>CM049820.1:2791490-2856490 GCA_027422435.1 Schizopygopsis pylzovi | reverse complement strand
TGAACAGACCACAAAACTGAATAATATTTATCAGAAAACGTATAAGTGATTATGCAGTTATAGATTTTTTCCCTAATTTGCACCTCCATAAAATGCTTTAAATATTTTAAAATAATATTTGTATAGTCTCAAACTCATTTACGGTTAGATTTATGTTTTAGGTTATGGTTTTTGAAGCACTTTCCACTGAGATTAATATCCTGAAGTTCTCTAATATGTTTTGAAAACCAAAATAATTGATAGCTCAGCTTGACTTCTGAGTTCGATATTTTCGTTTAGATGAGTAATCTATAATTTGACACAAGAGACTTGCCTAATTGTAGATGATGTCATCTTCATCACATCATCTCATGCTCTGATTGGCTAATCCCACATGTGCAGTGCATCATTCATTGCTTCGGCTGACTAATAGCGTCTGTATTTCCTCATCAGACAAGCTGTTATGTTTAACGTATTAATTGCTCCTCGTGAATATTAAGTGATATCTGCATATTAATGTCCCTGTGTGCAGGCAAAAGTTCGGGAGCTGGAGGAGAAATGCCGCAGTCAGAGCGAGCAGTTCGGGATGCTGTCACAGGAACTGGACAAATTCAGGGTTCAGGCCTCAAAGATCGACCTGTCGGGCCCCGGCCTGCTGTCCAGCCCCAGCCTGACCCAGCTGACCAATGGGGTCGGCCTGTCCGGTGAGACCGGTACGCTAAAATACCGATCATTACACGACACACAACAGATGCTTTTGTGTTCTTTCAGACTTAAATCAGGGGTTTTGCATCAAATCAAATCAGTTTGATTTATTTCACAGCTGATTGGTTTGGTTCGAGGATGTTTATTGAAGAATCGTGGTCAGTCGTTGTTATAGTCGCAGTTTTGTTTCTTTGAGCACATGAAACTGATGTGCAAGTATTAATTCTTGAATAACGAGTTCTTGTTGGTTGCTGTTGTAAATGTATGCCAAAACAAAAGCAGCGGTTTTCCTTTTAGCTCTGTACCTCGAGATGAAATGCTCTGTTTTACATCCTCAATCCATGGTTTTGTTGGTGTTTTGCAGAGTAGTTTGTTGTACTTGTTTACAGAGTTTGGTCGTGTGCATTGATCCACTGATGTGAGATAAAACAGTAGCCTAAAACCTAGTGAGCTCGCTGTCTACACAGGCATCAGTCTCAGCATCCTAAACCAAATGCAGCTAGTTATGTGAATGATTTGAAACACTCAGCATCACTTTTATATGTGAAGTGCACAGAGACTTGATTCCAGTTTGATATTATTATTAATGAATGATGCATTTATATAGCGCTTTTTGTGTATTGTTGTACACCCAAAGCGCTTTACAGTCATGTGGGGGGGTCTCTCCTCAACCACCACCAGTGTGCAGCATCCACTTGGATGATGCAACGGCTGCCACAGGACAACGACGTCAGTGCACTCACCACACACCCGCTACAGGTGGAGAGGAGAGAGAGACATAGAGACAATCAAGTGTATGCGCTCACCACACACCCGCTACAGGTGGAGAGGAGAGAGAGACATAGAGACAATCAAGTGTATGCGCTCACCACACACCAGCTACAGGTGGAGAGGAGAGAGAGTCATAGAGCCAATCAAGTGTATGCGCTCACCACACACCAGCTACAGGTGGAGAGGAGAGAGAGTCATAGAGCCAATCAAGTGTATGTGCTCACCACACACCAGCTACAGGTGGAGAGGAGAGAGAGTCATAGAGCCAATCAAGTGTATGCGCTCACCACACACCAGCTACAGGTGGAGAGGAGAGAGAGTCATAGAGCCAATCAAGTGTATACGCTCACCACACACCAGCTACAGGTGGAGAGGAGAGAGAGTCATAGAGCCAATCAAGTGTATGCGCTCACCACACACCAGCTACAGGTGGAGAGGAGAGAGAGTCATAGAGACAATCAAGTGTATGCGCTCACCACACACCAGCTACAGGTGGAGAGGAGAGAGAGTCATAGAGACAATCAAGTATATGCGCTCACCACACACCAGCTACAGGTGGAGAGGAGAGAGAGTCATAGAGCCAATCAAGTGTATACGCTCACCACACACCAGCTACAGGTGGAGAGGAGAGAGAGTCATAGAGCCAATCAAGTGTATGTGCTCACCACACACCAGCTACAGGTGGAGAGGAGAGAGAGTCATAGAGCCAATCAAGTGTATGCGCTCACCACACACCAGCTACAGGTGGAGAGGAGAGAGAGTCATAGAGCCAATCAAGTGTATACGCTCACCACACACCAGCTACAGGTGGAGAGGAGAGAGAGTCATAGAGCCAATCAAGTGTATGTGCTCACCACACACCAGCTACAGGTGGAGAGGAGAGAGAGTCATAGAGCCAATCAAGTGTATGCGCTCACCACACACCAGCTACAGGTGGAGAGGAGAGAGAGTCATAGAGCCAATCAAGTGTATGCGCTCACCACACACCAGCTACAGGTGGAGAGGAGAGAGAGTCATAGAGACAATCAAGTGTATGCGCTCACCACACACCAGCTACAGGTGGAGAGGAGAGAGAGTCATAGAGACAATAAAGTGTATGCGCTCACCACACACCAGCTACAGGTGGAGAGGAGAGAGAGTCATAGAGCCAATCAAGTGTATGCGCTCACCACACACCAGCTACAGGTGGAGAGGAGAGAGAGTCATAGAGCCAATCAAGTGTATGCTCTCACCACACACCAGCTACAGGTGGAGAGTAGAGAGAGTCATAGAGACAATCAAGTGTATGCGCTCACCACACACCAGCTACAGGTGGACAGTGCAAAGAATAAAAAATTATATAAAAGTAACACCACACAAGAGCATATATATATAGGTAAAAAAAGAAATAAAAAGTCAAATGTGCAGTAGAATAAAGAAAAGTGCAAAACAGTAAGATGTGCAAACAAGTAGGATGTGCAAAAACAGTATATGGGACTTAATAAATAGTACTATAAACAGGAGGGATGAGAGGGATGTGCAAACTGGTTTTTTTTTTTTTTTTTTTTTTTATTAAACAGAGTTTGAGTTTAGGAGCCTGATGGCCTGAGGGAAGAAGCTCCTCCTTAGTCTTTCAGTTTTTGCCATCATGCTCCTGAAGCGCTTGCCAGATGGCAGTAAACGGAAAAGCTGGTTACCGGGGTGATTTGAATCCTTGGTGATTTTAGCAGCTCTGCTTTTGCAGCGTTTGAGGTAGATGACCTGCAGAAAGGGGAGAGCAGACCCTGAGATGCGCTCAGCTAAGCGCACGACTCTCTGTAGAGCTTTACAGTCCTGGTTTGTGGCGTTACCATACCACACTGAGATGCATTGAGTCAGTACACTTTCTATGGCCCCTGAATAGAAAGTTTTCAGGATAGCTGGAGAGACCCTGAATTTCCTCAGCTGTCGCAAATCTTGCGTTATTGGAAGACTTGGCAAACAATGTGCGAGGACAAGGAGCGCGTTTACACAGATCGGACTGATCTGCTTGGCGAGAGCACAGAGTCGTTTATAAGCAGGGGTTAGGGTTTCAATCACATGATTTTTAAAGGGAAGTGTTGTCACCATATATGGTTCAATTGGAGGTGTTTCCAAATGCAAATGAATGTGAACCAGCATGGTACTTACACACATGTGGGATTTATCAACATTGATCACTTACTGGTGTGTGTAAGAACTGCGTGCGCACATTTGATAAATACAGATTTTATTGTACTTAGGCACGTTCTAAATTTCATTCGTTGGACAAAATATTGAACCTTTTCTACGCATTGTTGATAAATGAGGGCGCAGGTTTTTATGATTTTCTAGGTTTTAAGTTTCATTAACACAAATATTAATATATGTAAGAACCATTTAAATTAATGAAAATTATGCCAAATTGCCATATATTTTGAGGAGGGATGTGCTGTTACTGATCAGACAAAAAATGTATTTGTTTATGAAACTTTATTGTCTTGGAATGATGCTTTCATAAAAAGCAACTTGCAAGATTGTGCATATTAATATTATATATGTTGTGTTAATATTGTTATCAAGAAAACCTATACACCAGGTTTTTATGATTTTATAGGGTTTAGCTTCCAATTACACAAATATTAACATATTAAAATATTTCAAAATAATTAGCGCTTATGGTTAATGATTTGAACAGACCACAAAACTGAATAATATTTATCAGAAAACGTATAAGTGATTATGCAGTTATAGATTTTTTCCCTAATTTGCACCTCCATAAGATGTTTTATTTAAATATTTTAAAATAATATTTTTATAATCTCAAACTCATTTACGGTTAGATTTATATTTTAGGTTATGGTTTTTGAAGCACTTTCCACTGAGATTAATATCCTGAAGTTCTCAAAAATGTCTTGAAAACCTAAATAATTGATAGCTCAGCTTGACTTCTGAGTTCGATATTTTCGTTTAGATGAGTAATCTATAATTTGACACAAGAGACTTGCCTAATTGTAGATGATGTCATCTTCATCACATCATCTCATGCTCTGATTGGCTAATCCCACATGTGCAGTGCATCATTCATTGCTTCGGCTGACTAATAGCGTCTGCATTTCCTCATCAGACAAGCTGATATGTTTAACGTATTAATTGCTCCTCGTGAATATTAAGTGATATCTGCATATTAATGTCCATGTGTGCAGGCAAAAGTTCGGGAGCTGGAGGAGAAATGCCGCAGTCAGAGCGAGCAGTTCGGGATGCTGTCACAGGAACTGGACAAATTCAGGGTTCAGGCCTCAAAGATCGACCTGTCGGGCCCCGGCCTGCTGTCCAGCCCCAGCCTGACCCAGCTGACCAATGGGGTCGGCCTGTCCGGTGAGACCGGTACGCTAAAATACCGATCATTACACGACACACAACAGATGCTTTTGTGTTCTTTCAGACTTAAATCAGGGGTTTTGCATCAAATCAAATCAGTTTGATTTATTTCACAGCTGATTGGTTTGGTTCGAGGATGTTTTTTGAAGAATCGTGGTCAGTCGTTGTTATAGTCGCAGTTTTGTTTCTTTGAGCACATGAAACTGATGTGCAAGTATTGATTATTGAATAACTGAGTTCTTGTCTAGCTGGTTGCTGTTGTAAATGTATGCCAAAACAAAAGCAGCGGTTTCCTTTTAGCTCTGTACCTCGAGATGAAATGCTCTGTTTTACATCCTCAATAAATTTGGTTTTGTTGGTGTTTTGCAGAGTAGTTTGTTGTACTTGTTTACAGAGTTTGGTCGTGTGCATTGGTCCACTGATGTAAGGTAAAACAGTAGCCTAGTGAGCTCGCTGTCTACACAGGCATCAGTCTCAGCATCCTAAACCAAATGCAGCTAGTTATGTGAATGATTTGAAACACTCAGCGTCACTTTTATATGTGAAGTGCACAGAGACTTGATTCCAGTTTGATATTATTATTAGTAGTGCTGGGCAATGATTAATCGTGATTAATCACATCCAAAATAAAAGCTTTTGTGTACATAATATTTGTGTGCACTATGTATATTTGATTATGTATATATAAATGCACACACACATGCATGTATATATTTAAGGACAATTTGTTATGTTTATATATTAAGTATATTTATAGTAGGGCTGTCAATCAGCTAAAATATTTAATTGTGATTAATCGCATGATTGGCGTGAGTTAACACGCGATTAATCGCAATTAATCGCACATTTTTATTTGTTCTAAATGTACCTTAAATTAATACTGTTCAAGTTTTTAATACTCTACTCAATATGGGCATGGACAAATATGGATGCTTTCTGCAAATGTGTGTTTATTAGAGCATGTTTTCATTTATATATTTTATTGTATCTGTGGTCAGACAACAGAATGAATAGGAACTAATGACTGAAACACGACTCATTAAGACTACATAACAAGCTCTCACTTCCGAGACGTTAATCTGCACAAAAATCCTGATAATCGAGCCGTCGTCTCATAGAATCAAATATGTGTGTGTGGGTGTGTGTGGGTGTGTGGGTGTGGGTGTGTGGTGGGTGTGTGTGTGTGGTGTGTGTGTGTGTGTGTGGGTGTGTGTGTGGGTGTGTGTGTGTGTGGGTGTGTGTAGGGGTGTGTGTGTGGGTGTGTGTGTGGTGTGTGTGGTGTGGGTGTGTGGGTGTGTGTGTGTGTGGGTGTGTGTGGTGTGGTGTGTGGGTGTGGGTGTGGGTGTGGGTGTGTGGTGTGGGTGTGGGTGGTGTGTGGGTGTGTGTGTGTGTGTGGGTGGTGTGTGGGTTGTGGGTGTGTGGGTGTGGGTGTGTGTGTGTGTGTGTGTGTGTGTGTGTGTGTGTGTGTGTGTGTGTGTGTGTGTGTGTGTGTGTGTGTGTGTGTGTGGCGCTTTTTTGAAGGGAAAAAAGTCGCTAAAGGGGTCTGCACTGTTGCTAAGTTGGCAACACTGTGCATCGGTTGGGCCACGGGTCAAACTGAAAAAAATACGCGCTGCGTTAATCGAAAAAAATAAATGTATCAGTGTATCCACAAAAATATGAAGGAGCACAACTGTTTACAACATTGATAATAATCAGAAATGTTTCTTGAGCAGCAAATCAGTATATTATTATGATTTCTGAAGATCATGTGACACTGAAGACTGGAGTAATGATGCTGAAAATTCAGCTCTGCATTATGGGAATAAATTACATTTTACAATATATTACAATAGAAAACAGTTATTTTAAATTCTAATATTTCACAATACTATAGCCTTTACTGTATTTTGTATCAAATAAATGCAGTCTTGGTGAGCAGAAGAGAGTCCTTTTCCAAACTTTTGAATAGTTGTGTATCTATAATGATTATGGATTTCTCTTGATTTTTTCTGTGATTATGTATTCTGTGTTTCTGTACACAGTATAGTGTGTTGCCATATAATTAGGCCAAAACAAGCTTAAGGTAACATAGTATTGTTGCTGAACTTTTGTTCCAGCTTTAGTGTCGGGTCACACCTATGATGTTTTATCATGTCTAGGATGTTAGCTCACAGTGTCTGAGATTCATAAGTGGATTGCGTCTGCATTATCCCCTCTTTTTCCAGGCACAAATGCCTCATGGGAAGACATCGCGTTCTGGAGTTTGGAGGGTAATGAAGCGCTCTGTGACGCCTCTGAGCCTGGTACTATTGAATTCAGTTTGGTTCTAGGCTGTGACGTCGCGTGTCCGCCTGCATGAATAACACATGGAGTGTGACCGTGTGGTGACGAGCAGTGGGCGGCAGTGGTCACATCCATGACGAGTTTAATATGTGCATTACTGAGCTAGAGCTGGGCAATATGACAATATACTGTATACCGCGAGAAACCAGTCGATCATAACGCCCACCCCTATCCTGAACCATAACATAAAGCACTTTATTATTTAGTTGATGTTCTGTGTGTTGATGCTCGTACTGTTTGCAGATCTCACCTTGTTAACATGGTTTTGTTTTTGTCATATGATCACTTATGCAATTGGTGAATGAGCATGTGTCTCAGCTTTGTGAGGATATGATTGGCTGCTTTATTCTGATGGACCAATCAGAATTCATCATGGTGATCTGTGCTTAATGACAGCTGCTGCTTGACTATGTTCACAACGGTTTACAAGTATATTACTTATTACATTACTTTTTAATTTAGCAGTAATGCTTATTTATACATACACTACTAGCCAAAAGTTTGTCAAAATTAATCAGTTTAAAGCTTTTGAAAGAAGTCTCTTATGCTTACAAAGGCTACATTTATTTGATCAAAAATACATTTAAAACAGCTCAATATTATTACAATTTAAAATAACTATTTTCTATGTGAATATATTGTCAAATGTAATTTATTACTGTGGTCAAAGCTGAATTATAAACATTATAAATGTATTTAGATCACTTTAATGCATCCTTGCTTAATATGTTAAATAATTGCTGTCCGTTTGAACATTATATTAATTATACAATCCTGAATTTTGTTTTTAACATTGATTATAATAAGAACCATTAATAAAAATAACTGAGCAGTAACTAATGGTTGCTAAAAATGCAGCTTTTTTTGTCACATGAATAAATTTCACAATATTGCAGTTTTTTTTTTTATATGTAATTATTTCAAATATATGGCTGCTAGTGTAAATACACAATATTTTCATACGCATGAAATTCCTGAAGGATGTACTTTAAAAAGAAATTAGCAGCACACAAAAGAGCAATTTATCATACAATGCAATTTAATAAACTGAAGTAATATCAGCTTTTATTTGTGACATTTTGACTCATTTAATCAGACTGCCAAAAGTGAAGATTTTGCATTAAATTGGATTAGAATGTAAAGTAACTGAATAGTTTTAAGATGATCATTGATAATTACTTACTAAATTAAACATGCACCCTAGTAAGGTCAAAGTGTGGCGTAGTGCATCACTGTTTCATGTACTATGTTCACACAGTAGGACTGAATGCAGTATGTACTGTTTGCTGTAAGTACTCCATTCTGAACATAGTTCTGATCTTCAGGTCTGGATGCATTATGTTTAGCACACAAATAACAGCATGTTTAAATGTTAACATGCACTTTTTTGTTTCTGCTATGCATTTTTATTTGCTTTTTCTCATTAATTATCTGCAATATAATGAATTCTGTTCAAGCTGCAGGGGACAATTCTCAATGAAAATGACATTTTATAGCAGGAAAACAATGCATGCATGTGAGCAGAGGGAGGAGATGAAGGTCAAAGAATGATTTCTTCTGTAGTCTTATAGTGACGGGAGTCGTGACCCTTATGCAAGCAGATGGTTTTCATTTAATCAGCCCTGATTGTAACCTGCAGATCACAGGGGTCGACTAGACACATGAACACATGCATGTAAACCACAGCTCAAAACATGATCCCACATCTGTGCATACACTCACACATGCATGTTTAGCTCACTGTCTCATTGAGGACATACTAGGGATGCACTGATATTAAATTTCCCAGCCGATACGATAACCGATTATTCAGAATGATATCGGTAAATGCAACGTTAAGTAACATATCGTTCACAAGCTGTTTTATTTGATGTCTTTCTTTCGGTTGAAACACTAATTGAGTGATTATATGATACATTTCGGTAAGTTGTACTTTATCTTTTAACACCTTCTGATGTTCATTCATGTATATTTCATGCTATAACTTGTATTAAAGTGCAAGAGACTCTCTTGAACTAATCTTAAACCTCTGATCATCTGCCACGCCTCATTTAAGAACATTAAAACAACATTTATTGTTGAATTATTGACATTATTTGAGAGCTTAGACTTTGATTGGTTGTGCTGATAATTGCTTTTTATTAGCCGATATATCGGTGCATCCTTAGGACATGTCAATATCATATCAAATGTACAATCAGCATTATTTTAAGTTGTATTTCTCTGCAATCGTTGCATGTTAGATGTGGCTGCGGTTTTGCGGATGGGCTCCACTCCACACGCAGCTGAACTGTCTCGTCCCGAACGCTCACCGACCATCAAACACAGAGAGCTGCCTGCCATCAGTGTGAAGTCCGGCTCCACGTCCAGCCCTACGCCACCCAGATCTGAGACCACTCACCTCTCACCCAAATCTGCTGGATCTCCCCGAAAGGCCAGCCCTACACATGAGGTGAGAGAGGAGCTGCCAGTGTTTACACGGATGCATTTAGCAGACGCAAAAAGACAATATTTGTAATATTATACCCGTCAGATTTTCCTACCTCGGCTTACTGCGCATGCGCGCATCAATATTGCATCCCTTTTCTCACGCTGAACAACAATATTTAATGTATCTGCATTACTGTAAGGGTATGTTTAGTGTTGGGGTTTGTGTAGACGTTAATAAAACACAATCTTCTAGGTAGAAAAAAAATATGTATTGTTGGTTTCCGGTACTAGATGTATCCATTCTATCCACAACAGTGAATATAACACGTAACTACTGTGTGTACATTACTGTAAGGGTAGGTTTAAGGTTTTTGTAGGTGTACACATTAATAAAACATAATTTAACAGGTAGTATTTTTCGTTATTGAATTGTACTACTCACTGTTTTAATGAGAGGAAGTGAAATCTGACAGAGTAGCACAAATCAACAGCACACCGGGTTTGTTAGACAGCTGGATTAGTGTTGTTATCATTAATCTTAAACTATATATATATATATATATATATATATATATATTGATAGTAATTTAAACAAATGTTAAGTCAAATAAAATGAAATACTTATTTTAGTTTAGTTTAAGTTCAAGAACTAAAACAACTTGAATAAAAACTAAAAAGCCATAAAAAATGAATACAATTTTTAATGTAAAAAAGACAAACAACAAAATGACTAAAACTGAAGTAAAAATGTAATCCAATAAAAAAATTAAAAAAATGGGGGGGGTGTAAAAATGAATTCAAAAAAAAAAAAAAAAACTGTAACTATATTTATACTATTGATATTAAAAGTCCATGTGTCTATTAGTGCAGGGTTCAGCAAACGTTTAGATGTTTTTATTATTAAAAATGAGTACAAACTAAATAGACATTAATAAAAAACTATTACTAGTTCAAATAATTGATGTATAATATTACACAAATAGACATGATAAAAAACACAAAATATAAATAAATAAATAGACATTTTAAAAAAGGACAATATTAGACAACTCGAACTTTAAAATTTAAATATAATAAAAAATAAGAACTGGAAAATAAAATGTAATTCAAAATATAATAATTACTTCATTAGTATATTATTGATATATAATTTTTAAACTGCTTATAAGTGCATGTGTCTAGTACAGGGGTCTGTACATCTTTTTTGACATGAACTAGAACTTCAAAATGCCTTTAACAAAAAAGAAGTTATAAATGTAGACACGTGCAGATTAGTTTGTTTTGTACACTATCTGTATGTCGAATCGTCTAGAATGCGGTCATTTGTTGGTTCGGTCTGGGTTACATTTCATGAATGAGTTTACCGTGAAGCGTTCGAGCTTTAGCTGTGACGTTTATAAACTGTTCCCAGGTCAGAGTGCAGGCGCTCTCGGCACGTGTGCAGCTGTCTAAAGCTGATATTCAGTGAGATAATCCTGAGCAGTGCTGCTGGATTATGAAGGTTGTAGTAGTTGTAAGTGATTATCCATAAAAGGGTTTTACCCTTGAGCTATAAGTACTGCCTGCGTGCCTCCATTTACTTCTTCCTCACAGCAGCACTATATTTAGATGATTTCAGCAGCTAACTCTGCAAGTTTAATAAGCCGCAGACACTGCATAATATGAGATACATGAGCACAATGCATGCATGGTTGTTATTGTTTATGAGGGCATCATGCAATCTATCCATGCAGACATCTTTGTAATTAGCAGGACATTCACAGTGAGACATGCTCTCACGCCACACCTTGTATTTCTCACGCTGAGAAATAAGGGATAACTTGTCCTGCTATAATTAATGAACGAATATAGAGGGAAGCTCTCTGCTGAGTTATACAGAGTTAAAGGACACCTAGCAGCCAATCAGAAATTAGAATGTGGTTGTTTCCGTGTAAATTATGCACAGGGAGTGTAAAGCTGTGGTCACACTAGATTTTAATGCAGTCAAAAACTCTCCAACTGCTTTGCAACCAGATGCTTTAACTTAGCTTTGGCTACCAGAAACTAAGGCACGTACTTGCGGTGTTATAACAATGGGTAAATCTGATAAAAGACAGATAAAATCATCCGAATAAAATAAATCATTTTATAAATATTTTTTAAAAAAGTATCAAAAATAAAAATAATTTTGGCCCCAAAGAGCCAACTGAACATCAGTGCTCAGCAGGGCAATATCGCAGATGAATCGCATTCGATTATGAAGGTGATATCACGTAGCTTGTCAGTGAACTACGGCTCTGTGTATTAACTGCCGCTCCATTTGAAAACAGGTGAAGGAGATTTACCACCAATCACGGAGACTGCGTGAGAATCGCATGCGATTAATTGCACAGCCCTAGTGCTCAGTGTAGCCTACATACTTTACACATACATTAGGATTGCAGAACTTGCCCTAAACATGTCAAGCTGTGTGTGTGTGTGTGTGTGTGTGTGTGTGTGTGTGTGTGTGTGTGTGTGTGTGTGTGTGTGTGTGTGTGTGTGTGTGTGTAAGAGAGACATTTCAGCTGATGATTATATAAATATTTTTTTGTCTGTTGTAAGTGTTTGTTGCTCATTTTGATGCCTGGATGATAGGGGTAGGATCCCACTGAAAGCACTTCCCCACTCAGATGCAGAGAGAGTGTTCTCCATGTTGGGTTTGACCAAAACTAGGAACAGTTTGGCTCTGGACAGAACGTTATCATATAATGACGGTGATAATGTCTGGCCTTGAGCCACAGTGCTTTAAGTGGGAGCCCCCTACCCCTGTCATCAAGACATCAAAATGTGCAACAAACACAACAGAAAAAAAAACATTCATACGCTGAAATGTGCTCTCTCTCTCTCTCTCTCTCTCTCTCTCTCTCTCTCTCTCTCTCTCTCTCTCTCTCTCTCTCTCTCTCTCTCTCTCTCTCTCTCTCTCTCTCTCTCTCCTCTCTCTCTCTCTCTCTCTCTCTCTCTCTCTCTCTCTCTCTCTCTCTCTCTCTCTCTCTCTCTCTCTCTCTCTCTCTCCTCTCTCTCTCTCTCTCTCTCTCTCTCTCTCTCTCTCTCTCTCTCTCTCTCTCTCCTCTCTCTCTCTCTCCTCTCTCTCTCTCTCCCTCCCTCTCTCTCTCTCTCTCTCTCTCTCTCTCTCTCTCCTCGCTCTCTCTCGCTCGCTCTCTCTCTCTCGCTCTCTCTCTCGCTCTCTCTCTCTCTCTCTCTCTCTCTCTCTCTCTCTCTCTCTCTCTCTCTCTCTACACACACACACATACACATGTGTTCTCCAATGTACTGTAAGTGTACAGTATGTGCATTGAGCAAATGCGAAATTTATTTTTATTTTTGATACATTTTTTGTTTTTGAATTACATAAATCTATTTATTTTATTTCAGATTTACCAGTTGTTATCATTTCTATTTGTTCAGGTCAATTATGAACAATAGGTAAAATTGAAAACTTAATAAAATTGGGTGCTGCAAATATTTGAATGGTTAATCTCATTCCAAACTTTTGCTATAACTTGAGAGCCCTGAATTAGAATCATACCATAGTTTGATTGGAAATATAACACCAAAACATCTGGAACGTGTTTCTCCTTTCCATTAAAAGTTGTTCAGGCTATTGATTTATGTTCAATATTCTGAGTGTGTGTTGACGTGTGTGTTTCAGGTGGACACTGCTAGTGAAGTTGAGGAGCTGGATATTGATGTTTCTCCGGCACCGTATTCGGTCAGTAAAGGAGCAGCGAAACTCCAGGTCTTCATCGCACGGTACAGGTAAACAACATTTAACTTCATTTATTGATTTCTGCTTATGAGCTTACAACATGTGCTAAACTGCCATGATCATCAACAGTGTCATGGAGAAAATCAACCTGTGAATGGTTTACTTAAATGATACAGTTGTCTCTGCATATTAATCTGGGAAAGTATTTTACCATCGATCAAATAACACACTTTAAATGGAGGCTGGTTTTATTTTCTAAATGCAGTTACAATCCCTATGATGGTCCTAATGATAACCCAGAGGTCGAATTGCCCCTCACAGCAGGAGAGTACATTTACGTCTATGGAGACATGGATGATGATGGCTTTTATGAGGGTGAGTTTATTTATTACAATTTTTGTAATAGTTTTTTACGATTTTAATACTTTATTATTCTTTCATTTAAAAAAGATAATCGTTGCTCTCAAATGAGACCAGTGTATAGAACAAATTAAATGTTCAAATTCCCAGAAAGATGCTGTTTTGCACAAAATATAAACAAGACTGCAGAAGTTTATCAGAAATATGTATTTATTTGTAATTATCATAGATAAAAACATTGAGCAGACATTTCAGCTTATAGCTTTCTTTTGTAGCGCATTTTTTTTAATCATTGATTTATGCAATGAATAGTATTTTTTTTTTCATAAATGCCAAATATGTTAATATATGTTTATATAGATATAAACATATATTCTCTATATACAGTGCCGTGAAAAGATCTTTGCCCCCTTACGTTTTTTTGTTTTGTTTGTTTTTTGCATATTTTTGACACTTAAAAGATTCAGATCATCAAACTAATTTAAATATTACACAAAGATAATGCAAGTAAATATAAAATGCACTTTTTAAATGATGATTTTATTTGTTAAGGGAAAAAAGCTATCCAAACCTACCTGGCCCTACATGAAAAAGTAATTGCCCCCTCCTGTTAAATCAAAAGAACTGTGATTAACCACATTATTTTAGAAAGCGGAGTTAAATCTCACTAGCCAAACCCAGGCCTGATTACTGCCAGACCTGTTGAATCAATAAACAAATTAAATATAACCTGTCTGACAAAGTGAAGCATGATTAAAGAGCATCACATCATGCCGAGATCTAAAGAAATTCAAGAACAGATGAGAAATAAAATAGTTGACATGCATCAGTCTGGAAAGGGTTATGAAGCCATTTTTAAGGCTTTGGGACTCCAGAAAACCACAGTCAGAGCCATTATCCACAAATGGAGAAAAATGGGAACAGTGGTGAACCTTTCCGAGGAGTGGCCGGCCTACCAAAATTACTCCAAGAGCACAACGACGACTCATCCAGGAGGTCATCAAAGAACCCAGAACAACATCTAAAGGACCGTAGGCCTCACTGGCCTCAATTAAGGTCGTGTTCACGATTCAACAATAAGAAAGAGACTGGGCAAAGATAGCATCCATGGGAGAGTTCCAAGATAAAGCCACTGCTGACCAAAAAGAACACAAAGCCTCGTCTCACATTTGCTAAAAAAATATCTTAATTATCCCTAAGACTGATTAAACAAAAGTTTAACTTTTTGGAAAGTGCGTGTCGCGTTACATCTGGCATAAAACCAATACACATTTCATAAAAAGATCATCATAATAACAGTCAAACATGGTGGTGGTAGTGTGATGATATGGGGCTGCTTTGCAGCTTCAGGACCTGGACAACTTGCCATAATTGATGGAAGCATCTCTATCAGAAAATCCTGAAGGAGAATGTCCGGCCATCAATTTGTGACCTCAAGCTCAAGCGCACTTGGGTTATGTAGCAGGACAATGATCCCAAACACACCAGCAAGTCCAACTCTGAATGGCTCAATAAAAACAAAATCAAGGTTTTGGAGTGGCCAAGTCAAAGTTTGGACTTAAATCCAATTTTGAGATTGACAATTAAGCAAAAAATAAAAAAGGAAGGGGGCAAAAACCTTTTCACGGCACTGTACATTATGTATGCGTGTGTGTGTACTTCTCATCACACCTTTGCCCAGAATATGTAAAAATCTAATTCAGTTCTCACCTCTTAACTTCTACAAATCTAGTTTAAATTTCCTTCAACAACACTTCTTATAACTAATACTATTGTGTTACACCATCTTTCTGTCACCCTTTGTAGGCGAGCTGATGGACGGCAGAAGAGGCCTCGTTCCCTCCAACTTTGTGGAGCGTGTGTCGGATGAGGACTTCATGAGCTCGCACGCTCACCAGGCTGGCGATATGTCCCACAATACCTTCCAGGAAAGCAGCTTCCACAGCAGCAGTGAGCGGCTGCACCAACACCACTTACGCTTCGCCCACAGCGCCTCCGAGAGGACGGAGACCTCCACGACAGCCTCGGCTCCTGGTGATAATGCCAAAGCTAACCCCGCTAATCCTGCTCTGGCCGTCCCACTCACTAACGGCTTAGACCTGGATCTAGAAGAGGTTGGGGTAGACACTGTGCCTTACCCCCGCAAGCTAGCGCTAATCAAGCAGTTAGCAAAGAGTGTCATCATTGGCTGGGAGTCTCCGCTGGTCCCGGCTGGCTGGGGTTCTGTGTTTAGCTTTAACATCTACGTGGACGACGAGTTGCGACTCAACGTGCCATTTGGTGCCCAAACGAAGGCCGTTCTGGAGAGGCTGGATTTGGTGCAGAAGGTGTATCGGATTGCAGTGCAGTGCCTGACGGAGCGAGGCAACTCGGATCAGCTGCGTTGCAGTATCCTAGTCGGACGGGACGTGAGCGTAGCGCCGACACATCTGCGCGTTGAACGCATAAAGGCTACCTCGGCCAGCCTAACCTGGCTGCCTAGCAACAGTAACTATGTGCACATTGTGTCTTTGAACGACGAGGAGTGTGAGCTGATAAAGGCGGGATGCTATTCACTGTGCCTCAGCAACCTCACACCCAACATGCAATATACCGTTAAAGTCGAAGCCAGGCCACACCGCACTGCCTGGGAACTACCGCCGGAGTGCCGAGAACGCAAAACCGCAGTGACCACTTTCACAACCCTGTCTGCAGGTGAGATGCAAAGATTCACTGATGATGTTCACAACAAGACTAGGAACATGTATTAAGAGCAGTGTTGGGGGTAACGCATTACGTCATCAGATTTAAGTAACTAATAAAGCAACACATTACTTTTTAATTTAGAAGGAAATGTGTTACTTTTTAAGTACATTTACATTTATGCATTTAGCAGACGCTTTTATCCAAAGCGACTTACAGTGCATTCATGCTATACATTTTTTTTTTTTTGTCAGTATGTGTGTTCCCTGGGAATCGAACCCACAACCGTTGCACTGCTAACGCAATGCTCTAACCACTGAGCCACAGGAACATACGTCTTGACTGACAGCTCTCGTGTTGCCATGTGGAGAGAAATCAAGTCAAGTTGAGCTTTATTGTCATTCCGCTACATGTGGGTACATACAGTGGAACGAAACGTCGTGCCTCACAGGACCACAGTGCTACATAAATACAGGCATACAACAATGAAGTAAAAAAGAACACTATAAACCTATACACAACTAACCTACTGAAAGATTTTGACTATAAATATACTATATATAAATGTTAACCTATACGTAGACAAAAAAATACAAACTGTACGAATTCTTCAAATTAATACTGTACATGTGAAGAGAAATATCGTAAGTCAAGCAGCTAGCTGGTGAACAGTGTAAGGTGATTTGTAGTGCATGAGCATGAAAACATACACTATTGAGTCTTTTGTGGGATTATGTACACGCAGTAATGTGTTACTACAGGTGGTTTGTACAGGCCCACTCAACTGTTTAGCACACTTCGAATTGCACAAAAAAAGTCTCAGACAGTATTTTTTTTTGGCGGCGGGGTCCGTGTTACAGGAGGTAGGGGTTTATAGGGTTTCAGAGAGTGGCGGTGTGAGTTGAGTTCAGGGCTCTCACAGCCTGGAGGAAAAAGCTGTTGAGCAGTCTGGCGGAGCGGGCTTTGATGCTCCGGAACCGTCTTCCTGAGGGTAGGAGCTGGAAGAGACTGTGGGAGGAATGTGTGGGGTCTTTCACGATACTGGTAGCTTTACTGTAGCATCGTGCAAGAAAAATGTCCAGGATGGAGGGGGGAGGGGCATTGATGATCTTTTCAGCTGTGTTCACTGTCCGCTGGAGGGTCTTGTGGTCTGCTGCACTACAGTTCCCGTACCAGACAGTGATACAGCTGGTCAGCACGCTCTCAATAGTTCCCCTGTTGAAAGTGGTGAGGATGGGTGGAGGGAGACTTGCTCTTTTCAGCCGGTGGAGAAAGTTTAGGCCCTGTTGGGCCTTCTTGGAGAGTGATGTAGTGTTGGTGGTCCAGGTAAGGTCCTCTTTAATGTGCACCCCCAGGAATTTGGTGCTGCTGCCTCTCTCCACAGTCAAGCTGTCGATGGTCAGTGGTCACCCGAGTCTTGCCTGAAGTCCATCACAACCTCCTTTGTCTTAATCACATTGAGGGACAGGTTGTTTGCACCACACCATTCAGCCAGCTGTGCCAATTCCTCTCTGTAGTGCGTTTCATCGTTGTTGTTGATGAGGCCTACCACTGATGTGTCATCGGAAAACTTGATGATTTGGTTGGAGCTGAACTTGCCAGTGCAGTCGTGGGTCAGCAGCGTGAAGAGCAGCGGGCTGAGCACACAGCCCTGTGGGGCAACTGTGCTCAGTGTGGTAGTGCTCGAGGTGTTGTGGCCGACACGAACTGACAGGTCTTCCGGTTAGGTCCAGGATCCAATTACAGAGGGAATTGTTAAGGCCCAGCAGGTTTAGTTTATTAATGAGCTGTTGTGGGATTATTGTGTTGAATGCTGAGCTGAAGTCAATCAACAGCATTCTAACATAGGAGTCTTTATTTTCTAAGTGGGTAAGAGCCAGGTGGAGGAAATTGCATCATCCGTAGAGCGGTTTGGGCGGTATGCAAACTGGAGCGGATCGAGACCTGTCATAGAGGCTGGTTTTGATGTTGTGCATGACTAGCCTCTCAAAGCACTTCATTATGGTTGGAGTCAGTGCTATGGGACGGTAGTCGTTTAGACTGAACAAAGGTGATTTATTTGGTACCGGTATGATTGTTGTGGATTTGAGACATGTGGGGATGACTGACTGGCTCAGCGAGGTGTTGAAGATATCCGTTAGGACATCCGTCAGCTGTTCAGCACAGTCTTTCAATTCACGGCCAGGTATGTTGTCAGGACCTGCAGCCTTGCGTGGGTTAATCCTAGATAGTGTCTTCCTTACGTCGGCTGGAGACAAACAGAGCGCCTGGTCGTTGTGAGGTGTGGGCAGTTTATGTGCAGGTGTGTCATTCTGCATTTCAAACCGTGAATAAAAGTGGTTGAGTGCATCTGGGAGGGATGTGTCATCATCACAGGCCTGTGGCGGGGGCTTATAGTCAGTGATGTCTGAATAGCTTGCCACAGGCTCCATGTGTCTCTGCTGTCTGTGAAGTGATTATTGATGTTTTGAGCAAATGACCGTTTCACATTTTTGATGCCACAGGACAGATTGGCTCTTGCTGTTTTGAGGACTGCTTTATCTCCTGATCTAAAAGCTTCATCTCTGGTCTTTAGCAGCCCACTAACCTCTGTTGTCATCCATGGCTTCTGGTTTGCACGTGTGGTGATGGTCTTGGTGACTGTCATATCATCAATGCACTTTTTGATGTAAGCAGTCACAGTTTCAGTGTACACTTGCAGATCTCTGTGGTTGTTATAGGTGGCCGCCTCTTTAATCATGTTCCAGTCTGTGTCCTGGAAGCAGTCCTGCAGTGCTGAGGTGGCATTGTCTGGTCATACCCTGATCTGCTTTTGAACCGGTTTGGCAAGTTTGAGAAGTGGTCTGAATGCTGGGATTAGCATAACGGAGATGAGTTCCGAGTACCCAAGGTGGGGGCGGGGTTCAGCTTTATATGCATTTTTCACTGTTGTATAAACAAAGTCCAGTGTGTTATTTCCCCTTGTTGCAAAGTTCACATGTTGGTAGAACTTTGGCAAAACTGTCTTTAAGTTAGTGTGGTTGAAGTCGCTGGCTATGATGAAAAAGCCGTCGTGGTTATTGGTTTGTTGTTCGCTGATGGAGCTGTACAGTTCACAAAGCCCGTCCTTAGCGTTTGCACATGGGGGAATGTACACAGCGACAATAACAATGGCCGTGAACTCCCACGGCAGATTGAATGGTTGACACTTCACAACCATAAACTCCACCAGCGATGAACAGTGTTTTGATAATACCGCAGCATTGTTACACCATTCTTTGTTGATATACACACACAAGCCGCCCCCACGAGTCTTACCAGACAGTGATGAATCTCTGTCCACTCGGCAGCAGGTTAGTCCGTGCAGCTGAGTGGTGGAGTCCGGGATGTTGTCGATTAGCCATGTTTCAGTGAAAACAAACGCACAACAATCCCTTGTCTCGTGGTGTGTAGACCGACTGAGATGAATTAAGTCCAGTTTGTTTTCCAGGGAGCGAACATTTGAGAGCATGAGTGATGGAATCGCTGGTCTAGTGGGGTTAGCCCTTAACCTAGCTCGTATACCTCCACGCTTGCCGCGCTTCTGTCCCCTCTCACACTGCCGGCATCGCAGCTTTGTGCGGGTGGCGTAGGTAGTCGAGGCCGCGGTCTCGGGGTTCGGCTTCACCAGCAGACAGAGGCCTTGTAGCTTCTCCGTAGTCACCGGCGAAAGCTGATGTTTGTACACACTGCCGATTTCCAGAAGGCTCTGGCGATCATAGATGTGTTTCCGAGTGTTAATCTAATGATTTTGAGATAAAGTGAGACAGTTTGAAGATGAGGAGATAAGACTAACAGAAATAAAAACACAGTTTTTAGGACCCGGAGTAGCCGCTGCATCCGAACGTGCTGCCATCTTGGTCAACATCACGAGTAAGTACAGAGGCATTGTTTGCATTGTGTGAACATGATGCTTACTGTAGTTCTAGACTAAATATGAACATGTTTACTCATCTCACCTCCACAAAACCAGATTAAGTATTCCTCAAAATGAATAAAAAAAAATACAACTATACTACCATATAGGGCTGCGTGATATATTGCATGCAATTGTCTTTTTCACTGACAAGCTACGCAATGTCACGTTCATTATTGCAGGCGATTCATCTGTGATTATGAGCGTGAATTGCGTAGCTTGTCAGTGAACTATGGCTCTGTGTAGTAAATGCCGCTCCATCTGAAAGCAGGTGATGGAGATTTATGACTAATCACGGAACCGGCGTTACTGCCAAATGCGCATGACAATCGCATTCAATATATCATGCAGCCCTACTACCATACAACCATACTCATTTCTGGTAGCCAATGTTGATATTTGAAATCTCCAAAACAAACACGCCCCTACCCCAAAAGGGTCTCACCCCTATTTTGATAGCTCCAACCCACACATACTTATGCATCCCAGGCAAAGATTAGCTCTGTGAAACAAAGCAAAACCAATGTTACTCACCGATCGAGAAGAAACAAAGCAACCTCGGTGTCCGATCGCAGGCCTTTCCTTGAGTTCTCTCCAGCGCTGGAAACCTGATCCAATATTTACACAAGTCCTACTTCTTGCCTTATCGTAACACTGTGTCTACACCAGACACGAGCAGCGCAGCACGAGAAAATACTATAGATCTCATTATAATCACTTATAATGCTGTCTACACTGGATCCCGACAGTAAACTGTTGCCTCGTTCTATTTTTGACACAAAGCGACCGTTGAAATTTATCGCATCCAGTGTAGACAGACTTTAGCTGTTGCGGTGCAACATGACAACTGTCGCGTCCGGTGTAGACACGGTGTAAAACTTATTTTGTTCTGCAGATGTTTTACATTTACTTTTACATTTTGCATTTAGCAGACGCTTTTATCCAAAGCGACTTACAGTGCATTCAGGCTATACATTTTTTTGTCAGTATGTGTGTTCCCTGGGAATTGAACCCATGACCTTTTGCGCTGCTAACGCAATACTCTACCACTGAACACTTTGTTTTCCATCTCTATCATTCTGTCGTCGTTTGGCCGATGTCCGTCCTGTGCACTGAGCACTCTCTCCCCCGCATCATGAGTAGACATGCCTTAATGCTGATTAGTAGTTTGTTTTGGTACTTGGCCCAACTCATTTTATAAAGCGTTTTTGAAAAAATAAATACCCCAACTTTAAAAGTAACTTTGCCCAACACTGACTCAAAGTCCTTTTTGATCTAATGTTAACTTCAACATCCTTTGGTTTGACCTTTACCCTTGTACCTCCAGGTCCTCCTGATGCTCCTCTAGATGTGCAGTTGGAGCAGGGCCCATCTCCGGGAATAGCTCAGATCAGCTGGCTTCCCGTTACTATAGATGCTGCTGGGACGTCCAATGGTGTACGAGTCACTGGCTACACCATCTATGCTGACAAGAAGAAGGTGAACCAGAGAATTCTTCTGAAAAGTCCACTTTATATTATAATTTTTACTAGAGCTGCACGATTAATCAAAATGAAACTGCAATCACGATTAGGCAAAAGCTGCGTTTTTTTGTTTTTGTTTTTTGTAATGCTCAGCTTGTTAGTAGAGCAGGGTGATCAGTAGTAAATACAGCTCCATCCAAAGGCCAAAGGGCGCTTCTTGCACCGAAACTCCAAATATGCCCTGCAGAAGAAAGGTGAAGCACCTTGTTCCAGGAAATCCCTATTGCTATAGCTGAATTAACTGAATATGAAACTGCTTGTATTGATTCAACATAACACAACTATGATGATATGTGGTTTATCTGAGTTCTTATTATTATAATTTTCATTATAATGAATGATATTTACAATGCAATGCTAATCGACATAGCCTTTAACACTGCATGGAATACTATGAAATAATACGTTGCATGCCTTATTCTGTGTAAGAAGCCACATCAACTCAGAAGAATTTTATTTCAAACTCTCGACTGATGTTATGAAGCAAGTTTGGAGTAAAAATGTTAATAAATGTGTTACTTTGTTTTACAAGAGGTTCATAAATGCTTCTCATGTCTGGAAAGATGTTTGACACGTGTTGCAGCATTTACTACTGATCACAGAGCTGTACTTCACTGACAAGCTGCACATAACAGCATTAATAATCACAAACAGAATTCATAATTGCACTAAACCAGATGATTTAATTGCAATTTCGACCCCAATTTCGATTAATCATGCAGCCCTAATTTCTACAATAAATGTGCATGTAAAACACTCTCACTTCTGTCTGCAGGTATTAGAGGTCTCGTCACCTACAGCAGGCAGCGCTCTGATTGGTCCATCTCAGATCCAAACATTACAGGCGGCCCGTGAGCTCACCGTGCGGACCATGTCAGCTTTTGGTGAGTCAGTGGACTCATTGCCGGTGAATGTGCCCGCCAAATTGCCTGCCATCATGTCCGGTGCCTCATTGTCTCGATGCCAGTCTGTGCCAGCCACCGTCAGTGTCCTCACGGCCAGTGCCAACCCTGATCCTGCTGTATGTGCCACATCTCTCTCTGCTGCCAAAATGCCCATTCTGCCACACACTGCTACACTGGACGAACACACCACTGGTCCTGTTTGGGGAGTCTACATCAATGCACCCAATGCAACCACTCGTGAGGCATCTCCGTCTCCTGCTTCCTATGTAGAAGCCTGGGCAAACCTAACATCAGCTGCACCCATGCTAGCACAGGAGGCACTGTCGCTATGTGGCTCACATACTAACTCAATGGTGAGTTTAAACAAAAAATCTACTTGTCTACAGTTTTTGGCACTACTGTATGTGCAAATAATAAGTAATTAGCATATATGCTTTAAGAGACAAAAATGAAAATGTTGTCATCATTTGCCCATGTTTTGTTCTAGCTTCTTTATTCTGTATAGTGCAAAAAGAGATGTTTAATAGATTGTCCACGCTGCTCTTTTCCACATTGTAAAAATTAATGGGGATTTATGCTATCATGATCCATAAGTGAAGAAGAGTACCATAAAAGTAGTATAACAGTGTTCTATATGATTAGATCACAAACATTAATGTTGCATAATGGACACAATTATTCACTATAAATGGCCCTCTGCTTGTAACCTAATAAAGCATCTCCATCAACAGGCCAGTGTATCTACAGCCATGGTTACACCTGCACCCGTGGTCGTGCATGTGCCTGTTACTTCACCAACATCCAGGGCCATATCTGCTCCCTTGACCATACCAGGACCCATGTCCACACCAGTGTCCATGACAGTGCCAGGTCCAACCACCATACCTGTGCCCATGTCTGCACCTATTGTTGTACATGCATCAGTGCCAGCACAGTCCAGTGTGGCTCCTGCTGTGCAGAACCCAAGCAGAGAGACAGACAGCCCAGGAGGCCTGCGTCCTGTTGCCTCCCTCTCCGACTTCTTGGAGGACCCACGTGCCAAACTTCTCACACCACCACCACCCAGTTCCACCTGCTCCAAAATCAATATCCCAGGAAAGGACCCTCTCGATATCCCAGATACGCACCCACTGAGGCCTCCCAATCCGTCACCTTTTGAGTCAGAGCCCGAGGAGGACAGGGAAAACACCAGGCTCGTATCCATAGAGGAGTTCCTGCGGCCTGTACCTCAACCTCGAATAAAGGCCAGTTTCCAAACCAAATTTGGAGACCATGTGTGTCCCTGTGCAGTTGTTATCATTTTGGACCACTCATTGTATTATCTTAACATTGCCCTCAGAGCTAATCTTCCTTCCTTTATATACTAATTTAATCCAGCAGAGAAACCTAAATTATTTGAAACATTGTGTTGTCCTAGTGCAGGCGTGCCCAGTCCTGCTCCTGGAGGGCCACTGTTTTACAAAGTTTAGCTCCAACCTCAGTTAAATACACTTGAACCAGCTAATCAAGGTGTTTATAATTACTAGAAACTTCCAGACAGGTGTATTGGGGCAAATTGCAACTTAATTCTTCAGGAGCATGATTGGACACCCCAGTCCTAGTGTCTCAGAAAACTGTGTTAAAGTTGTTGTTTTTGTGGTACGCTATCAGGTCTATGCCGGTGGTCTTATGGACCCTCCCCCAGACTACCACGGGGAGAGCAGTCGGTCTGATCTGTCTGATATACTGGAAGAAGAGGAAGAAGATATGTACTCTGAGCCTAATACTGACTTCTCCAGAGGTTACAGTACAGCTCCTACGGGCAGGGTATGTACATACACATTAATGTTGTAGTGTTCCTCAGTGAACCTTTGGACAAAAAGTTGAGTCATATTGCAATGTGTCAAGACTTTTTTGTTGGTATTGCACTAGGAAATCATGCTCACAGTGAAATGTCACAGGTTCGATATCCTGCTCAATATAATGATATATTAAACATCTAACAGATTCTGATTGGCTGTAATTGTCCTAACAAGTGGAAATTAGTTTGGAATCAGTGTTAGCCATACTTGTCATTTACGTTCTTCTGTTCTTATATTTCCTCTGTTGCATTTTAATTTTCTTGTTTCTTTTCCTTGTTTTGTTCTATTTTCCACTTTTGACACCAATCAAACCTTTGCCTCTTCTGTATGTTCTCGATCTTTCACCTTGCTCGTTTCCTACTCTGGTAAATCCGATTGTTCCTCTAAAACAACCCTAGTCTGAAATGTGGGAAACTGACAGCGATGAAGAAATTTTGGAGAGGATTATAAAGCTTCCTCCTCAAGCCTCCCACAACAAGCAGCTCTTTAGCATCCCAGAACTCACAGAAGAAGAAGAAGACAACAGCGAATCTGAACCCCACACTAGGCCTTCCCCAGGCAGGACTACTTCTGGCAATAGCCGTCAGAGTAGAAATGAGGGTCGTCGACATTCCCCCCACCATCACAATCATGGACATAAAATTGAGTCTGATTCACCCGTAGTGAGGTACAAAGGGATTGTGCCAGTCAGGACTAGAGCCAGAGTGCACTACGCAGACACGGTGGACACCATCAACTATCTGGTTGAGGAAGAGGAGGTGGAGTTGGACTCTGACAGTAGCCTGTACGCTGGGCCTAGTTCTGTAAGTGTAGTTGCACGTCGTACACCGCACAAAGTCCATGGCGACCGACTCAGGAGAGAGGCCTTGCTCCGTAGCCTGATGACTTCTGGAACAGGGCAGGGATCTTATTTACTTAGCAAGGCCATACACCGTGTGAAGTCGCCCACTGGAGTCTCAACAGAGATTGACGTAGAGTATGGAACCGATAATGACGAGGAGCCTCAGCTGTTTGATCCTGGAGAAGTGGTGTTAGAACAAATGAGCTCAGAGTGGTGGGTGGAAGGCGGTAACAATGAGTACCACCACTTGCCCCCAACATGCAGACCCCAGCCAGAGCTGCCCCAAAGCAGCCGCTCATGGGTGGGTTGTCCTCTGTCCATCTGTCTTCTGTTGTACCACAGGCATTATCCCTTGAGAAGCTCTCTTTGAGAACCTGTCCATCCCTTTATGAGATGGCTAAAACCTATTGTGTCCTTAAAGCAAAAATAACCAAGTTTGCACCCAAATCAGATGCTATACGTATCGGTTCACTGTAGCACTGTAATGTATTAATTTGTCAGACTTGTATCATAGTTGGAAGGTTTAGAACTGGGAGTTTCAATATCCTCAATATCCACTTTCTTGCAGTGTTTAGCTCCAAAACTGATCAAACTTAATTTCCTGTAATCCTGAAGACCTTTATTAGGTGGTTCAAGTGTGTTTGATTAAGGTTAGAGCTAAGATCTATAGGAAAGAGGACCTTGAGGGCCAGAGTTGAGAACCCATGGCTTAATGGGTATTATTGGAGTTAACGATGACAATTTTTAGGAATTTAGCAATTCAGGTTCAAGTTCTTCTTAACATTTTCATTTACAATCATTTTGCAATAGACAATATTATGACATTCCTGTATGTATATTTTTTATGTTAAGTTGTCCAGGAAAAATGCTAATATTCCAAAACTGTTAATGGAACTGAAAGACAAAAACAAAACATCAGTTTAAAAAATAAGTGGTTCTCTATTCCCAACTCTGCATGGAGATAACATTTTAAATGCATTAATTTACCACATACAGTGGCTACTGTGCCATATGGGATTAAACCAAGTGCTCAATGACTCTCCAACTCTAATTTTACTGTGGACGCAAAAGGTTTAAGCCTGTACATTTCGCTCCTTGTGTACCTTACACCCTTTGTCTTACGGCATCTTCGTATTGTGTAGCTGGCAGCACTGCTCTGTGCATTTGTCCTGTATCGTATTCTCCCTAGTGTTCAGTTAGAACATTGCTGGTCTAAAACTGTGGCTGTGCATTATCGTTCAACAGATTTTCTTATGCTAGTGTATCTCCTTTCCTTGACACAAATGGGATGCTTCTTGACCCACATATTGTCACTGTTGTCCAGAGACTGCTTGAACAGTTAAAGTAGAGACTGGACAACACTGAAGTGCTGTATGAAACTGTATGCTGTGCTTGCACAGGGATCTCCTCTTTGTTCCCATAATTCCACTGTTAAAATGAAGAACAACCCCAAGTGCTGCTTCTGTTGATCTGGAATCAAATGTCGCTTGAGCAATGGCATTTTGGGCTTGTGTGTATTTCAGGGCTCCAGGCTAATTGCTAATTTAGTACAAAGGAGCTTGCAAAAGTTATTTCAAACAGTTGCTGTTTGCAATTAGCCTAACATACCATAACTTCATATCGTGTTGATATGTGGCTTCTTCATATACTATAGGAAGGTGCAAAAACACAGATATTAATGTTTGGCCAATGCAATTGCAGTCCATTGTACATAGTTAGAAGCTGTTGAACATAGTTGACAGTGTTTCAGGCATTTTGGTTAACAGGTAGCAAGCTAAGCAAAGTAAGCTGCAGACAGGAACATTGAGTACAGCAAATGTTCCGAATGCTAGCTTGGCAATTAATTAAATATGGACTGTCTGATTCTGTAATTTGTCAAAATTACAAAGTGTTTAATTAGAAGCAAGTGGCTCCTAAGCGATTGTTCTAGTCTGGGGCCCTAGTGTCCATTAGTGGTATTACATGCTGATTGTGTGATGTTACAGTTGTTCCACTCTGATGTAATTAACATGTTAGATTAGGGAACACTATTCACTATTAACTAGTTGCCTGCATTTTACTCACATATTAGCTGTTTATTACTATTTATAAAGGACATATTAATGCCTTATTTTGCATGACAATATTCTAGATCCCTTAATCCTAAACATAACCACTACATTTACATTTATGCATTTAGCAGATGTTTTTATCCAAAGCGACTTACATGTTATACATTTTTTATCAGTTTGTGTGTTCCCTGGGAATTGAACCCACAACCTTTTGCGCTGCTAACACAATGCTCTAACCACTGAGCCACAGGAACACTACTACAACTACTACTACTACTACTACAAACAACTTGCTTACTATCAGTAAGCAGCAAATTAGAAGTTTATTGAGGGAAAACTCTTAGTTATTAGTGAATATGTGTTCAATGATCTGACGTGTTACTGTGATGTTCGTGGCTGTATCCCACGTGTTATCTAACTGTTTGTTTCTCTCAAACCAGGAGGCAGGTGGAAAAGAAGCTTCATTGGCAGATCCAGGTGCAATGTGGTGCGATGTCACTCCAAAATCACCACGCTCTGAAATTAGACTACATAGAGGTTAGACCCTCTCACTTCCTTCTCTCTCTCTCTCTCTCTCTCTCTCTCTCTCTCTCTCTCAACGTGAACTGTGTTCAGCTCTTATTTAGACCACATCCTTATCTCTCTCTCATTTATCCATTTCAGAGTCCTACCCACCCACCCAACTTTAAACTGCCCTTAACTGTTCTTCTCCAAAATTAGTTTCAACCAAACCAACACATGTATCTAGCCTAGTCTAAATTGAGACTTCTGTCATGCTTAAATAAAACTAATTAGGCTATGTTCACACTTGGCGTCTTTTTTGACTAGAAAAAGTTGACAAGAGCGCTTTTTTAATGAAAAACAAAGCTGTCAGCGTCTGTTACAAATAGCTGCCGAGAGCATCTTTTGTTGCCATAGCAACAGCTGCAACAGTAGCCTAGCGCTGTGTGCTGCAGAAATGTCAAGAAAGAGTAAAACGTTGTTTCTTGCCATTGGCTTTTGAAGTTAACGGGAAATAAAATGTCGATTCACAACGACGTCCATCTACCGGCACCTTCTCCATTTTTTTCTTGTTGTTATGGAAACGACAGATTTCGCTACTCGCTTGTCATTGGTCAGCTGTCAAAAAGGCGCTTGACGTAGGGCGTTTTTTTTCAGAAAAGTTCAACTTTTTTTAACTCGAAAAAACACTCAGAGCTGCAGAAAAAGACGCCGGCGGTGGCATCTTAAAAAGCGCTAAGGACTTTTTTGAAAACACGGTTTACTCCATAGGATTATAATGTAAAACAGATGCCGGCAGCTTCAAAAAAGACACCAAGTGTGAACACCGCCTTAGGGTTGTTCTGCTTATTTATTTCTGTTTAGTGATTTGATCAAACTTCAGACAGATTGTATCTGTAACGCAATGTATTAAGGTTTGGCATGTAATATATTCAGAACTGGCTTGTTGAGGGGTGCTGTTACTTTTCTAAGTGATCAGACATATACTTTGTAGCCTAGTACCATTGCACTTTTACAATAAAAAAAGTAAATTAGGACATTTTGAATCGGTTTTTTTAGGGCAATGTGGTTTTCTCAAAGGTAGCCCCTTTTTATTTATATTTGCCCTCATATGTGACCCACAGAAGTTGTGAAATTTCCTCTTTTCTTTGCTCTGCCCTTGATTGTTGCTACAGATGGTCTTGATCCTCACTAATAAGATGAGCACATCTCACTGCTGAAGCTTAACACAAACATGACAGACACCTATTAGCACCACTGATTATACATCTCTGTTTTAAACTAAAGTCCTCATCCAACCCATCTAGAAACAAGACATTGATCCTGATGGCTTCAGAGTGCTGACCTTTGACCCGATGACCCTGACAGATGCTTGAGTGTTGCTGTCAGACTGCAGTGTACAGAACAGCAGTTTTATCTTGCATACATGCCCTATAAATAGCACGGGGAAATTATGGGTGGTGTTTTGGGATATGTGTTTACTTTCCATTTACACATGTCATTTTATTTGTGCAGTTGCATTGGCTTATTTAAGACATTTTCATCCATTTCTGACTTACATCGATGCATTTTTAACAGATCATATAGTAATCGATTGTTCAGCACAGTTGCTAAACTGTGAGACATGGTGCTAAATTGTGATTTTTTTTCTATGAAAACACATTATGGGAAATATGACCACTCAGCATTGAGAACCAGAACTGGGTTGGTTTCATTAAATATAAAATGGATCTTTGTTTAATGTTGTTTATAGTATTTAGTTTTAATCTCTTCCATGACAACATTATTGAAAATCACAAAAGTCAATTTTGTATTATTATCTGATTAGACATTTGTGTGTCTTTCTCTCTTCCTGACGTTCTCGCTCTGTACAGATGACTCATGAGCGCACGTTTCTGTAGCGGCTCATGGCGGCTTAGGATCAGGAGGTTTTAGTAAGATTACCTCACTTAAGGACACGCCTGGACCGCACCATTATGGTTTTCAGGCGGGGGAGGCCACAAACCTTAGTTTACTAACTGTAGTGTTTCACATGCATCATGGAAAGTCACAAAAAATGGAACAAAACTGAAAATGTTCAGCTTGTCAAAATGTGATACAGGCATGACATGTCCAAATCACCCACATAAATACTGGAGGTGTTAGTCTCATGATATCATTTCTTGACAAGTTTGTGTTTGCTCTTTGAAGTAAAAGATGAAAATGATTTCTTAAAGAGCAACCCACGGTAGATTTGCATTTTTTGTCCCTGGAGAAAACGAGGTGAGAGTCTTTGTCGCCCTCTTCCCATATGATCCTGCAGTCATGTCACCCAATCCTGATGCTTCTGAAGAAGAGCTTTCCTTTAAAGAAGGCCAGATTATCAAGGTATGACTCGGTTGAATATGAGGTAGTGATTTTCACACGTTCATTTGTCTTTAACCTTATAAAGTGTGACGTGTGAAACAATAGACATGGAACAGTTTATATTAACTTTGCATATATGTTTTATGTTTTGTATTATGTTTGATAAATTCAGCTTTTATGGCTCATATAGTCTAATTAGATAAGAACATGGAGGGAAAAACATACATATGAACATGAAAATAAAATTCAAATAAATCTAAGTTGGACTTGCAGCAGTCCATTAGGTCTTCATCCTGAAACATTACTAACAATATAAAAGTTATAGAGTTATAATTACTCTCTGAAAATCAGTAAAGATTTGACAGCAAAAAGACACGTGAAGCACCATCTGAAGCTGGACGGTTTTACCATTTAACAAAAAGGCATTTTACTTGCAAAAATAGTGCAAACTATCAATCAGAAGACAAAAGGCATGGCGTAGATTCAGAGCCACATTAAGACTGCACTGGCCCCGGGGCTATGACTTACTGCAGGGCCCCCCCCAATCACAATCATTTTATATAGATATATACACATATACAGTGAGGCAAATAAGATTTGATACACTAGAATAGAAGAAATAGAAGAAATGCTTAAAAACGGTCAATTCTCGTCCACATTAGCCTATAAAATGTTCATCTCCAGTGCGGCCTGCAAAACATTATTGCTCTCATTATAATTAGCAAATAATACCAACACAAATATCACTTTGCTGTTCATGATGATTTCAGAACTTAATGAAGTTCCTGTAGAAAGTTGAGCGCAGTGTTTCTTCTCTGCAGGTTTATGGGGACAAAGATGCAGATGGTTTCTACCGGGGCGAGGTGGGTGACCGCCGTGGCTATGTGCCGTGTAATATGGTTTCAGAGATCCAGGTTGATGATGAGGAGACCAGAGACCAGCTCCTGATGCAGGGCTTCCTCTCCACAGAGGCGTCAATGGAAAAGATAGGTGCGTTTATCAGCGCATGCGTCAGACTTGCACATCTACACCTCAATGTCACCAGCATGCTTCACAATATATTTGTGTGTGCAATGTCCTTTTAGTTCTTATTTGATTCCTGATCATATGTTAGCATTCAACTCTATTGTACGGAAGTTTTAAGCGGCCATGCATTATTATATTTTTTCTGTCTAGTTTTCTGGTGATCTCGACATAACGAAAATTGTTTTGTCGTTATCACGACTTAATGTTCTCGTGATCTCGACATAACGAAAGTTGTTTTGTTGTTATCATGACTTAATGTTCTCGTGATCTCGACATAACGAAAGTTGTTTTGTCGTTATCACGACTTAATGTTCTCGTGATCACGACATAACGAAAGTTGTTTTGTCGTTATCACGACTTAATTTTCTCGTGATCTCGACATAACGAAAGTTGTTTTGTTGTTATCATGACTTAATTTTCTCGTGATCACGACATAACGAAAGTTGTTTCGTCGTTATCTCGACATAACGACAGTTGTGGATCTCGACGTAAAAACCGTTTTCTCACGACGTTTCTTAGCTATCGCGAGAAAATCCCGCACCTTGTGAATGTTTCTGGTGAATATTATGGTGTACGTGCTAGCGGCTGATATCTCCGTCATAAAGTTACTAATTTCCTGCAGCAAATATGGACTTTATCTCACCGCAGTAAAGATAGTTTGCAGTTCGATATTCAGATTTCTTTTGGCTATAAATACGCAGTGCGCTGTCAGAGACATGCAAATAATACTGAATGACATTCTCCATGATTTGTGAATTCATATGACGTAGTTGACTGGCAATGAAATTGACTACACGTTCAGGGTCGCTATATTGTCTTCGACGATACAGTTGCAGACCCGACAGCCTCCTTCTCAAGTGTCGAACACTTATGTGTAAGTCGTCAATCACTGACAGACACAGAGCTATTTCAGTTTGAGTGAGTCCCTGATCAAAAGTAAAAGCGAATACGATCATCCATGATGCTGCGATGATGCTGCTTCTATAGTATTTTCTCATGCCGAATACACAGAGAAAATTAAGTCGTGATAACGACAAAACAACTTTCGTTATGTCGTGATCAGAGAAAATTAAGTCGTGATAACGAGAAAACCTTTGTTTACGATTACAGAGGTCAGACGTGTCCTGTAGTTCTGGACCAGGTTTGCACACACTGCAGCAGGGATTTTGACCCACTCCTCCATACAGGTCTTCTCCAGATCTGTCAGGTTTTGGGGAGTTTCAGCTCCCTCCATAGATTTTCTATTGGGTTCAGGTCTGGAGACTGGCTAGGCCACTCCAGGACCTTGAAATGCTTCTTACGGAGCCACTCCTTGGTTGCCCTTGCTGTGTGTTTGGGGTCATTGTCATGCTGGAAGACCCAGCCACGACCCATCTTCAATGCTCTTACTGAGGGAAGGAGGTTGTTGGCCAAAATCTCGCGTTACATGGCCCCATCCATCCTCCCCTCAATACGGTGCAGTCATCCTGTCCCCTTTGCAGAAAAGCACCCCAAAGCATGATGTTTCCACCCCCATGCTTCACGGTTGGGATAGTGTTCTTGGGATTGTACTCATCCTTCTTCCTCCAAACACGGCGAGTGGAGTTTATACCAAAAAGTTATATTTTGGTTTCATCTGACCACATGACCGTCTCCCATGCCTCCTCTGGATCATCCAGATGGTCTTTAGCAATCTTCAGACGGGCCTGGACATGTGCTGGCTTGAGCAGGGGGACCTGCAGGATTTTAATCCATGACGGTGTAGTGTGTTAGTAATGGTAACCGTTGAGACTGTGTTCCCAGCTCTCTTCAGGTCATTGACCAGGTCCTCCCGTGTAGTTCGAGGCTGATCCCTCACCTTTCTCAGGATCATTGATACTCCACGAGGTGAGATCTTGCGTGGAGCCCCAGTCCGAGGGAGATTAACAGTCATCTTGAATTTCTTCCACTTTCTAATAATTGCGCCAACAGTTGTTGCCTTCTCACCAAGTTATTGTCCTGTAGCCCATCCCAGCCTTGTGCAGGTCTACAGTTTTGTCCCTAGTGTCCTTAGACAGCTCTTTGGTCTTTCCTATAGTGGAGCTTTTGGAGTCTGATTGATTGAGTGTGTGAACAGGTGTCTTTTATACAGGTAACGAGTTCAAACAGGTGTAATTAATACAGGTAATGAGTGGAGGATAGGAGGGCTTCTTAAAGACAAACTAACAGGTCTATGAGAGACAGATTTCTTGCTGGTTGCTAGATGATCAAATACTTATTTCATGCAATAAAATGGAAGTTAATTATTTAAAAATCATACAATGTGGTTTTCTGGATTCTCACAGTTGAGGTGTACCTACGATGAAAATTACAGATCTTGAAAAAAAATCTTTAAAAATCGGCAGTGTAACAAATACTTATTTGCCCCACTGTATATAGCTTTGAATAGGATTTTTATCCCATATAAAAATGCTTGATGTACTGAAATTTCATAATTTTTGTTACCAATTTTAATATCACAAAAGATAATACTAGCCCAAGTAAAATGAAGCTTACTGAAGACAAGTAAACAGTCACAAATTAGGATGCAACAGAACAAAGATCATACTTTAAATACTTAAAGCACTGAATGGTGACCACTGTATTCAATATACAGTCATTCTTATTTATTTTACAAAAGTGATTCAGTCAAGGACAGTAAGTGGTTTTCTTTCTGATGTTTGATTTACATTATTGACACAAATGGCAACAGCAGCTATATTAGCAAGAATAATTCACCCAAAAATAAAAAGTATGTTGTTGTTCTAAACCTGTATGAGATTCCTTCTGCTGTTGAATGCAAAATAATATTTTGAACAATACTGGTAATCAGACAGTTGCTGGGTCCCCATGACTTCCATAGTATGAAAAAAACACTATTGGAGTCAATGGGGCCAGAAACTGGTTTGATCATTTTTCAAAGCATCTTCTTTTATGTTGAGGAGAACAAAGAAATGCATAGAGGTTTGGTATTTGAGTTTAAGTATGATGACAGTATCATCTTTTTTGTGTGAACTATCCTTTTAAGAACTCATCATAATCCAGGATCTCATATCTAACACTACACATGCTTTATCTTTAAATATGAACGTTACTTTAAGACACAAATAACGGTTTACATGGGGATATTTTTGACACATACCGATGTATTTGAACGTTTTAGCACAACAAGGAGCAAAATGTTTATTCAGTCGCAATACGAAGAGGTGCGTGTCGTACGAAATCAGGCTGAAACCGTCTTAATGCACGCATTTACCAGAATTAATTCTGCCCTACTGCTTAATGTTCGTTAACAGTTTAAACCATTTGTTTTAAAACGTGTTTAAATGATAAGCTTAGCCTACATCTTGACAGGCAAACTGATTTATATATCTCTACCGGATTATCTCCCAAGTCCCAACCCTTAAATTAGGGGTGGGGAACGTCGATCCTGGAGAGACACTCTCCTGCAGAGTTTGTCTTCTACCCCGAAAAACCCTGGGAAAAAATACCTAATTGCATCCTGAAGACAGTTATTAACTGATTTGATTAGGGTTGGACTAAACTCTGCAGGGACACCGTTCCCACCCCTGCCTTAAATGAATAGCCTATATATAGAGTTTGTTCAAACACAAAACCAATGTACTGTACATGCAGTTAATAATCAAACTAACCTCAAATCTGTGGGGATGATGACGCTGTGTTTTTTGTGCTCCATGTGCGCGGTCCACTCGCTGTTCCAACAACTTCCACTCCATCATCAGCTTTAGTGAAATAACCCGATAGCTGGGGATTTGACTGACTAACTTGTGTTTTTTGTATTTGGAGTTTTTCATTTTTTGAGCCCTCTCTCTCAGAATTTCTGACATTTTTACTTGTCGAATATTATTCTTTGCACGACCATTTCCATTTCCATATTACTCCAGAACGAAGTGAAGAGTGGAGGTGAATGCAGACATACTGGGCAGAAATCACCTGATAGATTCGTGCACATATCGTTCAAAAGTCAAATATAGAATAAATGCATTTAATTGGTAAACCAAATTGTGGCTTTGGAGATCGGCTGCCCCACAGCCAATCACGGGCCCCCTCATTGCTCCGGCCCCGGAGCTTCAGCACCACCTATCCCAATGGTTAAAACGGCCCTGAGTAGATTGTGTGCAACAGGTTTTTCAACAAGGTTTTGATCATTTAAAGGTTTAGAAAATTAAGTCGTGATAACGAGAAAACAAGGTTCGTTATAGTCGAGATCACGAGAAAACTTAAGTCGTGATAACGACAAGAACTACTTGCGTTATGTCGAGATCACGAGAAAATTAAGTCGTCCACATAACGACCTATAAACTACTTCGTTCATGTCGAGATCACGAGAAAATTAAGTCGTGATCACTGAGAAAACAACTTTCGTTATGTCGAGATCACGAGAAAATTAAGTCATGATAACGAGAATAACTACTTTCGTTATGTCGAGATCACGAAATATCAACTTTCGTTATGTCGAGATCACGAGAAAATAAGTCGTGATTTCAGAGAAAACAACTTTCGTAATGTCGAGATTCACTGTAGAAAGTTAAGTCGTGATAACGAGAAACAACTTTCGTTATCTCGAGATCACGAGAAAATTAAGTCGTGATCACGAGAAACAACTTTAGTTATGTCGAGATCACGAGAAAATTAATCGTGATAACCGAGGAAAATACTTTCGTTAGGTCGAGATCACGAGAAAACAACTTTCGTTATGTCGAGATCACGAGAAAATTAAGTCGTGATCACGAGAAAACAACTTTCGTTATGTCGAGATCACGAGAAAATTAAGTCGTGATCACGAGAAAACAACTTTCGTTATGTCGAGATCACGAGAAAATTAAGCTCCTGATGCACGAGAAAACAACTTTCGTTATCTCGAGATCACGAGAAATAAGGCGTCATCACGAGAAAAGATACTGGTGCGTTATGTCGAGATCACGAGAAAATTAAGTCGTGATAACGAGAAAACTACTTTCGTTATGTCGAGATCACGAGAAAACAACTTTCGTTATGTCGAGATCACGAGAAAATTAAGTCATGATAACGAGAAAACTACTTTCGTTATGTCGAGATCACGAGAAAACAACTTTCGTTATGTCGAGATCACGAGAAAATTAAGTCGTGATAACGAGAAAACTACTTTCGTTATGTCGTGATCACGAGAAAACAAGACAGAAAAATTATAATAATGCATGGCCGCTTAGAACTTCCGTACTATTGAGATCAGCTGTAATCATTAAAACTGCATGGCTTCACGTCAGGATCTTAAAATGCTGTCTAGATAGACAACTGACTAGGTTTTGGAGCAGACCTGTAGTCTGACTGACATTAATTTAAGGTCATATTTTGAGCATGTATCTAAAATAAAAATAAATCTCTTAACTCCCTGTAATCGTTCAAAGAAAAAGCCACACAAATCCAGCCGCAGCTGACGTTTTAGCATCGCTGGAATCACGCTTGTACACATGAGCTTTAAAATAGGCTTCAAGCTAACCACGTTGAGGAACTTGGGTTTGCCTTGAGTTTAGATCTCAGGAGTCTGCTTTTTTTCTTTCAGCATTACGAGAGAAAAATCACAATAAGTTGATTTTGTTTAACTCGTGGCAGAAACAAGCTTTTCATCCGTCTATGTTCCACAGTCTGCAGTTTCATTTCAGATCACAAAGCTTTGCTGTTTTTACAAAAGTGCCGAAGTGCTGTTGTAATGTGTGTTTGTGTGGTCACTGTAAGCAGTTCAAAGAGCGACAGTGGATCTTGTTTCCCAGAATGCTTTGCTGCCGTGGTGGTTCAGCTCTTTCTCTCTCACTGTGGTGCTTCATTGCTGATGCTTATTCTTATTCTTGTTTTCAGCTTGATCTTTGTTTTGTGAGGTTTTGCTTTTCTTTCGGCTTCTCATTCATTCTTGTCTGCTACTTGTCTTTTTTTTCCTCGTATCCTGTTTAAATGTCATAAAGACGCCCGCTTACATGCACAGCTTCCACGCCGTCCCGCTGCACCGCCGAAACCTAGACGCTCCAAGAAAGGTGTGTGTCAGCGCTCGCTGTCTCCGAGATTTCACCTGCGTTTGGTTTGCTGAATTCACCCCCATCAGCTTTCTGCTTCTGCATCAGGAACTCTGACCAAAGGGGACACGAACATTAATGTCCTTAGTCTCGCTGCTTTAGCTTTAAACCTAAATTAACCTTTTCATTTAAAGTTTTACCAAACACGTTCCTGGTCTTATTGTGCATGATTCAGTGCATGCTATTGTTATGAAAACGATGCATCAAAAATAACAGCTTTTCTGCTGATCTAGGAAAGAAAAACTGTATTAATCAATAATATCATACTCAAGTCTGTTTACACGAAGTGCCACTAAAAAGCAGAACACTTTAGAAAAAAGTGAATGCAATGATATGTGAAATCAAGCTTCATATTTACAGATCACGGCTGCATTTCCCAAAAGCAGCGTAGGCTTAGGTAGATTATAGAAACCTCTGGCTTACAATGCTTTTGGGAAATGCAGCTGAAGTCAGTCAGTTAATCAGTCACACTTAGTCTCTGGTGAACATGTATGCTGTTCTCTAATTGCTGATTTTCTTTTTATAGACTAAAATAACCTGATAAAAATTATATATAGCATTAATTTACATTATTCCACAAGTGCTGTTTTTCTTTTTATAGACAAAAAGAACCTGATAATAGTAATATAATTTATAGTATCAATTTACATTATCCCACAAGTGCTGTTTTTCTTTTTTTATTTAAATGATGATATAATATTAATTAAGTATTTTTGTGGTAATTAACATCATTGCACAAATATTTTTTTTTAAATAAAGATGAAAAATCCTAAATAAATAACAACAACATAAGTGGTAATTGACTTTCACAAATGATATTTTTTCAAACCATAATAATAATAATCTATTAAAATAATTATTTATAATATGTAATAAAATCGAAATAAATAATGTAAGTGGTAATTGACTATTTCACAAATGCTATTATTTCAAAATAACTGAATAATAATATATTAAAATAATAATTATAATTATGTATAGTATAGAATAACTTGTGGTGATTGACTTTATGCCACAAATGCTGTTTTTCTTTTTTGAAAAAAGAAGCTGAAAAATGTATTAATAATGATAATAATATATAAATAAATAATGACACATACAAATATTGTTGTGTTAAGTGAAACTTCTATTTCTATTGAACCTGGAATGATTTCTTTAAACCAGTGTTTTCTAATGTTTGGGCTCATAATAACCCCCTTTGGTCAACTCACCACCTCTCTGAAGCTGTGCGTGTGTGTGTGTGTGTGCTGTGTGCGTGTGCGTGTGCGTGGTGCGTGTGTGTGTGCGTGTGCGTGCGTGCGTGCGTGTGATTGTGGCTCATAACCGCTTCACTCATATCTTCAAAGCGCTTTGGCTCATTTTATTGGATTTGTTTTTTTCCCCCATGAGCCCGAGTGTCAATCAAGGTCAGGCAGCCAATCAGATTGTGTCTAACCCTTCCCTCCCCGCCCACTTCTGTCCTTTTCCAGTGGAGTCGGCCGCGCTGTGGGACGACACGTCCGCTAGGGACTCCTGCAGTCAAGGTTTGAGCTCCTGTGTTTCTCTCTCATGCTTCCAGCTGCATGTGACTGAGTTTAACCGCATGCTGATGTACTGATGCAGCGCTGCATGCTGTTATCATGGAGATCTGCATCCACACGCGCTCGTCTCTGAACTAACCGCTAATGATCTTTCAGTCTCTCATTTGACAGCTGTGCTCATGTCTTCTGTGATTTGCTTCACTCTGCATGTGATTTCTGTCATCTCTTGAAGAGTGTCATTAAGTGCCTTTTTCTTCTGTTCAGTCTGTTTATCATGCAGTAGGTTTACCAGAAGTGTTTAACACACATAGAGAACGAGTTGTACGTGATTTACATGCATTCTTGATAGAGATAGACTGAGTTTCATTCTCTAACACTACTGCTGCTACTGTACACACATCAACCATTTAATGAACTTCCTCAGCTAAACTGTTTTCAGACTATTCCTCTGCCATGACACTCGTGAACCTGCAACTGATAACTGTTATGAGTTGTGCTCAAACATTATACAATAATGCATAAATCAAGCTTAAACGTGCATAGCATATGTATTTGACTTACAGAAAAAACTGTAATAATCTGAAATATTATTTTCATTTTAAAAAGCTGTTTTCTATTTGAATATATATTATTGTGTAATTAATCACTGTGATGCAAAGCTGAATTTTCAGAATCTTATGACAACTGAAGACTGGAGTAATGATGCTAAATATTCAACTTTCATCACAGCAATTAATTACATTTTACTATATATTCAAATAGAAAACAGTTATTTTACATTTTAATAATATTCTGCAATATTACATACTTTTCTTTTACACAGTACTTTCTCCAAGCTTTGACTGATATGTGTATATATATACAAGTTTATGACATTATCAAATATTTATTTAAGAATGGACATTTTCTACAGATTGTTTTTTATTTCTAACCATATAATTTCACAGCAAACAAATATTTCAATTCAATCAATTAATTGAAATACTGAAGTTCATAAAATCTTCAAATATTAATAATGCATAACATGCTAGAATACATCTGAAGTAATTATAGTAAGCCGTTTTAACTGTCAGCATCACAGTAGATTTAGATATAATCATCATTTCATGTTTTGAGGTCATGTGAACGACTCAAGATCTGTAACGTCTGCATCACCTGATAAACCCGTAATAGAGACTAAGATACCAAATGTTCGATGTAAAGTAAATATGTATTATCAGGAATTTCTGTGTCATTTTCCCCCTGAGCGCTGCTTCATCTTGCTCGTTAAGATGCTCGTTAAGACGTTGTGTTTGACTTGCAGACCTCGGTCGCTCCGCCGGCCCGATGGAAAGCTCCAGACCTCGCAGGATGGTGGCCATCTTTGACTACGACCCCCGAGAGAGCTCTCCTAATGCAGACATAGAGGTGACATGATTACTAGGACATATACAGCTGCTTATACTAGTACACCGCATGAGTTTAATGCACTGTTTGTCCAGGCTGAACTGACCTTCAGCGCGGGGGACATCATCTATGTGTTCGGGGACATGGACGTTGACGGCTTCTACTATGTGAGTGTCTTTCGTGTCTGTCTGTCTGTTAGTATATTCAGGAGTTTTGTGGCTGTGCTACCATTGAAGTTATTTCCAAGGTGAATAATACAAGTTGTGAAGTAATTGCTTTATAATAACTGTATTTCGGTGCTGATCTGAGCTGATCTGTCAGAGCCAGCATTACAAGTCATGCAAATAATGTTATCAGATGACGTTTTCAGAAGTGACATTACTTTTACATTTACAAGGAAATATCAGTAACTTGTGTTACTTTGTTTTCCCATCTATTCACTGAGAAATAGTGAGTGAGGCGCAGAGAGTAGTCCCTTCAGCCTGGGGCTCAATCATTTCACGTTTGGTGTAAAAGGGCCTTTACAGTTGCCAAAAATATTGACAACTTTATTAAAAAAACATAAGTAAGCCCAGCCTAGGTGACACAAGTAGCATGAAAGTAACATGCATTACTTAAAAATGCAATAATATAATGCATTACTTTTAAAAGTAACTTTAGTTACTATTACCATACTACTACCCAAGTATTATTATTATTACTACCATTTTTATTACTATTTAGGTTTCATTTCATATTTTAGTTGTATCTTAGGTTGTAAGTGTTTCATCTAATATTTACATGCTTTATTTCAATTAGATAATAACAAAATAATGATTGTGCATTGTAGAAAGTTATCTCCCTCTCAGCACTGGTTGCTTTAGTTTACTATAAATTCTAGTTCTTTAACGTTTTATTCTTTATTATTCATTATATCCTGACAAGAAACCCTTTTTATAGAGATGTCAATGACTGCTCTGTGCTCAATATTTCAAGTGATAGTTCACCTAAAAATGACAAATGTATTACTTACCTTTTCAAATTGTGTCATTCCAAATGCAAATTGTGTTTTTCATTACATTGTTCTTGTTTACTTATGAAAAAGACTGAAGGAAGACTAGTTTTGAGCTATTGTGATTTAAGATGAAGATTGTTTTCTAAGATATTGTTATTAAATGGAGGGCAAATGCACATGTGTGACCCTGGAGCACAAAAGCAGTGTTCAGTCGCTGGGTATATTTGTAGTAATAGCCAACAATACACTGTATGAGTCAAAATTATACCTTTTTTTATGCCAAAAATCATTAGGATATTAAATAAAGATCATGCTCCATGAAGATATTTTATTCATTTCCTACCATAAATATCTCAAAACCTAATTTGTATTGCTAAGAACTTAATTTGGACAACTTTAAAGATGATTTTCTCAATATTTCGATTTGTTTTCAACCTCAGATTCCAGATTATCAAATAGTTGTATCTCAGCCAAATATTGTCTATCATAACAAACCATATATCAATGGAATGATTATTTATTCAGCTTCAGATTATGTATAAATCTCAATTAAAAAAAAAAAAAAACCTCATGACTGGTTTTGTGGTCCAGGGTCACATATGTAGATCAGGGAATGAAAATCTATCCCAGATCCGCTCAGTTTTTGTATCTGTATTTCTAAACCCTGTGTACGGTCATGAACACTGAATGACTGAGCAAAGCAGTGCATGATGGGTCTGTGTGGTTTTCAGGGGGATCTCAATGGACACAAAGGCCTCGTGCCGTCCAACTTTCTACAAGCTTTTCCAGAGACAGAAGAAGATGCGGCACGGACGGAGCACACGGTGACGGAGAGCGGCAGGGATTCACAGGTACTGTGTGTGTGTGTGCGTGCGTGCGTGCGTGCGTGCGTGTGTGCGTGCGCGCCTGTGTGTGCACCTGTGTGTGTGTATGTGTGTGCGCCTGTGGTGTGTGTGCGTGTGCGCGCGTGCACGTGTGTGTGCGTGTGTGTGTGTGTGTGTGTGCGTGTGCATGTGCCTGTGTGTGTCTGTGGTGTGTGTGTGTGTGTGCGTGTGTGCGTGCGTGCGTGCGTGCGTGTGTGTGTGTGTGTGCGTGTGCATGTGCCTGTGTGTGTCTGTGGTGTGTGTGTGTGTGTGCGTGTGTGCGTGCGTGCGTGCGTGCCTGTTGTGTGTCTGTGGTGTGTGTGTTTATTGCATGCATTAATGTTGATCATTGCATGTATTTTTCATTCTGTTCTGTCCACCATTTATTAACAGCATTAGTTTCTCCAGCTGTCTTTTGTTCTGCATGTCATCTTATGTGTGTTTGTTTTTATTTCTGCATGGTTTTCAGAAGCACAGGAGAGGTGTTCACTTTAAACAGTGACCGTAAGTGTTTCATAGATCTGACCCGACCTGCAGCAACCCTCTCTAGCGTCTCTAGATATGATGACTCTGAACATTACACTGAGTCTGAAGATCAATTATAGAATCAGTGCACAATGCTTTGAAGGGTTAGTGTATCATTTACACACCTTCCTTTCTTCAAAACGTTCTCCTGAGGTTTTAGTGTTCAGTTTAATTCAAACTCTAAAGAGATACTGTAAATCCATGAATGTTTGCATTGAGAAAACCCAGCAAATTATTCCAAAATCTCTCACCTTCACATAATAATTCTCCATTTAATATTTTGAATTACCTTTTATTTTCATATTTTCTGGTTTCAATTTCATTTCTAGTTGTATTAATAAAATAATTAATACAATGAATAATTTGACATGCTTTTGTCATTTTATATTTGTACTATTTTTATTTTTAGGTTTCATTTATTAGTTGTAGCTTTTGTTTTAGTGCTTTAACATGATTTTATTTTTAGGAGAACTATCTTTAAACTGGTGGAGAGAGCCATGTCTTTATACGTGTTTGTCATTTCTGCTGTATTTCTTCTCCTGATACTCAGGATTTCATACATACATTATTTCATATATGGAGCATTAAATCTCCTTCATCTTATATCATTTGAGTCTTTTTATTTGTATTTGTTTAACTCTCTCGACTCTCTTAAAGACACGAAAAATATAGTATTTTATCACATGTACATTTAAATACCTTGTGTAGTTTTAATCTATTTATTTGTATACAACTCGTATGTATTTGGTTGAAAGTTAACTCTCTCTTAGCTCTATTAAGGACTGGAGTTTTTCTTACCAGAAACAGTTTTTGAATCATATTTTATTTAGTAAAACATGGCATTTCATCTTTCCTCTGTTTTTCTCCCAGGTGAGCCAGACAGAAGCGTCTGAGCGTCTTGATCCCGTGAGCTCCTCTGAGCTAGAACCGAACCCCGAGCCGGACTCAGGTCAGAAACAGACCCGGAGCGTGTCTCCACCCGCGCCCGAAGCCTCCCTCCCGGAGAAGAAGAAGAAGGGTTTCTTCTCCAAGGGCCGGAAGCTCTTCAGAAAGCTGGGCTCCAGTAAGAAGGAATAGCTGTGAGCCTGAACATCTGCAGATTGCACTTTCTCTCGTGTGTCCGTCCGATAGGAGAATCTTTCTCATTCTCTGATGTTTGCCATAACGATGCAGATTTCCCAGCGCTTTCGTCTGTCGGACTGTTTCTTCTTTTCAAAAAAGCTAATAATCGCAATACTTGTGCAAATAGGGAAATGGGTTTGAACCCAGTAAAGCTGTGAATAGAGCTCATGCCTGTTGAAAAGCTATAAAATACTCATTTGAAGAGTAAAAAGATAGTGAAATATTCCAAATAAGCGCTTAACTTCAATAGAACAGCATCTCGACATGAATAACCATCTGCTAGTGTTCACAAACACAATCCACTGAAAGAACGGCAGAGCGCTCTTAGAGGAGATATGTTGACATGATATTTATCTGGAAAATAAAGTCAAGATAAAAATGTGTCACTATAATAATATTTTGCACTAGAGTCCAAGACTGCAGAACTGCGTCTACACCTGTGTTATCCAGTTAAAGCTAGAATAATACAAACCGGTTAGTTAAACCAGTACAGACTGAGCTGAACTCAAATCATTACATATTCATTCATTTTTACTGAATGATTTTCAGAGAAATGATCTGAACGACTGGCCAAAAGCTTTTTATATCACAATATGTTCTGCACTTTCGGATTATTTCATTTGTGCTGTTGCTGTATTCTACTGAAAACAGGATTCTATTATATTCTACACACTACTGTGTGAAGCCCATTTGTGCCACTGAATTAAAAAAAAATTAAAATAAAAAAATTATTTATGAAAATTAATAAAAAAAAAATGCGGATTTTTATCTCACGATTCTGAAAATTTTCCATTATATTCTGACATTATATTCTACACACTACTGTGTGGAAGCCCATTTGTGCCACTAAAAAAAAAAAAAAAAAAAAAATTATGAAAATTAATTTAAAAAAATTGCGGATTTTTATCTCACGATTCTGACATTTTTCCATTATATTCTGACATTATATTCTACACACTACTGTGTAGAAGCCCATTTGTGCCACTGAATAAAAAAATAATAATAATAATTTATGAAAATGAATTTAAAAAAATTGCGGATTTTTATCTCACGATTCTGACATTTTTCCTCAGAATTTCAAGATATAAACTTTGCAATTTGTAGGTGTTAAGACAGAATTGCAATATGTAAATTAGAAATTGCGAGAAATAAAGTCAGAATTGTGACGTAAACTCACAAATGTGACTTTTTCTTTCTCGCAATACAGAATTTTTCTTAATTGCGTGTTTTGATCTCGCAGTTCTGACTTTTTTCTCAGAATTGTAAGATATAAACTTGCCATTGTGAGTTATAAAGTCCACTTCTGAGGGGAAAAAATACTATTTTCTTAAAGCGTATATCTCGCAATTCTGATTTTATTTGCGAAACTCACAATTATGACTATACATCACACAATTCTGACTGTATTTCTCAGAATTACGAGATATCAAATCTGAGTTACAAATGCATTATGCAATTCTAAAAAAAAAAATCAGATTTGGGAGATAAAAGTCGCAATTATTGATTTTTGTATTCAGCTGTGGAAATGGGCTTCCATACCTCTGTGCTCGTTTAGCCAATCAGTTACATTCGTATGCGCTTTTTTCCCTAATTGAACATTATGCTTGCATTTGCTCAAAGAAACCCAACAACAATACATATTTATTATCATTTTCAACTTGATGATTTATGTTGTTTGCATGCTAAAACGGCATATTGAACCGGGAAATGTTGATCATTCTCTGTAAATGTAATATTGTGCATCTGATGATGCACTGAAGCTTTTATTGCTCGTAATGAACTTTGTATTTACTTCTGCTTCGCCTTTTCTCAAACTCGTCGACATGGAACTCACTCTACAACAGCGCCATTAATAATTGGCTTCTTTCTGCACGAGCTCGGTCTTAACTCTTCTTACTTTGATCCTAATTTCTTCTCCTCCGTTTTAGGAGCGTCGTAATACAGACACAGCATGTGAGCGTAACACCACACACGCTTCAGCTTTGTTTTTCTAGCGTCATCCGCTGGTTCTTGTGGTCTTACAGGGCTCACGTGAAATCATTTCTCAGGTCGAACCGCTCATCAGTTTCGCGTCTTAAGTCAGCTCTTGCTCTTCTCAGGCGAGACTGTCCAAACCACACAATCTTGCCAAATCTTGATGTGCTCTGCACCTCACCACAGCGACCAATCACAGAACGCCAGGCGTTTGCAGGGGCGGAGCTAGAGCCCAAATGTCCTCACAGACAGGAAGTAGGTCAACGTTTCGACTGTTTTTCATACTGGCAGAACAGAATATATAAAGAAAGCATTTTTGTAGATTGTGTGTCATCAAACAAGCATCCTTGATAATTTCATGGATAGTGATGCACTGTACAGCCCCTTAAAATCAACTAGTCATGTTAATTTCCCCTCGCTGCACTATATAATCCAGACGCATGCTGTGATTCCTGCCACACTGAAGATGAGGAACGCAGATCTTACCATCGTAACCGTCACTACTGCAAGCAGGCGTATCCTAGGCCATAATCAAATCTAGCCTTATAAGACCTCGTTTAGTCTTAACTTCAAGTGTACTACAGCTGTGTTTGTAATGACTGCATGCATCTATACTCGGCCTTATTTATTCTATTTCTGTGTCGTAGTAGTTGCACGTAGCTTTGTTTGGCTGTACGCAGACGAGACGGCGTTGAGTTCGGTGTATTTTTGTGATTTGAGGTATGATATTTTCATACAGCCAGAACGAGACTCTATTCTTGTGTATGTCTCTGTCCTGAAGGATGTTTTTTGTACATTTTTGTAATGCATTTTTTGGAAACTTACCTGTAAATACGGCTTCTTTTGGTAAAGTATTTATCTTGTGCATGTTTTTGGATAGTCACACAGGCTTCTTGCTTTGTGGGGAAAGTTGTAGTGATTTACTTGAAGTGAATGACAAGACTTGTGGACTTTTTACAGAAATAAAGTATATTTTCACATAAAATGAGTTTCTGTTGTGATGGAGTATCATTCAGATTCTAGCATATTAGTATATATTTTAGTGTATTATTATAAATATTAAAGGTATGTTATAGATACTATCGATATAGTTTTTAATAATTATTTTGTATTTCCATTTTATTTCAGTTAAAATGTTTAGTAAAGTTTTTGTAATTTTTAGTAGTTTTGGGGGATTTTTATGTATGTAGAGTTTTTAGTATTGTATGAATTTTTTTGATTTTTTTAGTTTTAGTTATTTTAGTATGTTAAGTTAAACTAAATGAAATTTTGAAATATTTTTGAAAAAATAAATAGTAAACAAGTAATAAAACATGTTTGTTTAATAAATAAAATACAGTTTTTTTTTTAGCTAACATTTATTTTGTTTCAAGTAATGAACATGCTTTTTTATGTTTAATAAATAAAATAAAAATGTTTGTTTTATTTCAGTTAAAATGTTTAGTAAAGTTTTGTAATTTTTAGTAGTTTTGGGGGATTTTTATGTATGTATGTATTATTGTATGGATTTTTATAGCTTTAGTTATTTTAGTTTTAGTTATTTTAGTATGTTAATTTAAACTAAATGAAAATTTTAGATATAAAAAAAATATAGTAAACAAGTAATAAAATGTTTGTTTTAGGCAAATTTTACAGGAATCGTAAAGGGTTAATAAAAAAATTACAGTTTTTTTTTTTGCTAACATTTATTTTGTTTCAAGTAATGAACATGCTTTTTTATGTTTAATAAATAAAATAAAAATGTTTGTTTTATTTCAGTTCATATTTATTTTAGTTTCAGTTTCCGTTACCAATGATGACCCTGACTCAAAGACAAATGTGTTTTATTTGTTTCTGTTTTATTGAAGTTTACATGCATCATACAAGACATTTCCAATGATTTTCCAGCAATCAGAGAAAGCTGGCTTTAGTTTCAGCAAGCGTGCCGCCGTCTCACGTGGACGTACATTGACACCATGAGACGTGCACGGCTTTACCAAACCAAGCCAGTTCCTCTTTTCTCTCTTTCCTGTCGTTCTGCGTCGAGCGGCGTGAAGTTTCTCAGCAGCCAACAGTACACTCATCCATAAAGTAGGAAACACTACACTGTGGCGAGGGGTTTAGTAGTGCTTTCTACTTTATGGATGACTGCACTGTACATCCCAATGTCCAGGTGTCCACGTCTCCTCTGGAGATGTCCAACTCCTCCTTCACATAAACACACACACATTTCCCCTTCTGAACCGCACCCAAACTCTATTCAGACTCTTAATGTTTGAGGAAACTGAGCTTGATTGATTGCAATTTGAACATACGACAAATTAATAATTCATTGAACTAAATTAAGTGCATACTGTAAGACTAATATGCTGCAACATGCATTTTGTTGAATTATGTTATACAGCAATTTTTGAAAATAAGTTGATTAAAATACACATTTTATGAAAGAAAAATGCGTCATTCTCAAATGCTAGCGGTGGCGACACAATCGTCTTCCTCACTTCAGACGGCAGCCATTTTGAACAACATGAGTAAGCTTATTTTTCAAAGAAGATGAGCGTTTTATTACAGATATTTATTTATGCTGTTGTTTTGTGTGAGGAAAAAATAAACTACAATAATAGAAAAAGATTGGCATTTTTGTTGAACAGGAACTGGTGCGTATAAATTACTTTTAAAAATCGTTCTTCAAATTGTCAGTTACTAAATAATACTGAAATACAATTGATAATATATTGCATTCCAGAAACTGATCAAATATTTTAAAAATGTTATATATACATCAATGGAGAGTCCTACATTCTCATTTGCTCACAAACGTTACAGTGAAAAACGTGAAAATATTTACGCAGAACATTAATACATAAAGTCGTACATCATTATGTGCATTGAAGACGATAAAAGAAAAGTCAAAATATACAAAATAAATCGCTTCCTGTTTCCTGCGCATCCCAGTATAACCATAACATACGTTACCCATCATAACTTGTATGTTATGGCTCTATTACATCCATACCTCTTTAGATCAAGCTCAGTAGTGCCATATTTGCCTCTTTCTTCTTCTCCGGTGGTCTTAGCAGGGTTCTTCAGGCGTCTTCCTCTCCAGTCCAAGTAGAAATGGGCCTAAAACAGGAGAAGTGCTCGTATTTAACCCCGCTGCCAACCACGTGGTGCTCAACCACACAGGAAGAGGCATAACAGTCAGTGCCTCACGCCTCTTTCATTCGCTGCTCATTTTGACCCCCGACTCACTTAAGCGTATGCTAATGTCCACCTATACAGTATTCACGGATCCGCATTTCCTTTGCCGTGACGTGTTTTGAATTCTGCATTTATTTTACAGGTGCCGTTTTAATTGAGACAGATGCCTATTCTATAAATAGAGAATAAAAACTCACATAAATGGATCGTTCATCCAAAAAAAATTCTAATTTACTCACACTGAAGTTGTTTCTGTGGATCATAATAAGATATTTTGAAGAATTTTGTTAACTAAAAAGTTGTTAGTCCCTAGTGAGAAAAAAATACAATGGAAGTCAATGGGTACCGTCAACTGTTTGGTTTACCAGCATTCTTCAAAATATATTATGTTCAGCAGAAGAAAGAAACTCATACCAGTTGGGAGCAGCTTAGTAAATTACAATATTTTCAATTTTGGTGAACTATCCCTTTAAGAGTTAAAATTCTGGTTAATGCAAGTTTGTATGAATAATAGTGGGAACAGCATTGTTTTTAAGCATGGTTTTTATTGTCAGTCACTGATGCCGGTTTCACTAATATGCTATTTTGCTCTATTCAAGGATTTATTTGTATATTTAGCAGACACTTTTATTCAAAGAAATTAGGAAAACAACAAGTGATTCATATTAAAATACAAGCGATTCATCTTGATATACAAGTGATTCATGCTAAAATACTCGTAATTTATTTTAACATACTGGTTATTCATCTTAAAATACAAGTGATTCATCTTTAAATACAAGAGATTCATGAAATACAAGCAAGGCATTTTAAAATACAAGCGATGCATCTTCATTTTAAAATACAAGCGATGCATCTTAAAATACAAGCGAGGCATTTTAAAATACAAGCGATGCATCTTCATTTTAAAATACAAGCGATGCATCTTAAAATACAAGCGATGTGTTTCAAAATATCAGGATGCATCTTAAAATACAAGCGAAGTGTTTCAAAATATCAGGGATGCATCTTAAAATACAAGTGAGGCATTTTAAAATGCAAGCGATGCATCTTCATTTTAAAATACAAGCAATGCATCTTCATTTTAAAATACAAGCGATGCATCTTCATTTTAAAATACAAGCGATGCATCTTCATTTTAAAATACAAGCAATGCATCTTAAAATACAAGCGATGCATCTTAAAATACAAGCGATGCATCTTCATTTTAAAATACAAGCGATGCATCTTCATTTTAAAATACAAGCGATGCATCTTAAAATACAAGCGATGTATCTTAAAATACAAGCGATGCATCTTAAAATACAAGCGATGCATCTTAAAATACAAGCGATGCATCTTAAAATACAAGCGATGCATTTTAAAATACAAGCCATGCATCTTAAAATTCAAGTTATTAATGTTTATATACAAGTGAGTCATCTCTAAATAAAAATGATTAATTTTGAATTTTAAATACAAATGATTAATCTTTAAATTCAAGCGATTCATCTTAAAGTACAAGCGATTCATATTTAAATAGAAATGATTCATCTCAAATACAAGCGATTCATTTTAACATACAAATGATTCATTTTAAAATACAAGCGATTCATCTTAATATACAAGTGATTCATTTTAAAATACAAGCGATTCATCTTAATATACAAGTGATTCATATTAAATAGAAATGATTCATCTCAAATACAAGCGATTCATCTTAACATACAAATGATTCATTTTAAAATACAAGCGATTCATCTTAATCTACAAGTGATTCATTTTAACATACAAATGATTCATTTTAAAATACAAGCGATTCATCTTAATCTACAAGTGATTCATTTTAACATACAAATGATTCATTTTAAAATACAAGCGATTCATCTTAATATACAAGTGATTCATTTTAAAATACAAGCGATTCATCTTAATATACAAGTGATTCATATTTAAATAGAAATGATTCATCTCAAATACAAGCGATTCATCTTAACATACAAATGATTCATTTTAAAATACAAGCGATTCATCTTAATCTACAAGTGATTCATTTTAACATACAAATGATTCATTTTAAAATACAAGCGATTCATCTTAATCTACAAGTGATTCATTTTAACATACAAATGATTCATTTTAAAATACAAGCGATTCATCTTAATATACAAGTGATTCATTTTAACATACAAATGATTCATTTTAAAATACAAGCGATTCATCTTAAGAATGTAACCAAATATTTGAAATTGGGGTACCAAACGTTCACAGAAATTGGTTGAAATGAACATTAAATTGAACAGAAATATGTTAATGACTATTTCCTGGTCAGCGTTCAGTCTTATCATGCTTTCTGTTCTCCTGAGCTCTTTTGGTTTGTTCTCCCATTGCTTAACAGTTGCAACACGAGGGGAAACGCCAAAGCTCGTCTCTTCAGTCCCCATCAGAGGGAAGTGAATTATCAGCCGGTGCAAAGTTAGTGTGAGGAAAGTGTGCGGGAGAAGCTTGTGTCTGACTGACCGGGATCACATTTAAAGCAGATTCCAGATCAGTACGCTCGGTTTATTAGTGGACCAGCCGGTTACTAGTTCAGAAGGCCTGCTAAAATGAAGTAAAGTTGACTAAAAGAGGAGCAAGGCAGATCTGATGTGATCAGGCACAGGAAGGAGCCGTAAAGCGACTCAAGCGTGTTATTTCCTGTGTGCAACACCTGCAAAGAACTTAGCATGCATGCCTGGGTCTGAAGAGCAGTTGCATGTAGTCTCATTTATTTTACAAAGCGTTTAATAACAGCACGTTGCTGTCGTATGTATTTAGATGATTGCATGCGTGCGTGCATACGAGTCTTACAGCTGTGATTAAAGAGGAGTTGATTAATTAGAATATACTGAGAGATGAATAATGTCTGAATGTGATTTTTAACCCAGATCATTGGAACATTGTGGTTTTAAGTCGCTTTAGCGGTTATTGACAAGCACATGATGCTGCAGGTTAAAATAAACCACATCAGTCTTCTCTTTCTCCTTTGTATCTGAACAAGGGCATCAGATAGCTCGGGTGTGAAGGCCTGAGCATTTATTTTCATACAGGGAACACCGGCCAGGTTTCAATTCCCCAGCTCACATTATCAGACCAGCCTTTCAAAGTCTGTTTGCAACCATGACAACCTGACACAGCGAGAGGCGAGCCGGGGATTTTGTTAAGTGTGTGTGTGTGTGTGTGTGTGTGTGTGTGTGTGTGTGTGTGTGTGTGTGTGTGTGTGTGTGTGTGTGTGTGTGTGTGTGTGTGTGTGTGTGTGTGTGTGTGTGTGTGTGTGTGTGTGTGTGCGTGTTTGCGCGTGTGCGTGTGTGTGTGTGTGTGTGTGTGTGTGTGTGTGTGTGTGTGTGTGTGTGTGTGTGTGTGTGTGTGTGTGTGTGTGTGTGTGTGTGTGTGTGTGTGTGTGTGTGTGTGTGTGTGTGTGTGTGTTTGAGGTCAGAGCTGCATGGTTTTTCAACAATTATAAAAAGCAGAGTGGAAAAAGGTGTGGTGAGAGAGATGTGATCTGAAGTTGACTCTCATCTCGTTTGGTTTCGCTATGACACATTCACCAGTTTCAATGCCTTTGTCTTCTAAAAGAGGAAAAAGAGGAAAGGAAATGCACGTTTAATATTCAATATATATTAATACTGGTTTAAGATTAGATATTTGGATGTATTTTACATATATTTAAATATTAAGATATTTTATGTTAAAAGTAAATATTAAAAATATTAATTTGAAACCTCTGAAATGTACAAAACTATGCTGTTCAAGTGTATTTAAGTGTTTCAATTTAAGTGTCTTGTTTTCTGAATATTCAGGACTGAATACATTTTTATTTTTTTTTTTTATTTTTTAGTTTTTTATGTCTATAAAGTTTTAATAATTTATTTTAAATAAAAATAGTATTTTATTTCATTTATTTTAGCTGAGATAGCTAAAGTAAAATATTTTTTTATATTGTATTTCAGTTTATATTGAATCATTTTAATATATTATTTTATTTTAATTCATGTAAGGCTACAGTACATTTATTTTAATGTGTTTTATTTATCAGTTTTAATAAAATAATTGTATATTTCATTTCAGTTTAATAATGTATATTGTATGTAAAATGACAAAAAAAAACTGGTTTGTTTTAGGTAACTGTATTAACCCTGTAGTAAATAGTCATGTTTAATATATTTGACTAGTCAGAGAATGTCTAATGAGAAACAGAAAAGGTGTGTGTGCAGTTTAAAATAGGTCACGATTGAATCTAGCAGGAAATGCTCTTTCGTGTGTAGACACCACACAGCATGCAGGTCAGTTATCAGGTCATTAATAGATTGATGAAAGATACTCTGAGAAGCAGCTGTGTTGTCCTTTATCTGAGGAAGAGGCAGAACACAGGTCAAGCGTTGGCTCTTTCTCATGGAGACTAACCGTGTCACAGACGGTGGCTTTATAGAAGCAGAATATCACCTCAAACTTGATTCTGTCAATATAAAATTAAATCCCTATGTTTAGTGTAATAAATGTTTCTCTCCACTCGTAAAACAGTTTTGGTTAGCGTTAAACAATACTCAGCTAATACGTTTTGTGTAAACTTTAAACAGTACCATGCAATTAACTATTCGTGATCCATTTAATTCTTGCTGAACATCCATCTTTCCTCTAATATATATCCCTTTATGGGAGTAAAATGAGTTGCATGTTGATTTGAATGCATACAGCTGCCTATTTAGATGCATTCGTTTAAGCTACACTTTCTTCTATATATATATATATAAACAGATCAAGTATTGTACAGCACAAACACGCTTGGGTTTGAAATGTTATAGTGTTATGTTGATAGTTAATGTGATTCTCACACCTGTGCTTGCTCGTGTAACAGGTTAACGTATAGATCAGTCTGAACAGGAAGTGACCTGTGATTGGCTGTCAGGCGAGGCTGTTCTGTCCAGACTGATAGACCTTATCTGGTTTGGCACCAGCTTCCCCCCCTCCCGAGTGTCTTTGTTCCCTTCATTCGGTTCAACTGTCCTCGAGACCGACCGCTGACCAGTGTTTTGCAAACCGATGGCATCACCGTTTGTTACTTCCTCTGGTTTTAAAATATGACTCTGAGCCGCTGTGTGCGTGCGTAGAGAGAGAGAGAGAGAACGTCTATTAATGACTTCAAATATGAAATCATTCGCAAGTCTTGTCTTACTAAGCAAAGATCAGTCGAGTCAACCTTTTACTGTTTCACAGCCGCTTTACAGACAAATATAATCTAGCATATCTTTTTAGCCTGAAGTATTCAAATGAATAAAACCTATATATATTACAAAGTAATTTGCAATTGTCTTGATTTTGTTTTAGCGTGAATATGTATTGCAAGTGTCTTTGCAAGTGAGCTGTTACTTTACTAAGTGATCAGATTTGCATTATTTTCACCTGCCGAACATTACAAACAAGTAATGATACACATTAAAGATAATTAATTGCAAGTGTCCATTGTATTTTTACCGCTCAGACATACCCACACTGAGACTGAGATGAGACATGCATTACAATCATTCATCTTGCACTCTCTAGTGCACACTCTCCAATATGGCCATGAGGAATGGCCAATAGCGGCTCTGGAGACGTGTCATGAGGTCACACACGACGGCCGTCATCTGACTTTAATGAGATGTGTGACTGAAAATTATGTGCAATGTGTCTGTGTGTGTTTGTGTAGCCTGAATATGTACACAATGTATGTGTAATATTACAAAATGTGTGTGTGTGCAAGTGTGTGTTGTATTTGTGTGTAGCCTGAATATGTACAAAGATAAGTGTAGATATGTGGCGCGAAAATGCTATTGTGCGTAAGTGTGTGTTGTGTGTGTGTTTAGTGCCTGAATGATTACAAAATGTATTTAATATTACAAAATGTGTGGTTGCGAAGCTTTTGTTGTGTGTATTTGTGTTAGCCTGAATATTACAAAATAATGTAATATTACAAAATTATTTGCAAGTGTTTTGTTTTTTTAGCCTGAATATTACAAAATTATTTAATATTACAAAATTATTTGCAAGTGTTTTGTATTTTTTAGCCTGAATATTGATCATTAAATAATTTATATTGCAAAAATCAATTTGACAAGCTGTTGATATGTTTTTTTAGCCTGTGATATTATGAAGACCATTTAATATGACATAAATTATATTTAGCATTTATGATCTTTTTATTTTGCCTGTAATATTTAAAGAAATACAACACTAATATATATTACAAAGTAATTTGCAATTGTCTTGATTTTTTTTTTTTGCGTGAATATTTTGCTTAAGTGTTTTGCAATGAGCTAAGTAACTTTGCTAAAAGTTGATCATTTTGACTGTCATTATTTTACACACTGCTGGAAGACATTAAACAAAGTAAGAATTGGACACATTAAAGGATAATACAAAAGAAATTCCATGCAAAACCGCTCAGACAACCCACACTGAGACTGAGCCGAGACATGCATTAAATCATTCATCTGCACTCTCTAGTGCACACCTCTCCAAATATGGCCATAGAAGGAACTGGCCAATAGCGGCCACTCTGGGAGACGTGTCATGAGGTCACACACGACGGCCGTCATTCTGACTTTAAACTGAAGATTGTGTGACTGAAACACTCAGAGACACGTGCTGCTGTTGTGTGTGTGTGTGTGTGTGTGTGTGTGTGTGTGTGTGTGTGTGTGTGTGTGTGTGTGTGTGTGTGTTGTGTGTCTGTCTGTGTGTGTGTCTGTCGTGTGTGTGTCTTCTGTGTCTGTGTGTGTGTGTGTGTGTGTGTGTGTGTGTGTGTGTGTCGTGGATGGTTGTGTGTGTGTGTGGGGGGTGGATGTGTGTGTGTGTGTGGGGCGCGTGCGATGCGTTGTGCGTGTGTGTGTTGCGTGTGTGTGTTTCCTCCCTCTCACCGGAGGATATGATGTCAGATAGTATAATTAATAATGTGGTCTGGTTTGCTTGATAAGTCATGTTTCAGTCTGGAGTCTATTGATGGATTAAAGATTATGTTCATTACAAAACACAATCCTTGTTGACAAGCTGGGATCACTGCACTAAAAAATATATGTTTTGAAGTATAACAAAGATTATCATAAGAGCATTTTGAATTCCTCATTAAATTCATTGTTACTTGCCATTTATTTGCATCTTTTGTGAAATTTAGTAGCACGTTCTGAGTCAAAATAGTTTCAAAGTGAATCCTACACCACATTAAACTAATGTATTTCAATGAAATCAATGCACAATGCTTTTGTTTGATGTTTTTTATTTAATGATTTGCATTTATAGGGGATTTAATGATACTAAATTATATTTATAAAATAGTTATGATCCATTTTTAACCTGTTCCTTACTTTTTAAGCATCAACCTGAAAATGAAATTTCAAATGAAACTGTCAATATCTTGAATACTTTGGGACACAGACTTAAAGGGTTAATTCATCCAAACATGAACAATCTGTCATTCATTACTCGCCCTCGTTTCATCAAACCCGCACGACCTTCGTTCATCCTCAGAACACAAATGAAGATATTTTTGATGAAACTCAAGAGCTTTCTGGCCCTCTATAGAGAGCAATGCAACTGAACTGTTCTCAGGTCCAGAAACACAGTAAGGACATCGATAAAATAGTCCATGTGACATCAGGGGCTCAACCGTAATTTTACGAAGCTATGAGAATACTTTCTGTGTGCGAAGAAAACTAAAATTACTGATGCCACACAGGTGCATCTCAATAAATTATAATGTCGGGGAAAAGTTCATTTATTTCAGTAATTCAACTCAAATTGTGAAACTCGTGTATTAAATAAATTCAATGCACACAGACTGAAGTAGTTTAAGTCTTTGGTTCTTTTAATTGTGATGATTTTGGCTCACATTTAACAAAAACCCACCAATTCACTCTCAACAAATTAGAATATGGTGACATGCTAATCAGCTAATCAACTCAAAACACCTGCAAAGGTTTCCTGAGCCTTCAAAATGGTCTCAGTTTGGTTCACTCGGCTACACAATCATGGGGAAGACTGCTGATCTGACAGTTGTCCAGAAGACAATCATTGACACGCTTCACAAGGAGGATAAGACACAAACATTCATTACCAAAGAAGCTGTTCACAGAGTGCTGTATCCAAGCATGTTAACAGAAAGTTGAGTGGAAGAAAAAGATGCACAACCAACCGAGAGAACCGCAGCTTATGAGGATTGTCAAGAAAAATCGATTCAAGAATTTGGGTGAACTTCACAAGGAATGGACTGAGGCTGGGGTCAAGGCATCAAGAGCACCACACACAGACGTGTCGAGGAATTTGGCTACAGTTGTATCAGAGGCGTCTTACCTGGACTAAGAGAAGAAGAACTGGACTGTTGCCCAGTGGTCCAAAGTCCTCTTTTCAGATGAGAGCAAGTTTTGTATTTCATTTGGAAACCAAGGTCCTAGAGTCTGGAGGAAGGGTGGAGAAGCTCATAGCCCAAGTTGCTTGAAGTCCAGTGTTAAGTTTCCACAGTCTGTGATGATTTGGGTGCAATGTCATCTGCTGGTGTTGGTCCATTGTGTTTTTTGAAAACCAACGTCACTGCACCCGTTTACCAAGAAATTTTGGAGCACTTCATGCTTCCTTCTGCTGACCAGCTTTTTAAAGATGCTGATTTCATTTTCCAGCAGGATTTGGCTCCTGTCCACACTGCCAAAAGCACCAAAAGCTGGTTAAATGACCGATGGTGTTGGTGTGCTTGACTGGCCAGCAAACTCACCAGACCTGAACATAGAGAATCTATGAGGTATTGTCAAGAGGAAAATGAGAAACAAGAGACCAAAAAATGCAGATGAGCTGAAGACCACTGTCAAAGAAACCTGGGCTTCACACCACCTCAGCAGTGCCACAAACTGATCACCTCCATGCCACGCCGAATTGAGGCAGTAATTAAAGCAAAAGAGCCCCTACCAAGTATTGAGTACATATACAGTAAATGAACATACTTTCCAGAAGGCCAACAATTCACTAAACATGTTTTTATTTTGGTCTTATGAAGTATTCTTATTTGTTGAGATAGTGAATTGGTGGGTTCAGCAGTCCGGACTACCTGTAGTCTCCTGAGGTCAGATTTGGTAGCTGAGTTGATCCAGACAGTTATTGATGTGCAGAGCACTGATTCAATGATGGCAGAGCAGAACTGTATCAGCAGCTCCTGTGGCAGGTTGAACTTCCTCAGTCCTTCCTATCCTGGACTCATCTGCTTGTCTGTACATAGTTAGTCTCAGCCTCAGACGTAACGCGCACGGACCGCTGGCTGGATGTCTGATGCACACAAAAGTGTAAACAGGAGTTTCGAGGTCGTCATCAGATTGGTTGAATTATGAAGGATTTTTGGAAAACTTTGTGTGTCACGTTCTTTAACGTTTTTATTTTTGATTATGCCCTACATCAGAACAATACAACGAGAAACATTCAAATGTAAAAGAAAACATAGAAAAAGATTAACAACGTTAATATATGAAACGGTGCCAGAGGACAGTATCAAAATATAATAGAAAAACAATGAACCTTTTTGGGGCCGTCACTCTCAATATTGAGAGTTTTAATAGCCTTTTTACTTGTGCAATTACACAGGATCTTACAATACAGCATGAAATCATTTATAAAATGAGAAAAGTTTGGTTTCCCGCCTGGAAACAAAGATGCCGTGACGCCAAACCCCCTCACGAAAGAAGTAAACCCTCGTCTGTACAACTGATGACGAGCGCTTATCAGGATCAAGTAAACGCTGGATTTTCAAAAGTATGTGAAATATTTAAAGTTCTCGCATACGATCTTTAAAATATGTCAGAGAGTCTGTTATTGTGGCGAGATTTCCACGCCCCGAAACATGACGCTGAACGAAACGAACTGTGATTGGTTGTTTGACATGTCAGTCAAACGGCCTCATGGGCGGAGCTTAGCCAATGAAAGCTGCCATGGATTCCAGACCTTCGGCCGTCAGTCATATTATACTTTATTATTAATTAGTGCTGTCAATCAATTAAAAAAATACTAATTATTTGCACACAAAAAAATCTGAAATTAATCATGATTAATGCCACTTAACATTAAATGTAATTTATATTGCAATAATTTCACATTCAATCTTCAAATTAATGTACAAACAAAGACAGTATTTTAATATTTGTTTAATGGCATCTTTTTTATGACTGAAGGCAAGTATCACTGATACCAATACTACTGATGTCTCTATAAAATAGTTTTCCCCTTAATATTTAACCATTGACTATAGCCATTTAGCATTACAGTATAGTTGAGAGCTATCGATTTGAGCATTTATAGCAACTTGAAAAGTTCACTTAAATTACAACAATCTTCAACCCATTATGATGTTATATTTCATGCTACCTGCCAAGGTTGTAGGTTTGCTTTTGACATTGGTGGGGACCACCCCCCGGTTATAATTCATATAGCTTACTTTTTTTATAGTATGTTTAACAGAAAATAATTCAACCATAATGCATCAGTAATGAACCATCAGCATCAGAGTGCTGGGTGTCTTAAAGGGACAGTTCACCAGAAATGACCATTCTGTCATAATTTACTCACCCTCAAGTATTTCCAAACCTGTATGAATGTCTTTGTTCTGAACACAAAGGAAGATATTCTGAAGAAAGTGGGAAACGGTACCAGAACAGCCTGCTTACAAACTTTCTTCAGAATATCTTCCTTTGTGTTCAGAACAAAGGAACAAAGGTGAACTGTCCCTTTAATCACACATCACTTTATTTGAATATTAATCAAATTGGACCCAGGATGATTCTGAAAGAATACTCTGCTGTTGCTGTAGTAATGAAACTCGTGCGCATCTGATTAACAGATAAACTGCATGCTCTTATATCAGTGTTGTGTTTTAGTTTGTGGATATTTCAGTTAACAGATTGATTTGTACATTGTTAGATTTAATTTCCGCATAGACGAATGTAACGGCACATAAAGGAAGGGTCATTTTCATTTCTTTGTCTGTCCTGCTTTACCTTATTTGGTCATTCTTTGGACTTCCTGTAATAACAGTGTTCTGGTACCCTATATAAAGACATGTGTGAACTAGAATAAAGGAGTTTCAAAAGCCATGATGCCTCTCTGTGTCTTGTCTTTGGGCTCCCAGATCTGCTGAAGATTTCGTTCACAACATCCAACATATATTTCTGATTTGATTTAGAAGTGATCCAAAACACAGAAAGAAAACTTAGTTCATAAGGAAACTGAAGTTTTACATACATTCAGTTGAACAACATTCATTTAAATGAATGTAGAAACGAGAAATCCAAGGCGCTCTTCTTCAAAAGTCTTTATTTTACAGACTATTTCATGATAGAAAATGATAAGACATGGGAAGAAGCAACCCATGAAAAGCAGTGCAAAACGCCTTCATCAGGGTATCATTTAAACATTAAAGTGAAAGACTGTCCTCGGCGACTCAGGACGCTGTTCCAAACACTGCTGCACAGAGTGCCACTTACATACTTCACAAAAACAATCACTTTGTATTTGTCCCAAATTATGCTTGATGTTCAAGACTGTTATCCTAGACTGAAAGAGTTGTGTCTCTTTCCACACAAGGTTTGTCTTTCTGTCCGTGTGCTTGATACAGGGTCATAGATCGTGCTTTCTCTTTCCGTTTGCTCTGTCAAACAAACACGTCTTCAAACTCATCGATGCAGCTTTCATTCATTCCTGAAGTGGGCTTTATATGAACTGTTTTAGACTGCTTTAGTCTTGAATTGGGTGTAATCTCTATGAGTTATTACGCTTCTCGTCCGGTGTGCAACTACATTGCGCATGCATTAAATGCGCGTCCTTGAGAGCACACAGTTTTCTAATGTATTTACTTTAACTTGTAGGTTCTTTATTATTCATCACATACACAATCATACAAGTATAATCAGTAGTGAAATGCAAGTAGAATTGAAGAAAAATACAGCATTTACATGAGGAAAGTGAGGAGAAAAAAATAACTCCCAGACTATGCTCCTTGGGGAGTACAGTGTGAGAACAGGAAAAACACCTCAGCAACACAAAAGCACATACACCGACAAGCCACAGGGGAAGTTAATCCGGCCCAGCAAGCAGCCATCTGATCCCGCAGCCACTGATCCGGCGCTGGTCAGACCCGCTTGACCAGGCCAGCGGATCGAAGCGAACAGAGGCGAATGGTCGGGGGGGGGCAATGTCTGTAATGTCTGTAATGTCTGTAGGGTGGGGGAGGAACGCAAGAGCGTCTCACTGCATTGCACACCCGGGGTTTATTCCAGCAACAGCCTTGCCAAGGCCACTGTAGGGGAGCCAGAAAAAGATACGATTGTTTTGTCTTTGGGGCGAGTAAACATTCCAATTTTTGCAGGCTACTCTCTGTCCATTTTGTCCATTTTGGTCTCATTTTAATCAATTTCCCTTTGTAAAGCCGTGAACTTCTCCTTGGTAGAATCCATATTGCGATTATAGTCTCAGTCTCAATGCTGACCGCTCTTCCCACAGCTTCAATCATACGGGCAGCCTTGTGGGGCTTTAGACAGCTGATCCCGTTTTCTGAATTCTTCGATAACCCAGGGCAAAGCCTAATCCAATCAGCAAAATACCTGTTATCATGGTTCCGAATAGGTAGATATCAATGTCCTCCACGGAAAGAGCCGCAAGACACATGATTCGCCACCTCTCCCACGCGCCATCGTATAGCCGGCTGCGAACGTTCCGTCAGGGCAGTCAGGTTCCCCGAAACCCAAGCTTCGGATAGTGTCAGTTGCATTAAGAGACCAGTTAATCCATAATATTTTAGTTTGGAGAGCAGTGCAGAGAGAGTCTCTCAACGAGACAAGGGAGCAAAGCAGGGAAGATAAGGGTGAGGACGGGGAGAGAGAGCGACCACCTCCGTTGAGAGCCAAAGAGAAAGGTATTGGGTAAGAAATTGTTGGGTAATATCAATGATATGATGTTTCAGATGCGTCTGAAATGAGAAAAACAAAAACATATATTGAATTATTTGATCAAAATATTGCAAGGGACAGTTTATTAGTGACTGGATATCGGTAGGGACACGTCCCTAGCGCCTTTCAGCAAGTAGTAAATATGCAGAAATAGAATATCAAACACTAAATTCTACATTAAATATAAATGAAACCTTAAAGCTACAAAAGTTATCGATTTCCTCTTTTCTTTTGTTGTTTGCTGGTTATTAGCTATCTCTTTAAGAGCTGCCGCTGCTGAACATGACGTGGATCTGACACACATCGTATATTCTCTCAACTCTCTTTATCTTTTCTGACACACTTCAGGTCTTAAAGTCTCCACTAATGAACTGACGAGTTGAATCGAGTTGTGATTTCTTTAGGGAGACGGTGCTGGGCTGCTCTAGGACAGATTTGAAAACCATTTCAGAGACATGTTCTATAATAACTCATTTATAATATACACTACATGCATGTGCAGTTTTAGGGCAGCTTTAATTGCCTCTTTGGTAGCTTCATGACTTAACTACGCCATTGCATGCTCATAGTTTGTTTTGCGCTTTGATATGAAATGATACAGGGTACTAAAGTGCACATTTAATGTGGACCTAAAGACATAATAAAATAATAAAATAATAAAATAAAAGACAATAATAAAAAGAGACCAAACTGCTGTTGTGAGGGGGGGGGGGCAAACCCTAGCTCCGCCCCTGCGTTAATTGCATTAAATATTTTTGAACTTGTTAAACTGAAATAATAAATGGTCTGCATTAATGCGCTGTTATTAATGTTTGGTCTTTTAAAAACACTGTTTTAATGCACTAAGCCACATTAAGCGTTTCGAATGTCGCACACACAGTGCTGTTCAGTGGTCACGTGACCACATCGCTGCGAGCGGATAAATGTGTGTGTCGCGCTTCAAATGAGTAGCACTGTTTCAGTCCACTTTTTGTGCATAAACATTATATCACACTCTTCATATCGTTTTATTGAGGAAAATGATATCAGGATAATTATCATTATCGTTTTATCGCCCAGACTATTTTACAGATGTCCATATTACGTTTCTAGGTCTGGGAACCTATAAGAGGCATTTATTGAGGATTTCATCAACAATATATTGTGTTGTGAAGATGAGCTAACATTTTACGGATTTGGAACAGCACAAGGGGGGTAATTAATTAATGACAGAATGTTCATTTTTGGGTGAACTAACCCTTGAAGTTTGGTCTCTTTTTATAGAAGACATTTGGCAGATTATTGCTGAAGTGAAAATATTTTTTATTTTAAGTTAAGTTACAGATGTTTGTTTATTATGAAAAAACAAATTTGATATGAAATATGTCAGACAACATACAAAACTACCATATTTTGCTATAAGTTTGATCGCAGCATATACTCGTTGCTGCCAGTGTTCACCGTCTGTTTGATTACATGACATTTGTCAGACTTTGTCTCCCTCTGCCTTGTGTTTCCTTACCCTTGTATTATGTGCCCATATTGGGTCCTTCCTGTTTCCTGTCATCATTAGTTTATTAGTCCCCGTCTGTGTCTTAATTTAGTTCCAGGTGTGTCTTGTTAAGTCTCCCTATTTATAGTCTGCTCTGCCCCATGTTTCCTGTCGGTTATTGTATATGTCTACAGTTAATATTATCTGTGTCTGTCTACCTCCACCTACTAGTAAAGTCTTCTGTTTGTGTATATCCTCATCTCCTCGTTCCTGGCTCCCTGAGTGTTCCGTGACAGAACCGTGACTAGTATAACCGTCCCTAAAACAAACGTTTGTGTAGTATCGCCGCCGGCGTCCTCGCCCTTATCTGGCGGGATCCTCTGATTCGTGAGTTCCGTGACAGGGAATTCTGCGGGCTCGCCACGAATGACCGGAGCCTAAAACAAACGATGTGGCAATCCTCCATCTATTTCGGCTCGGGGCAAATTACCAGCGCCCTATGGATCTCGGCAGACATCTCATCAAGATTGTGTTGGAGTTCGCCAGGGGATCTACCGGTGTCTGGGAAGTTACCGGTCCACGAGTCGAACGGAGCTCCACTAGTGTCTCCGCATGGCCCTCACCCATCTCATCTTCGGTCTCCGCTGGTCCGGGAAATTACCAGCTCATCTATGGATCTCCGCTGGTCCCGTCACAGCTCATCTGTCGTCTCCGCTGAGTCCCGCCAGGGGATCTTCCGTCTCCGTCTGGCCCGCCCAGCTCATCTTCGTCTCCGAGTCGAAACTAGCCCAGCTCATCTTCGTCTCCGCTGGTCCCGCCCAGCTCATCTTCGTCTCCGCTGGTCCCGTCCAGCTCATCTTCGTCTCCGCTGGTCCCGTCCAGCTCCTCTTCGTCTCCGCTGGTCCCGTCCTGCTCATCTTCGTCTCCGCTGGTGCCGTCCAGCTCGTCTTCGTCTTCCCTGGTCCCGCCCAGCTCGTCTTCGTCTCCGCTGGTCCCGTCCAGCTCATCTTCGTCTCCGCTGGTCCCGTCCTGCTCATCTTCGTCTCCGCTGGTGCCTGTCCAGCTCATCTTCGTCTTCCCTGGTCCCGTCCAGCTCATCTTCGTCTCCGCTGGCCCCGCCCAGCTCATCTTCGTCTCCGCTGGCCCCGCCCAGCTCATCTTCGTCTCCGCTGGTCCCGTCCAGCTCATCTTCGTCTCCGCTGGTCCCGTCCTGCTCATCTTCGTCTCCGCTGGTCCGTCCAGCTCATCTTCGTCTTCCCTGGTCCCGCCCAGCTCTCTTCGTCTCCACTGGTTCCGTCCGTCCGTGACCCAAGCGCCCCTAGCCACCCAAGCTGCTCTCGCCCTGAGCTCCGCCTGAGTCCCGGTCCCCATGGCCTGTCAATGGCACTCCTGAGGCCACTGCTCTCCAGGTCCTTGAGTCCTCGCCCACCCCCCCTCTTCTTTCGATGTTATACGGCGCGGGACGCGCCTATTGGGAGGAGGGGGGGGGGGTAATGTCAGACTTTGTCTCCCTCTGCCTTGTGTTTCCTTACCCTTGTGTTATGTGCCCATATTTGGTCCTTCCTGTTTCCTGTCATCATTAGTTTATTAGTCCCCGTCTGTGTCTTAATTTAGTTCCAGGTGTGTCTTGTTAA
>CM049820.1:2778990-2783990 GCA_027422435.1 Schizopygopsis pylzovi | reverse complement strand
CTGAAGATCATATGACACTGAAGACTGGAGTAATGCAGATTTGATCAAAGGAATAAATTACATTTTAAAGTATATTAAAATAGAAAACTTATTTTAAATAACAATATTTCACGAAATAACAGTTTTTTCTGTATTTTTAATAAAATAGATCCAGCCTCGATGAGCAAATAACTTCTTTAAAAAACTAAAAATCTTTTTGAGATGGTACTGTATATTATATATATATTATTATTATTATAGTTGATATACATAATATGTCTGTTACATTTCAATCTAAAAATGTGAAAATGGAGATATCATATTTAAGTTATTACTCATTCCATATCAATATTCTTAATTTTGGACTGGACACAATTAATAATTGCATGCAGAGGGGATTTTATTTTTGCAGTCTGGATATTTTTGACCAGGAATACCACAAGTGTAGGAATAAAATACCCCAAAAGTGCAAGCTTTATCCAGCGTTTGGGGGAAGCTATGCTATATGTAATTCAGTCAAATGTATAATAGGTATTGTTCAGATTTCCTCCGTGTCTCGGATGAGTTTAGTGTGTGTTTCGATCACTCTGATGAAGACTCGTGCAGCAGCGACAGCGCTCTCTCATGGTGTCCTCTCACAGTTACACTGCTGCTCTCATTCAAGAGACCATATATCAACATGAATGTGTTCTTAATGTCTTACAAACACAACAGCCTCAAAATACAATCTCCAATACTTTTCACATATTTGACAATAACATCAGCTTAATGTTAATAAAATCATTAAAGACATTAGTCACCCTAACCACGGTTTGTTCCAGCTTCTTCCATCTGGAAGGCGATTCTAATCCATCCAGGTACGCACAAATAGACTCAAAAACAGGTTTTTTCCAACAGCAATCATTTTGATGAACTCTAGTATCTCTCTGCCTGATCATGTAAAATAATCCATGACGGCAATGTGTGACTAATTATCACATATTTTTATATATGTTTTGGCCAACTGTTTTTTTTTTTTTTTATGCACCTCGGGGTTGTCACAAGAGGAATTTCGTTGTGTACACAATGACAATAAAGAACTTGAACTTAAGGTTTGAATAATTCTGCTTCCAAACAATGTTTACTGTAACTTCTGATCACACTGTTCTTCATCAGTCGTCTTATCTTCCAGTGAAAATGTCTAAAGATACATTTGCTTGAAAGGTCGATTACAAGAACAAATATCTGCCGGCGGAGTCAGAAACATCTACAGATATTTGTTTTAGGCGTAAACTCGCTTTAGTTCAGTTTCTCAGAAAACAAGAATTCATATCTTTCTTTTCTTTCACAAGTAATATGTTTTGATTTAGGGATGTTTAGATATTTGTATCGGAAAACTAGCTGCTGAAGATATTGATTTAAAAAAAATTATTTTATATTAAGACTTTCTGCTCAGATTTCATGTTTTAAAAAGCCCTTTGTTTGTGGAAATAAGACTTTTTTAATTGTAGAAAAACACTACTGACCATATAAAAAACATCCCGAGCAGAAACACAATGCTGTTTATAAAACTTTATTCATGTTTAAATCATTTACATGGAATAATCAAAGCATTATCGATCCAAAAAAGAAAATCAGAAGACGTTAAATGAAATAACAGTCAGTGAAGAGCAGGTTATGCGTGTATCTTTACAAACACGTGATCCATAAACTGATGTTTTCATGTTTTAACAGCCGTGTCTCTGGATCTGTAGATGACGTCTCTGCTCTTCAGCTCTCGCACCACACCTGAGACACAAAACACACCGTCCTTCACGTACAGTCATGAGAGAGAGAGAGAGCATTCTGCTGAACGAGACCGAAGTCTGCCACTGACCTGGAGGTAACCGCCCCGTTACCGTTACTGCGTAGACGCCGGGCTTGAAGTTACCTGAGAAAGACATCCACGCTGTTACTACTGACTCTATTGACTTCTGGAAATCTGAACTTTTCATATTAATGTGAAGCGGCTTTGAAACGATCAAAGGTGTTAATTTTTACCGGCGGGACGCCTAGTGGTGACAGGGTAAAGTCGTCAGAAACGAAAGTGTTTACTACAATAAACATTATACATTTTAAGACCATGTCATATATCCACAGAAAGTGAGATTATTGTGATTTCAACTATGTAAACATTTTAAGATACAATAAACACAGCATGTACAATCTGTGTCTTTATCAGACCACTTTTTGTTGACATAATGCAGACATGCATGATAGTACAGACATACATAGGAATAACACAGTAGGGATGGAATATAACACCAATATAAGAAAAACCCCACAAATTAAATAATGTACTGTGTACAGAAATATAGGAAAAAAATGTATTTAGATTATAAATATGTAATTTTAAAAGTGTACACATTTTGGATTCTATAAATAAATGTCACTAATGTGTTTATGCTTCAGTTACTATGTGTCAGTAATTATTGACAGTGAATCTGGATGAGGAACTGAATAGCTCTAAGTGTAACCTTTCATTAGAGCCCAAAATGATGACTGTACATTAAAGCATTCAAGAATTACAGCATTGTTTGTGTCGCTGTTACAAAGCGTCGCTTGGAGTATCCCAAGTGTACTTTTTTGGAAGCGCCTAGACATAAAATTAGATAAACGTGTAAAACACACATTTTCTAACATATTGTTTATCAAATGGTAAATCTGGCTTGGTAAGGCTTCATTCTGTGATCCCAATGTATTTTCCAGTTCATACCTCCCAGATACAGTCATCTGCAGGCGTATATTTACAAAACAAATGCAGGCGGAATTATTTTTGTCTTTTTTTAGTGTATTCAAAGTGCTATTACTCAATATCAGTAAGACTTACAGTGATTCTGACTGTTGAGAAACAAACCTCAGACTGATCACCTTTCAAAGGAGACCAACACCATGCATATCATCCAGATGGCCCAAGAACAGCATGCAATTTACTCTTGGGTATGCCTTTTTTAGGCACATTTTACAGGAATGGTAAAGGGTGAGTGAATCAATGTAAAGACAGTAATGCGTGGAGTAACAGGTAAAGTGCACTCAAATACTCACCGATTCTTTGCCATTTTGCCACCCAACTGTCCTCTGAGCTCATCATAGCAATGACCCTATAACGAAGACACATCACACATTACAGCTCAAATGAAATCCAACATATATGCATGTCGTTTTTAAAGGAATAGTTGCCTCAAAATGGAAATGAACTTGTCAAACCAGTGTAATTCTCTTCTCTACGCTGTACGGATTACTGTAATGGCTGTTTTTGGTCTTTGGAAGAAAGCAAGTCATGTTTCGACCAACACGGGGAGAGTTTGACCCGGTTTACTCTCTCTTTAACTGAGAAATATCATGACGTACCCATCAAAAGAAGAGCTTGTGCATTCATAAACCATCTCTCGATTGCCCTTCATCTGCAGGTATGATTCACAGTTATCACATCCGTCGTACTCGAACTGATCAATGGTCTGAAACAGAGGAGATGAGAGATCATATCAGTCAGATAGAGTTACCACAGTAAACTAACTGTGTTTTATAAGGCTGCGACTGCATCTGATAATATGATGAACATTGTATAACCGTAAGAAGCAGAATGATGTTTTCCCTGCTAAAAAAACTATAGAAGCCCAATAGAAACCATCACAGAAATTCCAATGGTTTCCATTCAAAGACCATTATAAACCATTAGCTTTTTCCAGTAAAACCATTACAAGATTCCTTTTTGTAGTGTGTTTTGGGCATTTTTCCAATAGGATTTACCATCCCACCAACAGAATCCATCACATACCAGTAGACACCATTATAGTGTCCATTAAAACCAATACAATTCCCATTATAACCATTAAATCATTATTTTCTCTTGTGTTTTGGGCATTTTTCCAATAGGATTTACCATCCCACCAACAGAATCCATCACATACCAGTAGACACCATTATAGTTTCCATTAAAACCAATACAATTCCCATTATAACCATTAAACCCATGACATTTTCTCTTGTGTTTTGGGCAGGGTTCACATGAATGTGTGTGTAAACACACACGTATTGGTATTGCATCATTGTCATATTCATAACATGGTATTTCTATGTCCAAGGCCATTATCGTGATACGATAGAGAACAGCTTTCTATAGAGTTGCAGTATCGTGCTATATGTAAATACATGAATGATGGAAGCATCTGTTTTGATCAGTGTCTCGTTTACCTTGACAAGAGAGCACAGCAGACACGCTCTCAGATGCCGCAGATCTTTCGGGACAGTTTCCAGAGACATCCCCGCTGCTTTGATCAAATATACTTGAAATTAAACACCAGAAAATCGTTATAGGTGCCTCGAAACAACGACTGTTTCAACGAGTTGTTGGCGATCGCTGCCTGGCCAGACTTTCGGCGACGTTTAATGACGTCACTGCGCGCGCCGCTCGACCGTTGTATGAAATATTAGATATTTTTGATCATATAATTGCGTGGAGTATTCGTGTTATTCAAATTATGTCGTTACGTTGCATTTGGATAATTAATCTGTAGGTATGTTTGTTTTCCAGTGAGCTGCATCACCTCCTACATTACAATAAGAACGCAAAATAAGAGTTTCATAATGGAATGGAAATGAACGAATTAATAGAAACACAAAGCCTATTCATTCCATAATGTTTTTCCCTAAATATTCCATGACAGTTCAAAATATTTTTCAAACAAAAACAATTTTAGAGAGTAGAAATGTAAACGAACTGTGCAAAACAAGAGTTTCATAATGGAACGGAAAGCTAATGAATAAAACCGTATTCATTCTAAAATGTTTTTATTTTTAATATACCATGACGTTTCGTAATGTTTTTAACCAAAATGTGTTCTGAAGCCATTTTAGAAGGTGACTGTAAACAAACGGCACCACCAGAGGCCGCTGTTAGCTCACGTGCGCTTCGAGGTCACGTGAGCCTCGTTCTGATGCGGTTTGAATGTGTTCTATATGTGAACGCGCATAACGGTTTCAGTAACGGCCGTGGTAGAAGA
>CM049820.1:2746490-2773990 GCA_027422435.1 Schizopygopsis pylzovi | reverse complement strand
TTTGTGCTCCAGGGTCACATATTTCTATATTTGATAAGATAACAACACTTTAATGAATTGTATTGTCATTACTGTAGCAGAACTATTCACTGAGCCACCATCACAACAGCATCCAAACCACAGACTGGCCCGCACACGCTACGCCTGAGTCTCAGCGGGGCGACGTGAACCTCGACAGGGTGTTCCAGATGGTGGATGAGTTCCAGGGTTTGCCCAACGTCCACGTAGTGCGAGTGGACACCCCTGTGAACGGCCAGCACACCTCCAGCCCATCTCTCTGCTCTGTACCTGCTGCCTCTAAACCTGACCCCGACAGTCCTCCGAGCTCCAGGGCCATGGCCTGCAGTGTGGGAGCTCAGTACATCAAACTGGAGTCTGAGGGACATGAAGGAGCCAGCCAGCTCAAAGAAGACCATTCAGCATCCCTGGACGCCTCAGAAAAGGTCAAAAGGCTGGTATCGTTTTAGTGTGTCTTGTTTTAAAGATACAGCATGTATCACAAACTATAAACACGACTTAAATGAAAACTGAGCCTTCATGGATCGATGCTTTAACTCAATACTCTGTAATCAGGCTGCTGCAGATCAGAAAGGGACTCAGGAAAGCACCAGAGACGGACAGCAGAGCAAGACTCACTACAGCTGTTCTTGGTAGGACAGTTTCAGATCATATCACACCCTTGAATTATGTTTTTGCACAATCATTCATTTTTTTATTGTAACTTTTTATGACTTTATGGTTGTTATGATCCACAGATGACACGCAGAATTCATCAGCATATGCAAATGACAAGCATCACAAAGCTATTCATCATTTAATTATTAACTTAAGTTTTATTATCAGTTATGTATGTTTTTACATTATTTTAAATATGTATGAACTATTTAAGAAAGATTTGAAGTAGTGTTAAGTTAATATTGCTTACTGTTTTTATTCGCACCTTTCTAGTATTTATGCTAAATACACACAGTTTAAATATCTACAGTGAATGTGATATTATTTATCTCATATCTATATATTTCAGTATTTGTAAACAACAGTACATCTATATTTTTAAATGTAGCACAAGAGTGAAAGTCAGATTTGAAGAGCACTGAATGAACTGATTTGTTTGCAGCTTTTCTGAATTTAAATAAATGCAAAGCAAGTGAAATCTCTGATAAAGACTGACCGTGCTGTGTGTTTTATGTTGTTATGACTGATCAGATCATTAGATTTGTTATACTATTAGTTGAAGTATGTTACTGTGATATTTAGTTTAATAAAACAAATTGTAGAAACTCAATTTGACTACAAATACTGTTAAAAAAACGTCTTCCATTTAATTATTTCTGTGTGTCATAAATCAACATCCCTAAAAAGACATCCAAAATACTGTTTTCAACATTTAACTTTGATTTTAAAGGAGTAGTTCATTCAAAAATCTACATTTGCAGAAACGTTATCCACCGTCACTGCATGAAGCTTTATTATTATGGATTATGGACTCGATCTTATTTGGAAGCAATGGTCTGAAGTTAAAAATGTCTTAATGATGGATTTGATTATTAAATACATACAGCTTTTGTCTTCTCCAGATGTTAACTGATGGATTAGATTATTGTGGATCATTGTGATGTTTTTGTCAACTGTTTGGACTCTCATTCTGACGGCACCCATTCACTACAGAGCATCCACTGATGAGACACTGATGGAGTTATCTAAATCTGTTCCAGTTATTATGACTCTTACATTGTTATACTGATGATTATATATTCATGCTTCGCATCCAGCATCGTTCTGTAATTCAGATTTGTCTCCAGTGATATCAGCTAGAGGGCGCAGTGTGAATGTCTGAGTGTGTGTGTGTGTGTGTGTGTGTGTACGCGTTTAATGGGTCGGATCAGTTCTGCTCCACCCTCGCTGACAGTCAGCAGGTACACACACACACAGCACGCGCGCACACACACGCTCGCGCACTCTCAACTCTCAAACTTTTCCAGCGTTCCTTCTGTTCGAATCAACAACACTGAGGCTTCGGGACTGCGCGTGCGGATTCTCCACTTGAAGTGTCTGGATTTCTCGACATGGATCTGTGGAAATGTAATCTGAGTCGAACGGGTTTGTGAAGTTTTAATTCATTTAGGAACATGGACACGAGTGTTCAGAAACGGCTCTCTCCTGACAGTGTTTTCGATCGCTCCCGCAAAGCTCTTGTTTTATCTGGATAACTGTATTTTTTCTCATGGGAAGCGTCTCCAGGCGTTCACACCGTGGGATTGTGATGCGTGTTTGAGAGTGGAATAACTGAGACATTGTTGCATTGATGGATACGGTGATTCTGCTACAACCTGTTACATTCTGGAATGTTTGGAATCCTTTGAAGTGGACGCGGCGCACCGCACAATAATGGAGTCGTTATGACGTCACGCTATCGATCACGACACGGGGGAATCTGTGATATTATCGATCCGACCTTGAGGAGATCATATTAAACTCTTTTTGTCGTTTAAATCCATGCTCGCGCCAGGAGTCTGTCCTTCTGTCAGTGATACAGACCAGTCCCCAAATAAAGTTCCATTTAATTGCTCGTAATATTCTTTTATTTCAAATCTCAACCCTGCAGAGCTTATAAAACGATCCACTCTAAAAGCCACTGGGTTTTTGGACAGTGTCAGTGACCTCTGGAGATTATCCCGTCTATTACCTGAGCTCTGATTGGACGGATAGCGCATAATGTATGGCCGGGGCCCGCCGCTGCAGCCAGGGCAATGAGGGTTCCTGTGCAGCATTTGGCCGGGCTCTGGCCGTGGCTGCTCATGGCTGCCTCGCAGGTGGCGTTGGGCCACACGGGCCTGGAACTAGCCGCTGCCGTGGAGTCTGAACGCTCTGCACCCAGAGCCATGATCAAGGTGTCGCTGCTGAAGCAGGAGCCCACCAGCAAGCCCATCATCCTAGAAGGGGTGTTCGCCGGGGGCAGCGCAGGCGTTGCTGAAGGGAAACTGATGCAGGTAAGAGCTGGAAGGTGTTTTCAGGTTTCTTTCATTGGACTGATGTTCTTTGTTGGCATCTTCGTGGAATTTTCCATTCCACAAAAGGTTCTTTGTAGTGAAAAAAAGGTTATTAAAATATTCTTTATGCTGGGAAAAAAGGTTCAGGAAACTGTTCACTGAAAGATTCTTGAAATTGAGGTTCTATTGCATTGCTGCGAAAACCCCTTTTTGGAGTTTAGGTAACGACATGGGATCTGTAAGAGAACACAGCTGTGCATCTAATGCACCTTCGCTCTTTAACTGGCAGACATTGACATCAAAACGTGTCTGGACTCTTCAGCAACACTTAAAACTGTCTGAATGTCAACGCATTAGTTGTTAGATCAAAGCAAGTGTCATTTATTGTAAAGAAACCGCAGAAGCGCACCGTCACATTCTTGGCTAGTATTTTTTATTTCCGTGCCACTGTAGATGTTCATAGTACCAGAAACACCAACAACTCTTTGCATGATCATCTTCAGTCTTGGAAGTTTTTACTGGTAGTGACCCTAAAAAGTATTGAATGTCAGTGTGTTGGATATTAGATCAAAGCAAGTGTCATTTATTGTAAATAACGGGACAAGCACAATCACTTTCTGTTCATTTTGGGCTAATATGTTTTATTTCCGTGTAGATGTTTTGTCATGCAATATCAGAACACAGTTCTTTGCATGCTCATCTTTGCTTTTGGAGGTTTTAACTGGCAGACAAATGCTCTAAAAGTGTTTGAACAGTTAAGCAACTTTTAAAACCGTCTGAATGTCAAAGCAAGTGTCAATTACTGTAAAGAAACTGCATATGCCTGCTCCTCTAACAAAACATTTAGCAAATTAAAAATGCATTAATGTTCTGTTTATTTTGGGGATATTATTTTACATTTTTGGGCCATAATACATGTCATATAGTACCATAAAACACCAACAATCACTTCAACTTGCAGATAGTGAATGTAAAAATGTCTGAATGTAATTGCATTTGATATAAGATGAAAAGCAAGTGTCCTTTATTACAATAAACAGCACAAACATGCTCTTTTAGTGAAACGTTCGGTTACATTCGGTTTATTTTATGAAATATTATTTTTCATATTTAGGCCATGATACATGTCATATAATACCATGAATTTTTTGCCCGATCATCTTTGATCTCGGAAGCTTTTACTGGCAGACAGTCACTTAAAACTGTCTGAATGTCTTGTGTTAGATCAAAGTAAGTGTTATTTCTTCTTACAAAACACTTGGCAGAATAAATGTAATCACATTGTGTTTACTTCAGGCTATTATTCTTAATAACTTTGTGGTCACTATAGGTGTTTAAACAGCAGCAGCTCTTTACACGATCAATACCACACCAGTCTTTGTTGTTGGCGTAGTAGTCTAATGTTGCGTCTCATTCGAGATCTGTTTTCGTCTCGCATGCAGAATCGCTCACCTGGGAAGCCATCAAATGCATCAGTGTGCGAGCCAAGAGCTGCCCGGGTCTTATTGGAGCTGATAGATTTGTGGTGTTGTAAACGTTAGGTCTGTTCTCCGAGGCCATACTGCCAGATGTTGGGGCTTTGAAGACTGCGAGAGCCAGAGGGGATGCGCTCACTGGAAATGGGTTTTGAAAGACTTTATCCCTGTGGGAAAGAGTTATTGCATCATAAAAATAAACTCCAACTGATTTCTTGTTAGTGCGCCGTGTGTTTGTGATCAGCTCGATAAGGCTGCGTTTGAATTTGACAGCAGATCACATTACAAGATGATTGCTTCATTAGACACGGATGGAGAAAGGTGTTTCTGGAGCTGTGTTTTATTGACTAAACACATTTTGCTTCCCTGTTCTGTTGCAAGTTGTAACTAGATTTTTGCTTTATCTGAAGAAAGCGTACAACACGTGCTGTGTTGTGGGTGGTTGCTAAGGTGTTCTGAGTGGTTGCTAGGTGGTTTCTTACCATTTCAAGCGGAGAAAGTCCACCCTCAAGTCTCTGTGATTATTCTGGTCTCTCTTCAGAGTTTATCTAGGCTGTTTTATCACAATCACAAAGGTTTTTTAGGTGTTATTCATGCTGCTGGTAACTAGTATCTACATGCAGAATGTAAAATGTAATTGCAAGCCCGTGCAAAAGAACATTGTGGGTTTGTAATCCAAAGGTTGAAGGTTCAAGCCCTGTGAAGGGTGTTTTGTGAACTGTAGAGTCGCTGAAGGCACCAGTTGTTCTTGAGCGAGTGCTATGCGTTGGTTAAGAGACATCCGCTTCTGTAAGTATAGCTAATTATCAGAAAGATCACGCATGCATGTGTGTCTGATTTACAGAAGGGTATCAGTCTCTTGCTTACAGAGAGCGTGTCGCACAGACAGATGCTTTTTGTTGCAGCGCCAACCTGTTGCAACAGGCCTGGCTTGCTTTGGCGCATTGTCCTCCTGCATAATGTTCCCTTCCTCTAGGGGACAAAGTGATAGATCAGGTGGGGGTAGGGGAAGTTTCTATCTTTTCTTCCCTCACTTTTTCCTTTGGCCAGACCACATGAAGTCAACATGACGGCTTTTATCTGCTGCTGGGAAGAATGATATGTTTTTATGCTGAGCATCATGTTATGGAGGGTGAAAAGCTTCAAATACGTCTCTATATTTGACCTTTTGACAATATTTGATATGTAAATTTGGATATTTATATATTTGCTTTTTTGGATTTGAATGGCAACCATGTACCAAATGTTTAATATAAGTACAATATAATAAAAATGTTGTTAAAATAATCAAGACATGTTTTGCACCATATGAACACAAGGAAGAATATTATTTCGAGATTTTTTTTCTAAAGCTAAATGTTTTTTCTGGTTTGTCTTTTTTTTTTATTTTGTTCATTGTTGCTTTTTAACTTCAGAATGTTTAAAATGACAAATACTAATAATACATTTTGTCTTTATATTTTAATAAATATATTTCAGATATGTTTTTTTTAGTTTCTATTTAAACTCAAAATGTTTAAAATAACAAGTAAAATACAATAATCTAGTTTTATAATTTTGTAAAAGACAAAAAAATAAATAAAGTAACGAATATTTACAATATTTTCTCTAGATATGTTTTTATTCTATTTATCTTCCATTAAATAACTGGACATTTGTATTTTCCTTGAATGTTGTTTATTAAAAATGTTTTTGATATATTAAGTTAAAATACATAAAAAAATCTATTTTGAAAAATCAAGGCATGTTTTCCACAGCGATTTTCCTCAAATGAACGGAAGGAAGAATATTAACAATATTTTATTTTTCTAAAACTCAGTATTTTAATAAATGGAAAATTCTTCATGTAGTGGTGACGCTAACAAAAGCTTAAAATCAAGTCTGAATTAATTTGAGTTTGAACTGATTTCTGGAAATGAATCAAACTGAAATGATGATGTTCACAGTTATATTTGTAGTGAGCACTGAGTATATATCTGCCTCCGTATGAAAGCTCAAAGTAAGCAGCAGCCTGCTCTCTCGTTACGTGTGCTGGATTAGGTCTTTTCCAGGCGTGTCTCTCTCTCTCGGGCGGCTGAGGATGACAGCCAGTTTTCATAACCACCAGTAATTACACATCTCCATCCCATTGATCTTCCTGAGCATGTTGTTTCTCCAGGCCACAGGTTGGCGAGCGGCGCTACCCAAATTTGACTGGCTTTTCTGGGCCAGTCGGCGGATCACAGGCAGAGCAAAACAAGATCAGACATGATGATGGTGGAAATGTTTTATTTGAGGAGAAAAGGCCTTTCGGCGCAGCCACCGGTCTTTAATGGAGGCCGATCGTATGTGCTCTGTTTATTTTGTATTACAAATGTGCAATTTGATTTGACACAAGTGGTACCTTTTGCTGTTTAAACCAAAAACATATTATATAATTCTAATATTACAGCACACGGTTAGTATTTGTATGTCAGTAAAAATGTTGTTAAAATAATCAAGACATGTTTTCCATTGTGTTTTGAACACAAGGAAGAATATTTTTTCTAAATGTTTTTTTTCTGTTTTGCTATTTTTAAACTTTGTTGATTTTTAAATTCAAAATGTTTAAAATAACAAGTAAAATACAATAAAATTTAGTTGTATAATTTCGTAAACCAGCACTTTGGTGTTTAAAAAAAAAGAAGTTTTTATGCATGATGTAAAGCATAAAACTTAAAAAAAAAAACACCAAAGTGCTGTTTACGCCAACAAAGCCATGTAGTGACCCCAAAATGTATTTAAACATGTAGTAAATATAATAAACATGGAAGCTTATTTCCACTACAGGATTTGAAAAAGGTTATTATTACTTTATCTCTCAAAACAGGCTTTTTTCACTCAAAAAATAAGTCATAATGACCTTTTTTAGTTTTGAGGAAACACAACCGTTGTGAGGGGAACGGTCATAATTGTTAAGATAAAAAGTTGTGGAAACCAAACAATTAAGAAAAAATGCATAATTATAAGATCTTCAAGTCTCAATTAATTATGAAAAGTCACACATACCTTTATTTTATTTCATTCTGTGGTGAAACAAGGTTTCATATGTAAATGTCATTGCATTAAATTAAAACATCAAAGCATTTATTGTAACGATGCACTCTTTACAAGTGAAACAAACTAATGCAAAGTGGCCAGGTATGTTTTGGACTGCGGAGGGATGTGTGACTCTTGCAGGGGCTTTTAGGGTTCAGTTTGATCCTCTGGTGGGTCAATTAATCGAGTCTAACCCGTGCTTTCCTTCTGAGTCTATTAGATTAGTTTCTGCCTTCTTCCCTCCCGGTTTGTTTGGCGCTTTGTGGCGGAGAGGTCGGCTTAACCTTTGTAAACGCTCACAAAGAGCTGTATCGGGTTCTACTGAGCCCCTGACTGAAGCGACTGATCTCAGATCAGATCCTCGTACCTGCAGTAGTGCTGGCTGGCATGATGAGTGAAACCAGCTCGGCAGAGATTTAGCTCTTCTGCTTATATTACAGTAAAATCCATTCAAAGGGGAAGAAATTCATGGTTTTTCAGAAATTATGCAAATTGATCAAAAGGGACTGTAAAGACATTTCTAATGTTACAAAAGATTTCTATTTCAAGTTTTCAATTTGTTCATCAAAGAATCCTGAAAAATAAAATGTATCACATTATCCACAAAAATATGATGCAGCACAACTGTTTTCAACATTGATAATAATCATAAATGTTTGTTGAGCAGCAAATCAGCATATTATTATGATTTCTGAAGATCATGTGACACAATTATTGACACATTAATGGCAAGTAACACATTGAATTAAATGTAACATTTTGAAGTAGAAAAACTATCTTTAAAAGTGGTCATATGACGTTGCTAAAAAAGAACATTATTTGGTGTAATGCAATGTGTTTATGTGATTTAAGATTAAAAACATTATATTCCACATACTGTACATTATTGTTGCTCCTCTATGCTCCATCTTTCTGAAACACGTCGATTGTTACAAAGCTCATCGTTCTGAGAACGAGGCGTGCTCTGATTGGCCAGCTATCCGGTGCGTTGTGATTGGCCGAATACCTCAAGCGTGAGATGGAAATGTTACGCCCCTCACCGTATTGTGATGCCGTGTCCCGGCGCGACGAGACTAAAACAATAAAACCCATTATAAACATAATTACTGATTATAATGACTTATATGATCTTTTTACACATTACCATGTCTGCATTTGTGATCGGAGAAACAAGCGCTACTCTACACAGCTCAAAACTCATGTTTGAATCGCCAGCGGCTAATTCTTTAAATATGAAATCATTCTTACAGACTGTGAGTCAGAAGCGTCAGACTGTTCTTCACTTTATAGAAACAGTCTTTGAGCACAGAAGCGTTGTACGTTATTCTCACAGGTTCAGGACACAGTCCTCGTATAATGCGCTGCACACTCTCTAATATTTGGGTTGAACTGTTCTGAACAGTGTTGTAAATATAACTTAACCTCTGATTTCTAGTTGTGTCCTCTTTTGGAAGAAGTACTTTCACTTTCACAACGAAACACAGCGTCTCCAGAACATGGGCCAGAATAATAGCTCCGCCTTCTTTCATTGCGTGGGCGGAGTTATGCAAATCTTCCCACACCGTGATCTAGACATGTGGGGGGTGTTTAAATGAGTCGTTTTAGGGGGACGTGGACGAGTCTTAACTTTGATAAAGAATATCTCTTTGGTTTTGAGACTTTAGTCTTTGTATCTTCAGGGATCTTATCTATGAACAATCAGCTTGTAACACTCCAAAGAGAAAGAAACACTTGAAAACACATCATATGACCCCTTTAAAACAGACTTCAGTAACCTTTGTTTTAACTTCAAATGATAATTTACAGTAAAACAATACAGTATGGGTAGGGATGTCATTGCTAACTAAAATTATTACAAATAATTACTGAAATAAAACTAAAATGAAATACATTTTAGATGGAAAAACGTTAAAATTAAAGAAAAGAAAATTAGATATGTTTAGAAATGCTGACTTGTCAACTTAGCAACAAAGAACTATAAATAATTACAAAAATAAATAAATCATGACAAAATGACTAAAACTTCAACTAAAATTAAAACTTTGCATCACTGAAATAAATTACAATTCACATAGAAAACAGCATTTCACACTATTTCTGTTTCCTTACTGGGCAGAAGACACTTGTTTCAAAAGCAAGAGTCTTTCAGACCTCAAACGTGTGAACGGTATTGTGTACATGTATATTTTTGTACAGTATATGCATGTTTTAATTCCATCTTCAGCACAAATAGCCACTCATGATGTGATGGAAAGAGCAGCCCGGCTCGCACCTGACCTTTACAGTCATCAGCCTCATTTCTCTCATGTGACCTCTACAGAAATGTATTGGATTACGACGAGCGAGCAAACGCTCTCGACGTCTTGGCAGCGTCGTATCTATCGTGTAACTCTCCACTTTTCTTCTAAACAATCTCCTGTCCTGTCTGATCTCTCCGGAGGCCGGGATGGATGCGTTAATGGAGTGCGAGATCAAAGCGCTAGTTGGAAACGCGAGTCTAGATGATTAAAAGGCGCTTGTTTACTCTGTGCTTCCGATAGTCCTCCCCTCCCCTCATTCAGACGGGTTTCCTGTCTATATTTCCCGCTTGGAAACTGATAACAGACCTGTTGATGTTCGTCTTCCAGCCTGACTATTGAAAGCTTTTAGTCTCCTGATGTTTCTTTAATTTAAAAAAGACCCGAGGAATCTCTCCTGTGTCTCCTCTCGAGTTTCAGAAGAGATGTCGGTGTCAACAGTTCTTGTCAGGTTCTCCCAAAAATCAAATGATCTGTGCCGGAAAAACAAAAGCTGAAGAAACCATTCTGACCCAGAAATTACAAAGATAAGCAACACATTGAATGTAAAATGTAGAAAAACTGAAATCGTCTTTTTCTTGTAAAACGCAATTCATTAATACATTTATTAAACGTTTTTATTAAATGTTTTATTTACAAATTTGAAAAAAAATGTGGATAGTGAGGTTTTTCTTAACTAAAAATGTTAAAATAAATTTATTTAATTGAAATAAAATGGAAATAATAGAAATGTAAACAGTAGAAATAATGCCGTGACAACTAACTGAAATAAAACTAACACTAAACCTGAAATAAGAGTCAATTAAAAGTCTATATAATTTTTTTAATTAATAAAATGTATAAAACAAAAAACACATCAAACTTAAAAACTAAAAAAGTAATCATTACTAAAATTAAAATTCAAACTGAAAATATAAAACATTTAAAAAATGTTAATTAATTAATTCTGTAATAGTATTTAAATAATATAACTATTTTTAAATATTTCTAAATTCTATAATAATGCATAAATAACTAAAATGACACAGGATCTGAGTTTCTGTTAAAGTAATACATTTGGTGTTTAAACAGTTTTCACTCAGAAATAGCTACATTTCACAATTAAATAAAATTGAAATAAGAAATATTAGATCAACTCTAATAAAAATAAAGAAAAAGAAAAAAAATATTGAAACCTTTAGAAATGTTGACAGTGAATTCTAGAAATGCTACCTTGTCAAATAACTGACAGGTTAGACAAGCAAACAAATACATTACTGAAACTAAAAATCAATTCAAGACATATAAAAGTGTATATATTTAATAAAATATAAAAATCACAACATTACAACACAATTTAAAAAAATAAAAATAAAATACAAAAAATATTAATAAATTATAAAATAGTATCAAAATAATATAAATAATTTGTAATATTTCTAAACTCTATATTTATATATAAATATACTAATATATATATATATATATACTAATACTAGTATAAAAATGTATAGCCTGAATGCACTGTAAGTTGCTTTGGATAAAAGCGTCTGCTAAATGCGTAAATGTAAATGTAAATAATACTAAAATAACACTGGATCTGGGTTGCTGTCCACATTAATATGAGCTCTGTATACTTACTCTATATACAGTCTCTTCTTCTCTTGAACTGTTGAAGTATATGAGTAAATGTCCTGAGCTTTTAAAGAGCAACATCTCAGCAATTACATTTGCTCTGCATAATCTGATCATGATCATGTTTGTTTATTAACTAATTGTTTCAGGTCCTGATTTGTATTCTGAACACAGAAGCACAAAACGAGTTACTACCACATGTCTGGACTTTATAACAGTTACATCAGTAATGCGAGTGAATGCAAACCACATTCCCTGTGCTTTCTGCAGCATCATTCGTCCTAAAAATAGCCCCTGCGTGTGCCAGCGCCAGCGAACGGTGTTGGCGATTTGTAGGACGTTGTATTGAAGGCTAGCGGACGTTACAGGCTGCTGCGGGACATGATTGGGGTCACGGTACCGTCGCCGCCGCTCGAATCAAACCGGGCCAATCAGATTACACGCTTTTATGGCCTGCTAATAGATTGTTGTTTCCTTCGTGTCATTGTGGAATTCTCGATGATTTGAATGAAGATGAAAGAAACAGGAAGCTTTTCTGGAGCGACGGAAGGGACTCTGGATCTGTCATTATGAAGCTGATTAAAGTGTGTGTGTCTGTGTCTGTGTGTGTGTGTCTGTGTGTCTGTCTGTGTGTGTGTGTGTGTGTGTGTGTGTGTGTGTGTGTGTGTGTCTGTGTGTGTGTCTGTGTGTGTGTGTGTGTGTGTGTGTGTGTGTGTGTGTGTGTGTGTTGTTGTGTGTGTGTGTGTGCTGTGTGTGTGTGTGTGTGTGTGTGTGTGTGTCTGTGTGTGTGTGTTGTGTCGTGTGTGTCTTGTTGTGTGTCTTGTGTCTGTGTGTCTGTGTGTGTGTGTGTTGTGTTGTGGTGTGTGTGTGTCTTGTGTGTGTGTGGTGTGTGTGTCTGTGTGTGTGTCTGTGGTGTCGTGTGTGCTGTGTGTGTGTGTGTGTGTGTCTGTTGTGTGTCTGGTCTGTGTGTGCTGTGCTGTGTCTGTGTGTTGTGTGTCTGTGTCTGTGTTTGTGTGTGTGTGTGTGTGTGTGGCTGTGTGTTGTGTGTGTGGTCTGTTGTGTCTGTGTGTGTCTGTTGTGTTGTGCGTGCGTGTGTGTGTGTGTGTGTGTGTGTGTGTGTTGTAGCAGCAGCATGTCCCGAGTGGAGATTTCACCAAAGATTGTCCTGTGGTGGCTTTGAACTCTTAACTACCTGTAAAAGCCTGATTAATCCTCTGTTGACTCTTGCGAAAATCCATATTAAAACTCTATGAACATAATCCCCTTTATTTAACTCTCTAATAGGCTTTTCACTAGTGATATATACACTTAACTGTGGGTTTATGTTTTGTTTACCTCCAGGTTATAGAGAGAGTCCTTATTTCATTAAAAAATTCTGACTTTTTCATCTGAGGAACACAAAAGAAGATTTTTTGAAGAATACTGGTTCCCAAATGTTTTCAGGTTCCATTGACTTTCATACTATGTCAAAGGGAACCGAAATGGTTTGTATACCAGCATTCTTCAAAATATCATCTTTTGTGTTCGTAGACGAAAGAAACTCAAACAGATTTGGAATTACATGAGGGTGCGTAAACTTTCATTTTTTGGGGTCTACTGTCCCTTTAAGGCCACCTTTATCTCTGGTTTAAGTATGTCACACTTTTACATTTTGGTTGCTTTTCTCTATTGATTTTTAATCTTAACACGCCAGTTTCAATAGTGGTCTGCGTATGTATTGTCAAAGCCGATATCAGCATTGAATAGTTTTTCTGTTTGGCTGATATGTATGAAGTGGGACTTTTATTTTGACAGCACTGAGAACAGCAGCGCACATACAGCAGATCGTGTTTACATCCTTTTTATTGTTACATTTTAAAATGATTTCTAATTTAGTTAACATTATGTAAAATCTTTATTTAATTTCAGCAATTGTGCATGTGTTTATACTATTTTTAAATAATTTATTATTATTTATTATTTGGTTATAACTAAACTAATATTTAATTAATGTAGTACTAATTTCTACCTAGAAATTCGTTACATTTATATAGCGCTTTTCTAGGCACTCAAAGGTTTAACATCTCATCCGAAGGACGGTAATAACATCAAAAGTGCAAAAAGTTAATCAGAAATATACATTTACACACAAACTAACCACCAAACGCAACTTTCCGACGCCATCTTTATTTTTTAGCTGAACCGTGTGGGATATCAAAGGCAGCGAAGGGTGCTGCCTTCAAAAATCGATCAGATGAAGGTATCTCATGAGACAGTATGTGAAGCTAACTTTGGATTCGGACGTGCTTTGATGCCTTCCTTGGAAGGTGTCCTCCGAAGGCAGCACTTTTCAGGTTTCGAATGCAGCCTAAAGGCCCGTACACACCGGGATGAATTTCACGCGCGATATTCACCGACGTTTAACGCCTCGTGACTAAACAAAGGGCGCCAATGTGAGTGTGCACACCGACACGAAAAACGCCACGCGTAAAAGCGTAAATTTTTTTTAAACGTCTCGGTTTCGTATTTTTGGTTTGACGCGCTGCGTCAAAAACGATCCGACCAATGAGATTGGCGCTTTTGCTCACGTGTCTGGAGCAGCTGAAGTTACAGTAAAACACAACTTGGGGGCGCTCAAACACAAAACAGTCTTGCCGAGCACACATACGTAACGACGAAGAAGATATACGGCAAGTAGCGTCTACACTGCCGCCGTCTTTCCTCATTCAACAGAACAATAATTTCTTCATCGCTGGAGCTTCTGGTGCTTGAAATATCCATGTTTTCTTTGTATGATTTTGACAAGCGCGTAAATACTTGCTCTCTTCTTCTGAGTGACAAGCGAGTGTGAGAAGCGTAAAGTTGCGCAGCGCCACCTTGTGTACCGGGATATTTCTGTTTTACATTAAGCGCCATCTAATGTCAGGGAATGAATTTGCATGTTCACTCGGCTCATCGTCAGCAAAAATCGCTTGGGTGTGAACACAAAAAACGCGTTGAAAAACGCTGGCGAATAACGCGCGCCGGGGCCTTAAGATATCAACATCGGCCCTCAAAAAAATCAATACAGGTTAACCACTAATTACTGACCCCAGGTTAACGGTTTCAACTGTGAAAGCCCATAATAAGCATAAGATTAATCCAAATCTGTAGCATCTCTTATATTTGTTTAAATGTATGAACCAGATTCTACTGTGAAATTTTTTCTTGCTTCAGTTAAAGGAGCCGTTTTAATTCTTCTCTGCTGTAGACCGGAGCCGTGAGCTCAGCGTTTCCATCAGCAGGTGTGTGTCTGTTCCTTTCCATATTTCTCAGCCAGTCTTTGAATCGTTTATAGAGGGAATTTCCAATCACTAACCCTTGACTGTGATCTTTCTCATGCTTCTATAGTGTTTTTATGTAGTCTTCATGCAGCAGCTTTGTTTTGAGGCTGTAACACGGCAGCTTTCTTTATTGGGGGTACTTTTGAAGCATCTTCTCTGAGAGGGTTTTATTGGTTTGACGTCGTGCTTTATCTCACTGTCTAACAGTAACTGTCAGCGCGCTGAATGCTCTCGGAGAAGATACGTGTGGAAGTTCACGTCATCTAAGCAGTGTTTCTGTAACACATTCACCAGCGTCAACAGTACATTTCTCTCAATTACTGTCAGTCTTGCTCTGAGTGCTGTCGCGGTTGTTTCTGAGAACTCTGAAATAAAAGATTATTGTTATTCCATCTATTTATTTATTGGAAATATTGAAGGACTGCAATCAGCAATCGTTTATTTAGTGCTAATAAACGCTTCTGATCGTGTCTGGTGGACAAGACGATGCTAAGCCGGCCTTCCTGAAGATAGACTAGTCAACCAGTGATGGTGAAATAATGAAATTATGTATTATTATAATGGTGGATGAGGAGATACCCCCCCTTACTATGTAAAGCACTTTGAGTGTCTAGAAAAGCGCTATATAAATGTAACAAATAATTATTATAATAATGATTATATTTTTATACACACTGTTATATTAGGTACATATTTATGTATTTCTGAATTCATTTTGTACAGTGCATCTCTAGTAAATGGCTGCATCTTTCCCATCTAGTTCTGCATGTGTTTTGTGTGCTACAATATTAGGATGCATGCAGACTAAATATTGCATGTGGCTATATTTCAACAATGTTAGAATACTGTTTATGGTCGCTAGGGTGTTGCTAAGGTGTTCTCAGTAGGTTTTAGTGCATTGCTATGCAGTTGCAGAGTATTCTGGTGGCCTTTTACTGATTTGAGTATCTGTGATGTGTCTGGTCTGTAGATGTGACTCTGGTTCCTTCTTCAGTGTGCATCTGAGGGGTTTTTCACGGGTTTATTGTGTTTTTGGTCCAGCTGGTGAAGATCATCTGATCACTAAAGTAACAGCACACCTCTACTTGACAAGAAGTTTCATACTTATTGTTTGTGCAACTCCCTTCCCTAAATCAGAGCAACAGACAGAAAGACTTGTACCATCAAGACACTAACGTGTTTTTATTATTATTATTATTATTATTTTGAAATGTGTAGATTTTATAGCAGTATATTATAAATCGATAAATAAATGTTTTTAATAAAACTCAATTATATTGTTTTGTACATTTCAATGCAAAGATTAATAAAAAAAATGTTAAGAATGAATTGAATGAATGAATGAATTAATATTTGTGTTTATTAATAGCACCATTACAAGTCTAAAGTTCACACTACCTGTCAAAAGTTTTATTAATGTTCTGAACAAGTTCTTTTCTGTTCAACGAGGCTAATGTTTTGTTAAATACAGTAAAAACAGTAATAGTGTGAAATATTAAGTATATATATACATATTAGGGGTGTCACGATACGCGTATTCGTTTTGAAACATTCGTTACAAGGCTTTCGGTCCGGTACGCATTACAAACCGAACGATTCGTTGAAAGACGATGATAGCCAGAGATATTGTCAAAAACATCAATTATTGGCAATATTAACAGTATTTGGCATTTCCAATTAATGTAGGCCCGTTACTTTCTTATTTTTACTAGGCCTGTTTTTATTAAGAAGTTATTTTTAATATTACAATTAATTTGCCCCGTGATAATTACCACCATAACTGACACACTGCGAGGATAAGATTAGGCTATTTACTCCTCAATTAAAAAGGTGTTTTAAAACCGGTCTATTAGGCTATACAATGAATTCTAGTCCTGTCCTATAATTAAAAGATTAACACTGCAGTCATCAATAAAAATCAAGCTTTTATTTCAAGCACCGACTTTCAAAAACAACCTGTTTAACACTAAATACATTTCTTCAAAAAAAATGCCAGTATGTACGGACCACAAGAGGAATTATAAAGGAAATACAAACCCGATTCCAAAAAAGTTGGGACACTGTACATATTGTGAATAAAAAAGGAATGCAATAATTTACAAATTTTATTCACAATAGAATATAGATAACATATCAAATGTTGAAAGTGAGACATTTTGAAATGTCATGCCAAATATTGGCTCATTTTGGATTTCATGTGAGCTACACGTTCCAAAAAAGTTGGGACAGGTAGCAATAAGAGGCCGGAAAAGTTAAATGTACATATAAGGAACAGCTGGAGGACCAATTTGCAACTTATTAGGTCAATTGGCAACATGATTGGGTATAAAAAGAGCCTCTCAGAGTGGCAGTGTCTCTCAGAAGACAAGATGGGAAGAGAATCACCAATTCCCCCAATGCTGCGGCGAAAAATAGTGGAGCAATATCAGAAAGGAGTTTCTCAGAGAAAAATTGAAAAGAGTTTGAAGTTATCATCATCTACAGGGCATAATATCATCCAAAGATTCAGAGAATCTGGAACAATCTCTGTGCGTAAGGGTCAAGGCCGGAAAACCATACTGGATGCCCGTGATCTTCGGGCCCTTAGACGGCACTGCATCACATACAGGAATGCTACTGTAATGGAAATCACAACATGGGCTCAGGAATACTTCCAGAAAACACCTAAAACTCTATAGGTCAAAAAGAAGCCATATCTAAACATGATCCAGAAGCGCAGGCGTTTTCTCTGGGCCAAGGCTCATTTAAAATGGACTGTGGCAAAGTGGAAAACTGTTCTGTGGTCAGACGAATCAAAATTTGAAGTTCTTTTTGGAAAACTGGGACGCCATGTCATCCGGACTAAAGAGGACAAGGACAACCCAAGTTGTTATCAGCGCCATTTTCAGGAACATGACAATGCCAGACCACATACTGCATCAATTACAACATCATGGCTGCGTAGAAGAAGGATCCGGGTACTGAAATGGCCAGCCTGCAGTCCAGATCTTTCACCCATAGAAAACATTTGGCGCATCATAAAGAGGAAGATGCGACAAAGAAGACCTAAGACAGTTGAGCAACTAGAAGCCTGTATTAGACAAGAATGGGACAACATTCCTATTCCTAAACTTGAGCAACTTGTCTCCTCAGTCCCCAGACGTTTGCAGACTGTTATAAAAAGAAGAGGGGATGCCACACAGTGGTAAACATGGCCTTGTCCCAACTTTTTTGAGATGTGTTGATGCCATGAAATTTAAAATCAACTTATTTTTCCCTTAAAATGATAAATTTTCTCAGTTTAAACATTTGATATGTCATCTATGTTGTATTCTGAATAAAATATTGAAATTTGAAACTTCCACATCATTGCATTCTGTTTTTATTCACAATTTGTACAGTGTCCCAACTTTTTTGGAATCGGGTTTGTAAATGAAAACAGCTATTAGGGCTGCAACAAAGGATTATTTTGATAACTGAATAATCTAACTATTATTAGAACGATTAATCAACTAATCGTCGATTATTCCGCTGGTATAATGTCGGTAGACATTGACTGATTATTCAGCTTTTGCAATTAGTTACAATGTTGAGTTATGCATATTCTAACAAATATATATTGGTAATCACTTCAGCTTTTGAAAGTAATATTATGTAAATACAATTTATGCAAATATATATATATATATATTTGCTTTTAAAATAGATGACGACAGAGAAACTCTCTCATTCACCTTGTAATTAGCTATCTGATAAATTAACTGAATGACATCATTCTGCCGAACATCTCCTTTTGTAAGTCATCTGGATAAGAAACTAAATAAAGGTAAGTGATAAGATATTTTATCACTAAATAATCTCTCTTAAAATACCTTATAGAGTTATGATAATCAAAACAGTCCTGAGCTAGATCATGCTTTGATCTTTGCAAACTAAACGATCACTTTAATTCCCACTAATAAACAGATTTTATCACTAGCTAGCTCCACACTGGAGAGCTTCTTTATAACAGAAAATCAAGTTGTAATTCTAACAGAAATCGACACTGACTCTGGTTATTCATGTTTAATACTGTAAATCTGCTTGAATTAAGGCTATCTATTTCATAAAAGATTAATAAACGTGACCTGACTGGACTTTACTGCAGAGCTCGTGCAAACATCCACATCATTGTAATCATTAACTGCTGCTTTCACACTGCTGTGCACATATACACATACATGCATACATACATACACACACATACATGCATATATATACATACACATGCATACATACACATGCATACATACACATACATACATACATACATACACATACATGCATACATACACATACATACACACACATACATGCATACATACACATACATACACACACATACATGCATACATACATACACACACATACATGCATATATACACATACATGCATACATACACATGCATACATACACACACATACATGCATACATACATACACATACATACACACACATACATGCATACATACACATGCATACATACACATACATGCATACATACATACACACACATACATGCATATATACACATACATGCATACATACACATACATACATACACATACATGCATACATACATACACATACATACACACACATACATGCATACATACACATGCATACATACACATACATGCATACATACATACACACACATACATGCATATATACACATACATGCATACATACACATGCATACATACACATACATACACATCCATGCATACATACATACGCATACATACACATCCATGCATACATACATACAGTGTGAATAACTGTTAAAATGTCATTTATTTCTGTGATGCGCAGCTGTATTTTCAGCATCATTACTCCAGTCTTCAGTGTCACATGATCTTCAGAAATAATTCTAATATGCTGATTTACTGCTCAAGAAACATTTCTGATTATTATCAATGTTGTGCTGCCCATTTATTTTCAGGATGAATAGAACATTTATTTGAAAGCATTTATTTGAAATATAAAACTTTTGTAACAATACATTTCATTAATGTACCTTTTGATAAATTTAATGCTGAATAAAAGTATTTAAAATCTTACCCACCCCACATTTTCAAACAGTAGTGTGTGTGTGTGTCCTGGTTTAGTTAGCTAGGTAAGGGTGTGTGTGTGTGTGTGTGTGTGTGTCCTGGTTTAGTTAGCTAGGTAAGGGTGCGTGTGTGTGTGTATATGTGAGAGAGAGTGTTGTGTGTGTGTGTGTGTGTGTGTCCTGGTTTAGTTAGCTAGGTAAGGGTGCGTGTGTGTGTGTGTGTGTGTGTGTGTGTGTGTCCTGGTTTAGTTACCTAGGTAAGGGTGTGTGTGTGTTGTGTGTGTCGTGCGTGCATGCGTGCGTGTGCGTGTGTGTGTCCTGGTTTAGTTAGCTAGGTAAGGGTGTGTGTGTGTGTATATGTGAGAGAGGGTGTGTGTGTGTGTGTGTGTGTGTGTGTGTGTCCTGGTTTAGTTAGCTAGGTAAGGGTGTGTGTGTGTGTGTGTAATGAAGGGTTGAAGTGGAGGGGATGCATGGCAAAGCTCTTAAAGCCACTGGGCCGTGGTCTCTTGTTTTAGTCATTAGAAGAGAAAGGAATGCTGGGATGTATTTGTGTCTGTCAGTGGCATGTTATACAACACATTCCTCTGGAGTTTTCAGGCAAACAGTCTCTCAGAGAGGCTCCTTGAGCCCTGCGTCGCATTACACACACCGTACACACACCGTACACGCAGCGAACATCAGTGTGGGATAAACATGCCAATGGGTTTTTATTTATCCTAGGTCATATTTAACTGTTTAAAACTTTTTGAATTTGAAGATCAGTGTAAATTTAACTTAATTCGTCTTCTGGAAAACATGTAATTGTCTTCTGTAGCTTCTGAAGGGCAGTACTAAATGAAAAAATATTATATTTAGGCGAAGCAAGAAAAATATACACATCTTCATTCTGTTCAAAAGTGTTCACGCCCCGGCTCTTAATGCATGGTTTTTCTTCTGGAGCATCAGTGAGTGTTTGAATCTTCTGTAATAGTTGCGTATGAGTCCCTCGGTTGTCCTCGGTGTGAAAAGATGATCTCAAAATCATACAGTCACTGCTGTGAAAGGGTTTAATATACAAAAATGCTGAAAAACCAATATTTGTGTGAGCTGAAGGATTTTTCTGAAGAGTCAGCAGACGTTTGAACTGTTCAGGACAAACGAAGCGACTCATGAACAACTATCACTAAACTAATAAACACAGCTGACGATCATTCAGAGAACAACACAGTATTAAGAGTCAAGGGTGTGTAAACTTTTGAACCGGGTCATTTTTATAAATTCAACTATTATTTTCTCTTGTGGACTACATATAAACATACATGTGAAATATCTTATTCAGTACTAAATAATCAATAGCATGCATTTTGTATGATCCCTCTTACTTGGTAAAATAATTAACATTTTGCTGATTCTGAAAGGTGTATGTCAACTTTTGACTTCAACTGTATATGTGTGTGTGTGTGGTTGTACTTACACATATATGTAGTTGTTTTGTGGTGTTTGGCTTAGTGTTATGTTAGAATCATTATTATACTCTTAGACCTTTTGTTCTTTAATATTTTGAATTGTGCTTAGCTTTATGTTTTTAAATGTTGTTGTATGCATTTGTCATTTTTCTTTAATTTCTTTATTATTCTTTGTGTATATGAAGTATTTCTAAAGTTGGTAGCTTTTAGTTTTGGATCTGTTTTTAGTTGTTTTAATACTACATTGATTGCTTCTGTTGTCCTCTCCTGTAAGGCGCTTTGGATAAACTCCCAGTTGTAGGCTTTGCTGGAGTTCATCGTCATGTGTCCAGCAGTGTCTCAGGATCTGCGACTGTAATGAATGATAATTGTCTTCTGCTCAGCTGATGAGATTCAGATGTGGGCCGTTTTATTGGTTCGGTCTGTGGGTGGAGATCAGGATCTGTGCTCGGAGATAAAAACATCAAAATGAACATCATCTGAATGTCAAAGGATGATGGTTTTGTGTGAATTTCTGCTGGGAAAAATCATATTCTCAGAGCTTGTGTCTTATGATAGTGTGCATTCCTTTTGTGTATTTCACGAGGTCAGTGCGTTTGTGTATTTCACGAGGTCAGTGCGTTTGTGTGTTTCACGAGGTCAGTGCGTTTGTGTATTTCACGAGGTCAGTGCGTTTGTGTATTTCACGAGGTCAGTGCGTTTGTGTGTTTCACGAGGTCGGTGCGTTTGTGTATTTCACGAGGTCAGTGCGTTTGTGTATTTCACGAGGTCAGTGCGTTTGTGTATTTCACGAGGTCAGTGCGTTTGTGTGTTTCACGAGGATCAGTGCGTTTGTGTTTTCACGAGGTCAGTGCGTTTGTGTTTTCACGAGGTCAGTGCGTTTGTGTATTTCACGAGGTCAGTGCGTTTGTGTGTTTCACGAGGTCAGTGCGTTTGTGTGTTTCACGAGGTCAGTGCGTTTGTGTATTTCACGAGGTCAGTGCGTTTGTGTGTTTCACGAGGTCAGTGCGTTTGTGTGTTTCACGAGGTCAGTGCGTTTGTGTAGTTTCACGAGGTCAGTGCGTTTGTGTATTTCACGAGGTCGGTGCGTTTGTGTATTTCACGAGGTCGGTGCGTTTGTGTATTTCACGAGGTCAGTGCGTTTGTGTATTTCACGAGGTCGGTGCGTTTGTGTATTTCACGAGGTCAGTGCGTTTGTGTATTTCACGAGGTCGGTGCGTTTGTGTGTTTCACGAGGTCAGTGCGTTTGTGTATTTCACGAGGTCAGTGCGTTTGTGTATTTCACGAGGTCAGTGCGTTTGTGTATTTCACGAGGTCAGTGCGTTTGTGTATTTCACGAGGTCGGTGCGTTTGTGTATTTCACGAGGTCGGTGCGTTTGTGTATTTCACGAGGTCGGTGCGTTTGTGTATTTCACGAGGTCGGTGCGTTTGTGTATTTCACGAGGTCGGTGCGTTTGTGTATTTCACGAGGTCAGTGCGTTTGTGTATTTCACGAGGTCAGTGCGTTTGTGTATTTCACGAGGTCGGTGCGTTTGTGTGTTTCACGAGGTCGGTGCGTTTGTGTATTTCACGAGGTCAGTGCGTTTGTGTATTTCACGAGGTCGGTGCGTTTGTGTATTTCACGAGGTCAGTGCGTTTGTGTATTTCACGAGGTCGGTGCGTTTGTGTGTTTCACGAGGTCGGTGCGTTTGTGTATTTCACGAGGTCGGTGCGTTTGTGTATTTCACGAGGTCGGTGCGTTTGTGTATTTCACGAGGTCGGTGCGTTTGTGTATTTCACGAGGTCGGTGCGTTTGTGTATTTCACGAGGTCGGTGCGTTTGTGTATTTCACGAGGTCGGTGCGTTTGTGTATTTCACGAGGTCAGTGCGTTTGTGTATTTCACGAGGTCAGTGCGTTTGTGTATTTCACGAGGTCAGTGCGTTTGTGTATTTCACGAGGTCGGTGCGTTTGTGTATTTCACGAGGTCGGTGCGTTTGTGTGTTTCACGAGGTCAGTGCGTTTGTGTGTTTCACGAGGTCAGTGCGTTTGTGTATTTCACGAGGTCAGTGCGTTTGTGTATTTCACGAGGTCGGTGCGTTTGTGTATTTCACGAGGTCGGTGCGTTTGTGTATTTCACGAGGTCGGTGCGTTTGTGTATTTCACGAGGTCAGTGCGTTTGTGTATTTCACGAGGTCAGTGCGTTTGTGTATTTCACGAGGTCAGTGCGTTTGTGTATTTCACGAGGTCAGTGCGTTTGTGTATTTCACGAGGTCGGTGCGTTTGTGTATTTCACGAGGTCGGTGCGTTTGTGTATTTCACGAGGTCGGTGCGTTTGTGTGTTTCACGAGGTCAGTGCGTTTGTGTATTTCACGAGGTCAGTGCGTTTGTGTATTTCACGAGGTCAGTGCGTTTGTGTATTTCACGAGGTCAGTGCGTTTGTGTGTTTCACGAGGTCAGTGCGTTTGTGTATTTCACGAGGTCAGTGCGTTTGTGTATTTCACGAGGTCAGTGCGTTTGTGTATTTCACGAGGTCGGTGCGTTTGTGTATTTCACGAGGTCAGTGCGTTTGTGTATTTCACGAGGTCAGTGCGTTTGTGTATTTCACGAGGTCGGTGCGTTTGTGTATTTCACGAGGTCAGTGCGTTTGTGTATTTCACGAGGTCAGTGCGTTTGTGTGTTTCACGAGGTCCGTGCGTTTGTGTATTTCACGAGGTCAGTGCGTTTGTGTGTTTCACGAGGTCAGTGCGTTTGTGTATTTCTATATGCGTAACGAGCGCTTTGATGTGCTCCACATGATTAATGCTTTTATTAATAACGTGCATCATTGGCTTCCTAATGGACGTGTTTTTCTGTGCAATCGGAGGTCTTTGTAAACAATAATGTGTGTCATGCGTCTTTTTCATTAGACTTCATCAAACATAGAGGAAGGACACAGGAAGAGCGTGATTAGTGAAGGAAATGCGGGCAAATAGAGCTACTGCCCTCAGTTTATACACATTAAAGACATTTATGATGTTATAAAAGGAAATAAATGCTGTTCTTTTGAACTTTCTATTCATCTGTGAATCTTGAAAAATCAAATGTATATGTAATAAATGTAATGGTTTCCTCAAAAATATTGATCAGTGTGACTGTTTTCAATATTGATAATATTCAAAGCAGAAAAACTGTATATTAGAATAATTTCTGAAGATCACGTGACACTGAAGACTGGAGTAATGAAGCTTTGATCACAGGAATACATTACATTTGACAATATAATAAGCAGTTATTTTAAATGGTAAATCAAATAAATGCATCCTCGGTGAGCAGAAGAGGCTTAAAAAACATTAAGAAAAACTTACCAACACGAAGTTTTCAACACTACTGGAATATTTTTGGGACTGAACTACTTTAAATGCTCGTTCCTTGTTTGTATGAAATACAGGATTTGTTCATTAACTGGGTCAACATAACGAAGACTATATTTGGCGTCTTTTGACCAAAGCGAGCTGTATTCTAGTTCCTGAGATGTTAGTAAACCTCAGTGTCAGTGGCGCCGTGGTGTTTACGCTCTTCAAGCTGTTGTTTTAGACGGCGAGCTTTCTCAGGATGAAGTGCATGGCTTTAGCCGCGAGCGTGAGGTCAAGGTTTGACTGGGTTAGTTAGTTGGTTGGTTAGCTGCTATTGCACCACTATGCTGCTAAAAAGCATATTTCTCCATTGATGTCCTGAAGAAGTACAGTTGTTTGTGAGCAGCATATAAATCTTGTAGATGTTTTACCAGGGAGGTATTTTTGTGGTGGCTCTTAGAAATGAATGGCTTTATATTTGCTCTCTGTGACATCATCATGACTCAGTGAAGGAGACGAAGTCATTGCTGACACTTTACAACAAGCTTCCGCTGGTTTACAAACTAACAATCAATATAGTATAATTCATTGTCATGTACATTGATCTTCATTTGTTATATTGCTTTGCACGGTTTTAATTTTACGGACAGCGCAAATGTAAAACATATTTGACATAAACTTCTTCTAAAGCATTAATTTTAATATTAACATTTATGGATACATTATTAAATCAAAAGTTGTATCTGTTATATTTTAATATTTACTGTAATAATATCTGTAATATTGAATGGCTAACATGAACTAACAATGAAGTTGTTTTTGTTAAGCAACTTTAACAAAGATTAATAGTGAAACATTTTTATTTGTAAGCTATTGTTAATGCATTTAACAAATATGAACTAATGGCATTACCTATCATATAACATATGCAACTTTTTACATTTTTGAATTTAAAAAAATATAAATATGAATTAAACTATTTTAAAAATAATTGTGTTATTGTTAGCTGACTGATATATTGAACTAATGTTAACAAATGAAGCCTTTTTGTAAAGTGTTACAGTATGAATTAATGGACCTAAGTGAACGTGAATCCAGTTTGATGTTATTTTATTAACGGAGATTAACAAAGATAAATAAATACTGTAATAAATGCATTGTTAGTTAATGCATTAACTGATGGGACCTTACTGTAAAGTGTTACTGATTATTTAATAGACCCGAGTGAACATGAATTGATTTCTGTTGCTTTTATATATATATATACCATTGTTAACTAAGAGGACCTTATAATAAAGTGTTACCAGATCATAACCAGGACTGATTGTTCATAAACATTCAAGCGTGCAGATACGAGGTCAGAAGGTCACGCTGTGTGTGAGTAAAGTCCCTTCAGAACTGAATTTGAGGTTTAATGCAGGTTTATCTGTGTCACAGACATGTCTGTGATTGAGTGATGTGTGTGATCATTTCCTAATGCGGCTCCGATCTCAAACAAAAGCCATATTGTACACGCAGAACCCACCAGCGAACGCTTCAAGCGTCTCAGCATCACATGCTCGGCGTACAGACGGCCAAGAGCGGCGCGGTGTCCCGCTGCTGACCTCTCGCCGGACGAGACTGTCCCACACGCTAAAGATCTGTGACGTCACAGCCGGAGTGTTACTTCACAATTGATGATATTTTGAGTAGTATGTAGAGTGTTTTTTTTTTTTTTTATCTCTCTTGTTTTAGTAATTTTTTGGGTGTTTTTTGTCATTTTTATTAGCTTTTTATGTGTATTTTTTCTTTCAGTTGTATTTTAGTACAAGGTCAACTAAATGAAACTAAGCAATGTTTACTTGGCAATTGGCAAAATATAAAATGTTAATTTTTTATGGTTTTTGTTAATATTTAAACATGCTGATTTAGACAGATGTTTCACTTTAAATTAAAGCCAGAGAAGCAGTTTATTCTGGCCAGGAACTGCTCACTTCAACAGGAAGTGATGTTTGATCGATTTATAAACCGGTTAATCACAGGTCAATGTTGCATGCTAATTAAGGGCTTGATTATGCATAATTGCATTAAAACATATTTCTGTGGATTCTTGTGCTGGAAACTTGAAGTTAAAGTTCTGCTTGTGGTTTGTTTGTTGTATTTTAAAACAAAACTCTTTTAATTTGGTAATTGTATAATGTTTTGATGCAGTAAATGTCTCTAGGTGTATATTTATTTTATGATACATTTTGTTTCCCGGTGGACTGATAGGAACCTGTGCATTTTATATGTGCATGAATGCATTCAATCAGATGAGACGTGCTGGTTTTGAGACGGCTCTTGTCATTTGTGTGTGTAGGCGTTTGCTGTTTTCACACTCATTCAGACGGCTCAGGGAAAGTATGCGTGGATTCTGTTTTCCTGCGTTATTGACTCTGAGCTGCTTCTATCATGAGCAGGAATCCTCAGAGAGCCACTCCTATGCTCCTATATCTAAAGCACTGCTTTAAACCTGTTATTAGCAGATTTTTCTTCAGCGGACCCTTTCCACGATGATGCATCATTGTGAAGAATGTAGTGCCATTTAGAGTCATTTAACTATATCGCCAAATTAAGCTACTCCTTAAGACGGCATGTCAAACATCCACACCACTGAAAACACGTCTCAAGACCCGTTCGGTTCACTCACATCTGAAGAAAACCTACAACCATTAAATGACTATCAATTTCTGGGTTAACTAAAGGTTTAAATAAGCATCTATCACAACACCAAATGACACCATCTGATGAAAATGTTCATGGGCTGGGCAATTGCTAAAAATTATATCTCGATTTTTCCTCATTTTGATGATTTTCAACATATATGATACTTTCCATTTTCTATATGGCTGCATGAGAAACAAAGTATACAGTTTTCTGATAACAGCTATACATGCATACATACACATATATTATTA
>CM049820.1:2736490-2741490 GCA_027422435.1 Schizopygopsis pylzovi | reverse complement strand
CAGTACTGTATGCGCTACAGACGTGCAAGATTCCTCAAATTATTCTACTTAAAACACCCTAGCAACCATCCAGAACACCCTAGCAACCACTTGCACAGTCTTTTTATTCTTTCTACCATTTTCTTGAAGCAATAAGCCAATGGGGGCTGTGCACTGTAAACCCAGATTTTGATTCAACTCAAAGAGATTGAGTACATATTACTTAAATGTGTCTAATTTATTGATATTACTTGTTAATTCTGATTAAGCTGAACTTTTTCTTGTCCTTTCTTATTGTAATTGAGTTTTTAAGTCCAATCAGTAGTGTCTACTCAAACAAACTGAGTTTGTATTACTTAAACATGTGTCCTTTCTTTACATTAATTATGAATTCTGAGTAAACTGTACTTTTTAATGGCCTATCTTATTGTAATTATGTGTTTGAGCTAAAACAACTTAATATCATCAAGTTTTGCCTGTCCAACGGTAAGTTCAGAGGGTCAAAAACAAAATACGATATCGCAAATTATTCTCCTGATGGAGTCACTGATAAGTTCGTGATTTCTGGACGTTATTGTTGTGTCCCTGATGTTAACATACATTTGATCAAACCTCATTTAAAATTTAGTCTGCATTTATTTTATAGACGGACATATATTTTTTAAGTATTTTATTCATCAGCATGATAGTCTGCATGTATCTTACTTTTTAGTTAAAAAACACCAAATATTTAAAGCATTAGCTTTAAGTATTTTATTCATTAGCATGATAATCTGCATTTATATTATAGAGAGATTTTTTTAACAAAAAGTATTTTATTCCAGACCTGAGCTTTTACTTTGAAAAGTAGAAGCTCTGTGAAGCTTTTATTTTGAAACGTAGAAGCTCGTGGACGGCACAAGGCGGGATGGCATGACACGGCATTGACGTCACCCATGCAACCGGCTGAGTTTTGCAGTTTGTCTGAGCAACAGGGCTGAGTTTTGCAGTTTGTCAACCAAATTTGAAGAGGTGCAGTACAATATTGTAATGATTGGCAGTAAAGATGAAGAGATTTTTTTTTCTTTTCTTACCATCACTGAGGAAACTACACACTAGAACCCTATTAGGCCATGGCTTTGTTTCTTTTATTGCTAAAAAAAAGGACATGTTCAATAAAAATACAATTGGATCAGTGTAATGTTGCAGTTGTATGTATGTATTTTACATAGGTCTATTAATTGAAAGATATTTTGAGTTTCAGGAACAAGAAGTTAAGTTGGGTCAGTTAGAATACAATTTAGTTAAATTGGTTATAGAGTAATGCTTACTTAACAAGCTGAGTTAAATAAATGGGTGGGGAATGATTGTTTAAACTAAGTATCTTCAGTTACTGTAACTCGGTTATAAGTACATTCAACTTAAATGTTCTATTCCATTCCATTATGGGCTTAAGTACATTGAACGTAGTTCACCTCACTTATTCAACTAATGCTTCATTACTTAAACATTTTAAGGCAACGGGTTACCTTGGTTTTTTTAAGTAAATTCTACTTATCTGGGTTTACAGTGTGCGTAACTGATTTTTACCAAAATGTAAGGACTTTTAGACACTCCATGTCTCTTTAAATTGACATGAAATGAAAATGAACCCTCTGCGTTTTATAAATGCATCTAATTATGAGCTCTTCATATGTGCATGCATGTGATTTATTCGTATGAAGCGTTTGATATTGGCATGTTTAATTCAATTGAAACAAGCAGACTTCTCTCAGGTGGCATATGCTAAACGTACACAGGATCTCTTGCATTCATCTATAAAATCACTGTCACAGCTTTGTGTGGCTTTATTGCTTTTGGAATCTCTTGAGCAAAGCGTTGCGGTTGTACTGATGCTGAGGCTCTTGTGAGGCCTGTGCAGGTGTGAGAAACCCTCGGCTTTGCTGTTGGCTTTTTTCCTGGTTTGTATGTTGTGTTTTATTGGAATCATCTTGTTGCCCGTCCCGATCCGCTGTGGTGTTAGAGGCGGGAGCGGCTTGGCGGATCACACTAATGATGGAAAACTCCTCTTTTGATGTCAACATTCCACGCTTTTATTATATTAATACAGGGGCTCAATTAGTGTTGAGTAGCGCTGGATTTTGCATTCCTTCCATTCGACGCATGTTTGCAGACCGACGTATGTTCGGACATGTTCGGATTCGGAATGCTGCTTCAAAGAGCTCTGCAGTGTTTGGCCACATCCTGTGTGTGTGTGTGTGTGTGTGTGTGGGGTGTGTGTGGTGTGTTGTGTGTGTGTGTGTGGTGTGTGTGGTGTGGTGTGTGTGGTGTGTGGTGTGTGTGTGTGTGGGTGTGTGTGTGGGGTGTGTGTGTGTGTGTGTGGTGTGTGTGTGTGTGTGTGTGTGTGTGGGGTGTGTGTGTGTGTGGGTGGTGTGTGTGTGTGTGTGTGTGGTGTGTGTGTGTGTGTGGGTGTGTGGGGTGTGTGTGTGTGTGTGTGGTGTGGTGTGTGTGTGTGTGTGGGTGTGTGTGTGGGTGTGTGTGTGTGGGGTGTGTGTGTGTGTGTGTGTGGTGTGTGTGTGTGGGGTGTGTGTGGGGGTGTGTGTGTGGGTGTGTGTGTGGGTGTGTGTGTGTGTGTGTGTGTGTGCGTGTGTGCGTGCGTGCGTGCGTGTGCGTGTGTGTGGGTGCGGTGTGCGTGTGTGGTTGTGTGCGTGTGGTGTGCGTGTGTGTGCGTGTGCGTGTGGTGTGTGTGTGTGTGTGTGTGTCTGTGTGTGTGTGGTGTGTGTGTGTCAGCCATCCATCTTTCTTTTCACTGGTGATGGTGAATGGATCTTAGAAAAGACTTCTGATTTACTAAACCGATTGTTTTCTTATTTGTAGTCATTTAACAGATACCTATATCCAGAACAACTTATAATATATATTATTTTTGTTTTATTTCGTGTTTTTTATATTTTTGTGTTTGTTTAATTTTATATTAGTATTATCTTAGTTTTCTTATTTTAGATTGTTATAATTTTTTATTGAATTTATGTTTTTCATATTTTTATGATTTAATTTAATTTAATTTAAATTATTTTTATATTTAATATTTTCATTTAATATTTTGTTTTATTTCTCATATTATTTTATTTCATTGTTTTATTATGTTTCATATTTGTTTCATATTTTCATATTTAATGTTTTACGTTTTTATATTAAGTCAATTAGTATTTCATATTGTTTTTATCATATTTTATTTTATTTGTATTTATTTATTTGTCACTTTTGAGTAACTTAAAAAAAAATCTCAAATATATATACAATTATTTTGCGGGGGGGGGGGGGGGGGGGGGGGGGCTGCTGCTCTTTATGCCCTCATGTCCCACCCTGACTCTGACGCCACATCTGGGATGACAAAGCTTTTTTTGTTCAGTGGCTAAATCAATACTGTGTTTAAAATAGTTGCATTATTTTACATATATACTCAGAATTCACCAAAAATGTGACTTTATTCTCCATTTGGCAAGACTGTCTGTGCATTGTTGGCATTGACACAAAGGACGAACACTTGTTAACTGGCAGAGCAGGCACAGTTATGGGAATCGAATGAATATTTTTTATATCAGTCATCATACACTGGCGCAGACAAAAACATAAAATTATGTTGCCGTGTAGATTCATTTGTGCAGAAGCGAATGAATGGCAGATTGTGTATGATATGAGGCTTTCTTTCTCTGTGTTTGCTGACTGTTAACTATTACCAAGCCGTGTGTGTTTTGGCCGAATCCCAAACCGTTACACACACACGAGCGAATATCAAAAGACTTGTATTACGGCCGGGTGGAGCTCCAAAAACGGCTGCTATTGTGCTGCGCTCCATCTTCCTCGTTTACCCACTTTCATATCAATGCTTATTTACGTCTTATATTGTCATAAGTTCATAAATGCATGCAGATATTGCTGCTGGTGTGTGACCTGTAACCCGCCAGCGCTCTCTGGTTATTAATGGATAGCTGATCAAAGACTCCGACGCCGCCAGCACAACTTTACTCTGTTTACTTGCCCTAATATCTCTTACATTTACTTCAGCCAAACAGTTATTCATTAATTTCTCCTTTCCCTCCTTTTCTTGACGTTCCCTGAGCTCTGAGCTCACAGTACACTCACTTAACGTGCTCAAATGCACAAAGGTGTGTGTGTGTGTGTGTGTGTGTGTGTGTGTGTGTGTGTGTGTGTGTGTGTGTGTGTGTGTGTGTGTTGTTCTTCTTTTAGTTATTAATATATAATTTTTTTTTTACATTTAATGCAATTTTTTATGTAATTTTAGTCATTTTTCTTAATTATTATTATTTGTATTTAATTATTTATTTTTCTATTATTTAGATTTTGTTTATTCTAAAATAAAATAGAATTAAATTAAATATAAAATTAAATATAAAAAATAAACAAATAGAATATAAACTGAAATTAAATATAAAAATATAAACATTTTACTAAAATATAAAAAATCTTATAAATATAAACTTAAATTATAAATATAACACATTATATATAAAGTATAAAACAATAAAGAATAAAACATTATTTTATTTTAGATATTAATGTTTTAGTGTTTATTGTTGTTATTTTTTGTGGCCTTCTGGTTACAAGGCCTGAGCTTACCGTGTGATTATTTATATTGTGCTTCATTATTGTTTATGCCTCCGTTCACTTTGACCCGCATGTCTGGTCAACAAATCAGGGGCTTTCAATGGCTGAGCAGTTCAACTGTATTTTTTAAAGGGGTCATTGAATGCAAAATTCACTTTACAAGTTGTTTGAACATAAATGTTGGAAGTGTGTGTACACTTCTAGGGCTGTGACGGTGGCCGTGACATCTGCGTCACCGGCGGTAGTGCACGTGACGTCACACACTCTATAACATAATGTTCCTGTGGCTCAGTGGTAGAGCATTGTGTTAGCAGCGTAAAGGTTGTGGGTTCGATTCCCAGGAAACACACATACTGACAATAAATGCATAACCTGAATGCACTGTAAGTCGCTTTGGATAAAAGCGTCTGCTA
>CM049820.1:2726490-2731490 GCA_027422435.1 Schizopygopsis pylzovi | reverse complement strand
AATTTAAACAAATATATGAAAAATATTAATAGTGATTTTTATTTAATTTATTTAAATAATATGTGTTATTTGATATAGAAATAAGGAAACATACCTTTTAGATTTATTTTTAGTCGTTTAAATGTTATTTATATACAAATATTTAGCTTTTAATTATATGATTTAAATAGAAATATAAGAAAGTATGTATTGTGTGTGTGTATATGTGTGTGTGTGTGATAAGTGTTGTGTATATATGTATGTTATATATATGATGTGTGATATATATATATGTGTGTGTGTGTGTGTGTGTGTGTATATATGTGTAATGTGTGTGTGATTATATATGATATATGTATGTGTGTGTGTTATATAATTATTATTATATAATATATAATATTAGTCCGTGTGTAGCAGACTATATCAATGAACTTGCATTGGTGAATACATATATATGTGTAGGTGTGTAAATGGGAATATGTATTTATTTATTTCACGCTCGTGTTAGTGAATGTGTGTATATATAGTCTGTGCTTGAGATACTGATGCATTGTTTTGTGTAATAGAAATTGTCGTGCATGAATCTACATGTGTTATATGTTCCTTGTGTCAAAAATTATATCTGATACTAGCTCAACCAGCAGTGCGTAGACTGTGTACACGCTAGCAGGTGTACTTACCGTCTCAGTATACCTTGCATTCACTATCAGTGATATGTGATTGTTGTATATGCTGTCTGAGTGTGAGCTGCAGTGCTTGTACATCTGTAATACGATACTTGATATGCAACGCTTATATGTGAGAATTGTGTTAACCATCTGCCTGTTTGTCTGCACAGATGTGCTGCTTGTCATACGGGACTGTATTCGTGTGCATGTGTGTGTAATCATATTTGTAAATAACAGTATGTTATATATTTGCTGTGTTATATGCTGGGACTTCACTTTTCTGTTTATTTTAAAGCATGATAACGATAATGTATCTCATAATCAACAGACAGATATCATATAATATATGTGTTCTTTAAACAACTTCGTATATATTTAGATATTTTAGCTGCACCTAGTAAAGAAAACAGCGGTCATACTGGAAGTCAGAGATTTGAAAAGAATTGACATAATAATCAAAGGCACTGAAAAACTTCTGGTTTCAACCTGAGCATTTAGACAAAGTATGGGAGTGACACGCTAATCAGCCAAAAATCAATGTAACAGATAAATCCCATGTTTGGATTGCGCCATATCTGTTGTCTCTGTGCTGGTCATTGTCTTGGATTCCTTTTTCATAAGCAGAAAATGAGTGCCGCAGCGAGCAAGGAAATTGTAAATAAAAGAGGAAAAGTCAGCTCGCCTGTATGGCAAGTTATTTTGAGATATTATAAGTCTGACCGTAGTCAGACCAATGTCGTCTGCAAATTATGCAAGACCGTCGTCCCCGCCAAGATTGTAATACCACGAACTTGATGTACCACTTTAGCCGCGCTCACCCTTTGGAGCACAGCCGTATTCACCCAACAACATCTGTAGCTGCAACACCGCACAAGCCACGGAGAGGTACTGCATCAGTGCCTTATGACAAAGAATCTAAACGGTACAAAGATATAACGGAGGCAGTGGCATATCATATAGCCAAAGACATGCTTCCGCTCCGCTTAGATAATTGTTAAGTGTTCATTGTGACTTTAGACTTATGTTTACATTTTAATTATTTGAGTTTTCCATGGTTGTTGACATTTCTGTCTTAACAACTGAGGGGATTATGATCAGAGAAAGGTTAAGCTTAAAATAAAAATGTTTAAATGTAATATATTTTTCTCCTGGTCCTTATTTTAAATGGGTCATAAAAAATATCAATAATTATCGATATCGACCGATATGAAACACTGATATCGTGATACAGTTTTCAGCCATATCGCCCAGCCCTAGTGTGTGTGTGTGTGTGTGTATATATGTGTGTGTATATGTGTGTGTGTGTGTGTATATATGTGTGTGTGTGTATGTGTGTATATATATAATTATTATTTTTTTAAATTTACATTTAGTCCTTTAGCAGACCCTTTTATCCAATGCAAGTTACAATTGGGGAATACATATATATGTGTAGGTAGATGTAAATGGGAATATGTATTTATTTATTTACCTACCGCTCTCGTTAGTGAATGTTGTTTATTCTGTCTTGAGATCCTGATGCCATTGTTTTGTTACAAAAAAAATCTGTCAGTGCATGAATCTAAACGTGTTTTTCTGTTCCTCTGGTCAACAACAGTTTTCTTAACTAGCTCAACCAGCAGTGCTAGACTGGACACGCAGCAGGCTCTGTCACTGTACCGTCTCGTTGACCTTGGCATTCACTGGTCAGCGTGAATGTGAATCTGCTCTGTAATGCGTCTGAAGTGGCAGCTGCGAGTGCCTTTGTTACATGCTGGTAAACGGATACTGTGTTGCTCAACGCGTTGAGGAGACATTGTTTAACCATCTGCCTTTTGTCCTGCACCGAGCTGCTGCTTTCATACGGGACTGATTCCGGTGCATTTTTAATCAATATCTTCAAATAACATATTATTTTTCAGACTTTTATTATGCTACTTCACTTTTCTGTTTAGTTTTAAGCATGTTTAGAAATGTTTATAATTAACAAGACAAAATATATATATATTTTTTTAAACAAATTGGGTATATATTAGAATTTTTAGGGCTGCACCATAGTAAAAAAAAACAACAACAATACAATACTGGAAATTCTAGATGATTTGAAAAAATATTTTCCGAAATAATTAATAATAAAGCTGAAAAATAACTTTTACTTTTTTCCAAGTGCAACCCATCTTTCTAGGACTAAACTATTCGGGGGAAAATAACTAAAAATATCAAATTAAACCATGAAGTAAAAATGTCCCCCAGCTTGTCATAGGCCACATTTTCATTTTTTTTTTTTAAATGAGTATAATTTATTTTATTGTGATTATTATACATTTTTATTGTGATTTATTGTATATTAAACAATATAAAAAGTACATTTGAAATTACACAAGTATACTGCAGAATAACACATTTTGTATTTTATAAAAAAAAATTGAATTCTGCAAACTGTAAAGTTAAATTACTAATATTAATTATACATATTTTATTTTTTATGAACTTTGAGCTTTTATTTTGCCAGTTTGCATACAGGCAGGCAAATTAAATTATCATTATAATGAAGTATTATGAATGTAGACTAATATAGTCATACCACGATACAGATTTATTTTGTGCATCACTAATGTTTATAATTCGTTATTATAATGCTCCCAATATTGTTGCTCCTTTTCAGCTTTATTTTCCTGATTGTTCCCGATATTTGCAGTGTCACGTGCGACAGCAGCTTCTGAATGAAGTCGCTGACGTGCAGTTTAGTTTGGCATGCGTCGTCATGTGCTTTCAGGGCACGTCGAGTCTCTTTAAGAGCGGTGAAAGTGGATCCAGCCGGTGGATCTGTTACACCGTCCGTCTCGCACAAAGACAGAGATTTCCATCCGTGCAGCACAAAAGCAGCCTCATGTATGAAGTGAGACCGACACCGGAGGAATGTCCCGAACGGCAGACGAGCCTGTGTGTGTGTGTGAGCTCAGATACTGTGTGTTAGGAAGAGGTTACAGTAGTGGAAAGGGTTAAATGTTAACGCTTTGACCTTTTCAACCTCCCTTTAGGAAGAAATCATAAACTAGTGCATCTAACCGACCAGTGAGCGATCGCTGACCAGGCCCCCCCCCCGCTCTCACAAGCCAACAATCATTAACGTGCCCGAGAGTTTGCAAAGCGGGAAAATCAAAGGCGGTTGTAATAGGCCTCTTTGGGAGAAAATTATGGGCTGGAAAAATAAATAGACGGCGAGCGAGGCTGGCACGCCCTTCGGCGGGGGTTGAGTTTCAGTAGCTGCCTTTGAAAGACGGCACAGGTAACTAGAAACGCACGGAGAGTTTTCTGGATGCGGTTTGGATCTGGATGGAGGTTAACGCCTCGCTATTGTGTTTGTGCGCGTGCATGTGCGTTTGTGTGCCACATGCATTGAGCGTTTGGCTCGGCCAGAGTCGCATTCATATCAGTATGAATATCACAGGGGTTTTGTGTACAAATGCATTACACACGGGATTCTCAGCTGGTGCATCAACTCGCGATCCAAAGGTGGGCCGCAGGTCTTTTTGGGTTAATAACTTGATGCTCATAATAAAATGCATTGCATTCCAGTCTTCAGTGTCACATGGTGCTTCAGAAATCAATCTAATATGCTGATTTGCCGCTCAGGAAACATCTGTGTTTATTATCAATGTTGAAAACAGTTGTGCTTTTGTATATTTTTGTGGAAAATATCATATACTAGTTAGTACCACTAACACTTTTATTCAGCAAGGATGCATTAAATTGATGCAAGTGAAAGAAAAATATTTATAATGTTACAAAAGGTTTCTAGTTATAAAAAGCTGCTATTTCGGCTGTATATTTAGTATATTGGACTGTTACTTTAGTGTCAAGAGTATAAATATATGGATATTATAATTGATAACACATTACATTTTGGCTCACATATGAATTATTTTAAACGAAAATGAAGGAAAAAGTTATGTCTTGTTTTTCATTTTATGCAAGGAAGAAACTTGTGTTGCGACATTCTTACCAATTCTTGATTATAGGGATGTAGTGCACCAGCATGCACCATCTTCTCTTCTTTCCTCTTTAGATGCGGTGTATCATGGTGCCTTACGGTTTATCACGGATTGTAAACATTTAACACATCATTACACAGTAGAGTTGCTTGGTCCTCTCTTGCTGTTCGAAGAAGATGCATTGGTACCTAATGATACAAAAGGCAATTTAGTTTTCTTTACCACAGTATCTCTGTAGTTTGATTCAACAAAAACAGCTGGTAATTATTCACGTCGTTCACAAATGTATTCTAATCTCGATGTTCCCTCTGCTGGAACTGATTTGGGTACTAGCTGTTAAATATGCTGCCCCTTCGGACTGTAATTTTCTTCAAATGGA
>CM049820.1:2711490-2721490 GCA_027422435.1 Schizopygopsis pylzovi | reverse complement strand
GTGTGTGTGTGTGTGTGTGTGTGGTTGTTTGCTTCACAATCAGCATTCTGAAGTCTTTGCTAAGGGGCCTAGTTCTGGCCTAGTTGGACACAAACTCACTTACAAAACCCTAGATTGCGGTCTACATAGGCAGCAACTGAAACGAGCCTCGTAAGTGACTGAGCTGAAGCATCTCTGTTGTCACATTCTCCCTCTCCTGTCAGAGTTTCTCAAGGGTTGCCAAGTAAGACCAATGACTTTATTTACTAGCAGATGTGATCGGGGCCTGTGGAGGGTCATTTATTTACCCTAGTGAGTGTGCACTACAGCACGGCAGCCACAGCAGACATCTCATGTGCTCAGTGTTTATAATTGTCTGTCATGGATCATATGTTTGGTGTTGTTCATTGATGTGTTTTTGCAGTCATATGTGACTTTAATGCATCATATGCATGTTATTTACATGAGATGCTTGTAGATAAGAGTTCCTTCCATGCTTGTCATAATTGCAATATTTCAGTGGTTTATTCATTTTTCATACCACAGCCTTTCAATGCCCTCCTTTATTTAAAAAGCTATTTAAAAAAATTATATTTATAAATATTAACAAGTTAGAAATACTTAAATGAAATGAAAACACTGGCATGTTGGCTTCATTTATATATATATTGTGTAAAATCGTTATTTCAGCTTTTTTTTGTCAGCTGAACACATACATCCTAAAATATTCACTTGAAGCGCTCCTGAGATTTTAAGTGAATATTTATTTTAATGAATTCATATTTAACTGAATGGCACATTTGCATGTTCATGGTTCTCTGATGTTCTCTGACTCACTTTTTTTTATATGTATATGTATATACAGTATGTTTTTTATTTTAATAGTTTTTTTGCCTTTATTTTTATTTATATTTATTAGTTTTTTATTTATTTTATATGTACTTGGTCATATCCTACACATATATTGCGTGAAGCAATCATTTAAGGCAGGGCTTTGCACTTTTTTGTCAGCTTAATAATGATTAGCTTTTCATTATACCCCAATAAATAAAGAGCAGTGCAGTGTTATTTATATACCATTATAGAGCACTTTAATATTTTCAATGAGCTCTTTTTTATCATCAGTTTTAATGTATAGTTTAAGTTTTAGTTATTTTATGTGCTTTTGTCATTTCATGATTTATTATTTTTATTATTTATATGTACTTGGTCATTCCTACACATATATTGCGTGAAGCAATCATTTAGGTAGGGCTTTGCACTTTTTTGTCAGCTGAGTAATGATTAGCTTTTCATTATACCCAATAAATAAAGAGCAGTGCGTGTATATATACCATTGTAGGCACTTTAATATTTAATGAGCTCTTTTACACTAGTTTCTCATTTAGTTTAAGTTTTAGTACTTTTATGTAGCTTTTGGATGAGTTTCATCCTTAACACACATTAATTTTATTCAGCACTTTTTCACGTTTTAGCGATGCCGTTGAGTCATGTGATTTGATGTCTGGTGTTTCAGCATAATCTTGTGTAGCATCATTGTACTTTCTGGACGCTTCCTGTTTCATTTGATGCTTTGTAGATTTGGCATGAGGAATTCTCCTAACACACATTAAGTATGCAGCACGTCACGTGTGTGCGATGCGTGTGTGTCATGTGTGTGTGTGTGTGTGTGTGTGCATGTCTGTGTGTAAAGTGTGTGTGTCTGTGTACGCTCGCAAGGTGTGATGTGCAGAGTGAATTTGCGAAAGCTGGAATGGATGCGTGTGTGCGAGTGTGTGTGTGTGCGGTGTGTGTGTGTGTGTGTGGTGTGTGGTGTGTGCGTGTGTGGTGTGTGCGTGTGTGTGTGTGGTGTGTGTGTGTGCGGTGTGTGTGTGCGTGTGTGTGTGTGTGTGTGTGTGTGTTTGCATTCTTGTGTAAAGTGTGTTTCTGGACGCTCACAAGAGGAGATGGCAGTGGAATTTGGAAAGCTGGAATGGACTGTACGAGTGTGTGTGTGTGTGTGTGTGTGTGTGTGTGTGTGTGCGTACGTGGTGCGTGGTGAGCTGTGCTGTGTGTGTGTGTGTGTGTGTGTGGTGTGTGTGCGGTGGTGTGCGTGTGTGTGTGTGTGGTGTGGTGTGTGCGAGTGTGCGTGTGTGTGTGTGCGAGTGTGCTGTGTGTGTGGTGTGCGGTGTGTGTGTGTGATGTGTGGCGAGTGTGTGGCATGTGTGTGTGTGTGTTTGACATTCTTGTGTAAAGTGTGTTTCTGGACGCTCACAAGAGGAGATGGCAGTGGAATTTGGAAAGCTGGAATGGACTGTACGAGTGTGTGTGTGTGTGTGTGTGTGTGTTGGGGGTTGGGAACAGCTGGTCTTCCATTGACGAGTTTTGAATGCTGGCAGTTAATATTTCACTCTAGAAATGTGTGTGTATGTATGCAATGTATGTGAACAAACACACACACACATATTTTGCTTCTTGTCAACAGAGACCAACTGCGTAAAAGCAAAACAGAGGCCACACGAAGCTCAGAAATCACACAATCTCTGACATTTACAGAGGGCTCATCTCGTGTGAACTGGACAGAATGACATGTACAGAAACATGGACACCTGTCTGGAGCTTTGATCGCTCCGTCATGTGGCCTTTTCCGTCCTATGAATAAACGCAGCACAACACATCCCCGTTCACTGCTGTGAGTTTAAGTCTTGTTTAAAGGTGAAGTGCATTTCTGCTGATCCACTGTAGGCGTGTGAGGACATCATTTCAATATGATTATAATCGCTAAAGCTTTTATCATGATATTGAATTAAGTTAAAGAAACGTATGTGTTGTCCAAGTTTAATGTCTTTTTTTCATATAGCAAAAATAACTAGCATTTTTAATGTTCAAAGTTAACAAATGTTTCAAACAGATTAAACTAGTGTTTTCATATCTCTTATCTAAATAAATTATGAGCACCAAATAAATACACAAATCTGAATGGCTTGAAAACACTTTTTGACTTCATTTCTTCTCCATGAAAAGTGGGTTAAACTCTATTTAAATGTAACCCATTATTGTATTGTTTTATTTTCATTTTAAACAATAAAAAACTAAATTAATAAGGTATCCAGATTTACTCATAATTAATAATTACAATTATAAATTTAAAGCATCATAGGCATTTATATAATTTATTGCAAATTCAAACATTTCTAGAATTATTCAGTAGTAATTAATATTAAAATGAATAATTGTTAATAAATATACATTTGATGCAGTTTTGTTTTATATTTTTTATGGCATTTTGCGTTCTTCTTTCTTTGTTTTATTAAAAAGCAATCCAGAAAGCACATTCTATAAATCTAAATAATTCATAATATTTTAGAGCATCCATGATAACAGTTTCATGCATGTTCATTACTGTATTACTGAATATCATCACATGTCTGCTCTAGCGTCAGCGAATGTTTGTTCTCGATGTGCTGGTGTTTGTTCCTTTAGTTCAGGAGGACGTGGATTGTGCTGTTTACATTTACATTTATGCATTTAGCAGACGCTTTTATCCAAAGCTACACATTTATTGTCAGTATGTGTGTTCCCTGGGAATCGAACCCACAACCTTTGCGCTGCTAACACAATGCTCTAACCACTGAGCCACAGGAACACATGCTGTTCCATGTGATTGTGCTGAAGCACGTCTCAGAGTCTCTATATCTGTCTTTCTCAATTATAGTTTGTGTAGGCCGTCTATACCGTATGTTTAAGTCCAAACGCAGCAGGTTTCTGAAGACTCGACTTTAACTATAGATGCCCATTTTCTCTTTTCCACGAGTCGCTGAGGATTTATTGATCTCTTCATGGAAACGTGGTTATTTGTCGAGGCCCAAAGCAGTCTGACATGGGAACGGACAAGACTGCAGAGGGTGGATTTACTGATTTAATGTCTGTATGTCATTTTTATAAGTATATATTTTTTTGGTATACATTTTTTTTTTTTAATCTTATTTTTTCACTTCATTTTAATTTAAGATATCCTACACATTTGAATAAGTTATTTTTTAGTTGTTGTATTTTTAACCTATCCTACACATTTTAAGCAGATTTTATTATTTAGCACATCCTACACATTTTAAGCAGATTTTATTGTATTTTATTATTTAACACATCCTACACATTTAAAGCAGATTTTATTATTTAACACATCCTACACATTTAAAGCAGATTGTATTATTTAACACATCCTACACATTTAAAGCCGATTTTATTGTATTTTATTATTTAACACATCCTACACATTTAAAGCAGATTTTATTATTTAACACATCCTACACATTTAAAGCCGATTTTATTGTATTTTATTATTTAACACATCCTACACATTTAAAGCCGATTTTATTGTATTTTATTATTTAACAAATCCTACACATTTAAAGCTGATTTTATTGTATTTTATTATTTAACACATCCAACACATTTAAAGCAGATTTTATTGTATTTTATTATTTAACACATCCAACACATTTAAAGCTGATTTTATTGTATTTTATTATTTAACAAATCCTACACATTTAAAGCTGATTTTATTGTATTTTATTATTTAACACATCCAACACATTTAAAGCAGATTTTATTATTTAACACATCCTACACATTTAAAGCCGATTTTATTGTATTTTATTATTTAACAAATCCTACACATTTAAAGCTGATTTTATTGTATTTTATTATTTAACACATCCTACACATTTAAAGCAGATTTTATTGTATTTTATTATTTAACACATCCTACACATTTAAAGCAGATTTTATTGTATTTTATTATTTAACACATCCTACACATTTAAAGCTGATTTTATTGTATTTTATTATTTAACACATCCTACACATTTAAAGCAGATTTTATTGTATTTTATTATTTAACACATCCTACACATTTAAAGCAGATTTTATTGTATTTTATTATTTAACACATCCTACACATTTAAAGCAGATTTTATTGTATTTTATTATTTAACACATCCTACACATTTAAAGCAAATTTCTTTCTTTCTTTATTTGTATTTTTTTCCTACATTTGACACAGATTTTTTTATGCATCCACTTATGTTAGTCCGACCACGAAGACAGGACAAAAAGTAGGTGATATGTAAATATGGGTGGTCATATGTTAATGAGGTTGTGACATCACAATCATGATTTGTTTTAATGAGTTGTTTTACAGGTTCTGATTTTACTCCTGAGGAATTGAATATGGCAAACGTGTTTTAAAACATGGCCTGGATGAAGGAAAGTTGTTTAAGCGGTGGAGAAAGTTTGGGTGTGCGTTAGATATTAAGATTTGAGCTTGTGTTGTCGTGTTTTAGGTGTCACTAACATTCGGCCGTCTGTTCGCAGCTGTCCAGAAAACGATCTGGTGAATTTGGCAGCCGGCGGCGCTGGAGAGGGAATGAAGGAGACAGATAAATGAGCGTACGATGAGGGCTGCTTGTGTTTGCTTTGGAGTTGATCTGCTGATGCTCTGATAAGCGTCTGTAACACTGTTGCTCTGTTTGAAGGCCTCCCGTCATTAACACAGATATTACTGACTCACTTTACTGAAACGGCTCGGCCGATGACAGACTCATTAGTGTAATGAGCGGGTAGTTAGTGTAGCGCGTACAGATGAGTTAAGATGTTTGTCTCAGAGATCATCATGCCTCCTTGTGGCCGCAGACCCCAGACGACAATGGAGGTTTGTTTAGGGTGAATTCTGCATCAGATACCCCTCAAGCAGGACATTTTATGCATAACTATCTCCCATCCTGGCCCCTCGGGGTCTGGTGTGATCAGAAGCTATGAGGGCAGCTGATAGAAACGCTAAAGTCTGATAAACATTTGCATGCTTGCTTGCAATCAGGATTGATTGAGTGATTTGGAAAAGTGTATATTTTATCTATAAGTGTATTTGCTAGGAAAAAAAGTGCACATATTTGTTTAATATGAATATTTTATGTTTTTTTTGTTTTTTTTTACATTCTAATTTCTATATTTATTAAAAAATTCAGCATTAAGAATTTAAGGATTTTATTAATTAATAATAATAATTTGTTTTCTATGTATAAAAGAAGCTGTATATCCTGTTTTTATATTTGTGTATTTTTTTATATTTATGTATGTTTAATAATAATATATAATACATTATTTACTTAGATTGTTGTTGTTATTATTATTATTATTACTTTGTTTTTATTTATATTGAAATGTATATTTTTTTTTAATTCAGCATTAAGATTTTGTCATTTAAGAATTATTATTATTATAATTATTATAAGCTCACGTAACAGGGGAAGTTTTTCATAACTGATACATTTTTTTTTTGCTGTGTGTGGTTTCTATAATATTCTATAATAAAAAAGTATAATATTTAAATAATAATAATAATAACAAAAATAATAATCCAAAAATAAGATTTGAGATTTATCATTATTTAGTTTCGCATAATTATTTGTTATTTTATATTGATATATATTTTTTTATTATTGTTAATTTCATACATCTAAACATTAATCTCCTAATTGGTATTTGAAAAAACTCAAACTCTTATTGTTATTTTTAATGATCGTTTTTATCCTCACTAGTTCTTTTTAAGTGGTCCTGCTGTGTGACCAATAATTTTTAAACGTCCAGATATTTATGCAATCTCTTAATGAATAATATGGTTTTAGATGAATTCTAGCATGTGCGCAGCGCAGGATCCTTCCGTCACTGCTTGTAATTTAATGTCAATCAGTCATAAACCGCACTCATATCCTCCAGCAGTGCGTCACTTCTCCTGTGTGTTTGGCTTGACTGATTAATCGCTCAATTGACAGGCGTCTCTTATAATTAGGTCTAGTTGTCATGTGTGTAATTTATTTATTTATTTAGTCATTTAGCAGATGCTTTTATCCAAAGCGACTTACAAATGAGGACATTATAGAAGCAATCAAAACCAGCAAAAGAGCAACAACATGCGAGTGCTATTACAAGTCCTGGTTAGCCGAACGCAGTACACATAGGAAGGTGTTTTTTTTTTTGTTTTGTTTTTTAAGAAAACAAGTATATAGAAAAAAGAAACCTAGTGTTAGTTTTACAAGAAAAGCTAGCAGTTAGAGAATAAATATGCAATTGATAGAGGGTCAAATGTGTGTTTTTTTTTATAAAAAGAAGACAGATTAGATCAAATAGAATTAGAATAGAGAGTGCTAGAGTTCGAGGGTCAAATAAAGATGGAAGAGATGTATTTCTTGAAGATGGGTAAGGATTCAGCTGCTGGGATTGAGTTCGAGGTCATTCCACCAGATGGGAACAGTTAATGAAAAAGTCCCTGAATGTGATTTTGTGCCTCTTTGGGATGGTACAGTAATGCGTCGTTCACTTGAAGAACGCAAGCTTCTAGAGGCATATAAGTCTGAAGTAATGCATTTACTGATGTGTCAGATGTGCTGTAGTGAAAGCATGAAGCCTTAGCAGTGTGGACTTCAGCAGAGAAAGATGAAAGCAAAGACTGATAGATAGAGAGAGAGGACATGTATGGTCTAGACAAGAAGTTAAAGTGGAGAACAAAGTGTCTGTTACAGCGTTCACATCCAGAACTGAGAAATGGGTCGGTGAGGGAAGAGAGGAGCACACTATAGAGGAAAGATGTGAGAGTTAAAGGGATCGAATGTTTCGTCTAAAGGTAACTGGTGGTTCGGAGGTATCAAGATGTAGGTTAAATGAAATTAAGTAGTGGTCAGAGGTGTGAAGGGGTTTTACCAGAAGGTTGTCTGCTTCACAATTGCGTGTGTAAATTAAATCCAGCTGGCTGCCAGATTTGTGAGTGCTTGTGGTGGTAAGGAGTTTTAAGTCGAATGATGCTAGGAGTGAAAGGAAATTTACAGCATAAAGGCCCGTACACACCGGGACGAATATCAGCGCGCGTTATTCACCAGCGTTTTTCAACGCGTTTTTTGTGTTCACACCCAAACGCTTTTCGCTGACGATGAGCCGAGTGAACATGCAAATTCATTCCCTGACATTAGATGGCGCTTAATGTAAAACAGAAATACCCCGGTACACAAGGTGGCGCTGCGCAACTTTACACTTCTGACACTCGCTTGTCACTCAGAAGAAGAGAGCAAGTATTTACGCGCTTGTCAAAATCGTACAAAGAAAACATGGATATTTCAAGCACCAGAAGCTCCAGCGATGAAGAAATTATTGTTCTGTTGAATGAGGAAAGACGCCGGCAGTGTAGACGCTACTTGGCGTATATCTTCTTCGTCGTTACGTATGTGTGCTCGGCAAGACTGTTTTGTGTTTGAGCGCCCCCAAGTTGTGTTTTACTGTAACTTCAGCTGCTCCAGACACGTGAGCAAAAGTGCCAATCTCATTGGTCGGATAGTTTTTGACGCGGTGCGTCAAACCAAAAAAACGAACCCGAGGCGTTTTAAAAAAAAATGCAGTTTTTCGCGTCGGTGTATCGGAATATCGCGCGCGAAATTCATCCTGGTGTGTACAGGCCTTCAGGCTTGTTCAAATGAATATTGAAATCACCAAAGACTATAAGTGGACTACCATCCTCGGGGAATGAGGACAGCAGGCCATCCAGCTCTTCTAGGAAGGTGCCCAATTGCCCAGGAGGGCAATAAATGTCTACAACATGGAGTTTTACTGGAGCGGTTACAGTAATAGCATGAGATTCCATTGAGTAGTTATTGCATAGGGGAGTGTAGGTTGAGTATTTCCAATTATTAGAGATGAGAAGACCAGTACCCCACCCTTCCTAACCTGACGGGGGTGTGAGAGAAGGAGAAGTTGTTAGAGAGCGTAGCAGGGGTTGGTGAGTCTTCTGGATGAGTCCAGGTCTCAGTCAGGCCCACGATGCTGAGTGCAGTTTGGGAAGCACTAGCGGGAATAAGATCTGCTTTGTTGACCGCAGACTGACAGTTCCAGAGACCCAAAGAGAAAGAGAGGGGTGAAGAAGAAGAGGTGCAGGTACGACACAGGTGAGCAGGAATGCGTTGCCGTCTGCGTTTGATGTAAGAGCATTGTTGTGAGACAACCGAAATGTATTGGAAACACATGATAGAGGTGGGAAAAGAAGGATAGAAAGGGGAAAGGGAAAAATAAATCAATCAGTAGATAAATAGGTAAATGTGTTGCCGGTGTCATTGAAGTCACACTGGAAAAAGTCGCAGGTCTTTACACTCGTAGGTCTTCACACGAGGGGGCTGAACACGAGGGCTGAACACATCCGCGTCAGCTAACTAAGCTCAACTTAAATACACCGCTAATCCAGCTGAGTGGAAACCGCTGTCCATGCCTTTCTAATTATCACAGCAAAGCCTATAGCACACGAATGGCTCGAATTGACACTAAGTGCGGTTCAGTTTGCCACCCTTTAATCGCAGATTAACAGGTAGCAAACAGTCTTTTTGAACTTTCTAATTACAGCCAACGGCAAACAACAAACTCAATTAGCACGAACGTTTCAATAAAACAACCAGTAAACTCACCACTAGCAGATATTTACTCTAAAAGACAGAAAAATTGTATTAAGCAAAACACTTGTGTGCTCTTGCCACCTCTGCAGTCAGTACGCTTATCCTGAGACTGGAAACTGCTCAGCGAGATTCATTTTGTTGATATTCATCAACACAACTGTTTTCAACATTAATAATAATCAGAAATGTTTATTGAGCAGCAAATCAGTATATGAGAATGATTTCTGAAGATCATGTGACTCTGAAGACTGGAGTAATGATGCTGAAAATACAGATTTGATCACAGAAATAAATTACATCTTACAATATATTACAATAGAAAACAGTTAATTACATTGTTTTAAATGTTTCACTATTTTTACAGCTTTTTTGATCAAATAAGTGCAGCCTTGATGAGCAGAATACTTTCAAATACACTTTTGACCGGCAATGTGTTTTGAGCATTCATTGTTGAGTGTTGTCACACACACTCACGCACGCACACACACATACACACTCACGCACACACACACACACACATGCACACACACACACAGACACACACAAACTCACAC
>CM049820.1:2686490-2708990 GCA_027422435.1 Schizopygopsis pylzovi | reverse complement strand
TCTCCTGCAGCTGTCCCTCTAGACACAAATCCACAGACAGCAGCAGGCACCAGCAGCTCAGGAGTGAAAAGGGGAACATGCAAGTGGTGCAGAGGACAAACAAAAAGAACACTCAGCTCTTGCATCTGTTGTGGTGGACACACTTGCAAAGAGCACCAAGTGATACGCTGCAAGTCCTGCTGGAAAGACTGAACACACACACACACACACACACACACACACACACACAATTCTCACACTAAATACTTAGAATAATTGTTTAGTTCTCCATCCATGCTCAACTCTTGCACAATTGTTCAGTTGATTTGAAGTTGTTGTTGCATTTTGGTTCATAATAAATTATGTTCATAAATCTAATGCAGAGTAGATTGTTTACAGAAAAAAAATGAAAAGTGTATCACTGAAGGATTTTAAGGTTTTAAACTGGCTTTATACATGGCTCTTTACATCAAGAAAAGACAAGCATTTCACACATAGGCCATCTATACTTCTCACCATCAAAAGGCAGCAGGTGCATAAATACACTTAATTTGTTTTTGTTTACTCCATGTAGTTCTGAGAGCTGAGGTGCATATTTAGATTTTCTCAGACGCATCAAGGTAAGTGCACAAAGGTCACTCTCTCTCTCTCACACACACAAACACACACACACTCACACACACACATACTATAATATGCTGTTATACTCCATATAACTCCATATACAAGCCAGAAACTAAGCTTTTGTTTGCACAGGCCTATCTAAAGGGTTAATGGTGCTACCTGGTGATCAACTGTAAAAATTACAAATTTGACCTCTTCCCAACAGGGAAAACTACTAACAATCAAAAATGCATGATTATATGGTGTCATGGCTTTGCAATCAAAAAATGTCGTTATAATGGAAGTCAATGGGGCAAAAACAGCCACGAACAGTAAATGAGGGAGAAAAAATGTAAATCTGATGCTGCTCAAAAACTAACGCTAGGAGTGAAAGGAAATTTACAGCATTAAGGCCCGTACACACCGGGACGAATATCAGCGCGCGTTATTCACCAGCGTTTTTCAACGCGTTTTTTTGTGTTCACACCCAAACGCTTTTCGCTGACGATGAGCCGAGTGAACATGCAAATTCATTCCCTGACATTAGATGGCGCTTAATGTAAAACAGAAATACCCCGGTACACAAGGTGGCGCTGCGCAACTTTACGCTTCTGACACTCGCTTGTCACTCAGAAGAAGAGAGCAAGTATTTACGCGCTTGTCAAAATCATACAAAGATAACATGGATATTTCAAGCACCAGAAGCTCCAGCGATGAAGAAATTATTGTTCTGTTGAATGAGGAAAGACGCCAGAAAAGACGCTGACGCCGGCAGTGTAGACGTTACTTGGCGTATATCTTCTTCGTCGTTACGTATGTGTGCTCGGCAAGACTGTTTTGTGTTTGAGCGCCCCCAAGTTGTGTTTTACTGTAACTTCAGCTGCTCCAGACACGTGAGCAAAAGCGCCAATCTCATTGGTCCGATAGTTTTTGACGCAGCGCGTCAAACCAAAAAAACGAACCCGAGGCGTTTTAAAAAATATGACGGTTTTTCGCGTCGGTGTGCACACTCACATTGGCGCCCTTTTTTTAGTCACGAGGCGTTAAACGTCGGCGAATATCGCGCGCGAAATTCATCCCGGTGTGTACGGGCCTTCAGACTTGTTCAAATGAATATTGAAATCACCAAAGACTATAAGTGGACTACCATCGTCGGGGAATGAGGACAACAGGCCATCCAGCTCTTCTAGGAAGGTGCCCAATTGCCCAGGCGGGCAATAAATGACTACAACATGGAGTTTTACTGGAGCGGTTACAGTAATAGCATGAGATTCCATTGAGTAGTTATTGCATAGGGGAGTGTAGGTTGAGTATTTCCAATTATTAGAGATGAGAAGACCAGTACCCCACCCTTCCTAACCTGACGGGGGGTGTGAGAGAAGGAGAAGTTGTTAGGGAGCGCAGCAGGGGTAGCTGAGTCTTCTGGATGAGTCCAGGTCTCAGTCAGGCCCACGATGCTGAGTGCAGTTTGGGAAGCACTAGCGGGAATAAGATCTGCTTTGTTGACCGCAGACTGACAGTTCCAGAGACCCATAGAGAAAGAGAGGTAAAGAAGAAGAGGTGCAGGTACGACACAGGTGAGCAAGAATGCGTTGCCGTCTGCGTTTGATGTCCAGGAGAAGCTGGACGCAGCAGTATCAGTGGAGCTGAACCGCTCTAGATTACTCATTGAGAGGAAGTGAAGCCTGCCGGCTTTCAGCGTCAAACACGCTCAGGTGCAGCGCTCTGCTCTTTTCATTTCATCCATCTGTGCTCGCGGCAGTCTCTTGGACTCAACCCTCTAGTTACTCATTGTTGGATGAGCCCCGTTTTTCAGGTCAAACACGCTTTGGTTTATCGCTCTGCTCTTTTCATTTCATCCGTCTGTGTCGTTCGGCTGGCCTCTCTTTTCTCAGTCCCTTTTATCTCGCATTCAGCCTTCAATTGAAGTCTCACAGGTTTAGCAAAAACAGTCGGATTTATCATCCGTCATCTATAATCGAAACCTCGTATGGAAGTTTATCTTAAAAATTTCTGAAATAAACGTTTATATTTTACTTTATTTTGAAGTCCACAAAACAGTTTTTGTTTAGTTCAAGGTTCTTATCATTAACTAAAAAACTGAAACCTTAAAAAAGATATTAAAAAAATAAGAAAAAATGGTGAAATAAAAAAGTTATAAAAATTGATTTATTTTCAGCAAATTTATTAAAAATATTTTTATTATTTAAACAAAAAAACGAAAATTAAAAGAAAACTACACACACACTACACACACACACAAAGTGTTTTAATGGTTAACGGACTCCATAGGTAATTATTTTAATTCAGATAGTTGCTAAGGCAAAATTTCCCAACCTACCCTACACAAACTTAGCCTAACAGGAAACGGTGCATTCTCTTCCTCAAAAAAACTCATCTGTATGATTTATAAGCGTTTTAAATAGGGGACACTGAAAATGTCCTCATAAATCACCTTCTCCTTGTAATACCTATTCATACCCAGTCATTATACAAATTTGTGCCAAAACCACATAAACATGCCCACACACACACACACACACACACACACAACACACACAACACACACAACACACACACACACACACACACACAAACACACAAAACACACAGTCACACACATTTGTTACATGTTTAAAAACAAAATAACTAAATTATAAAGGGCAGAATTTAAACATAAATTCTAATTTAAAAGAAGTTAAAGCTTTTTTGTTTTATTTATTTATTTTATGTTTAGGCAAAAAAAATCTAATTTTTGATTAAAAGTAAAGTAAAAATGTTTTACCTTTAATCAGAAACTTTATACTAGAACTTTAAACTTATTCAAAAAATGAATAAAATGATGAAAACACAGCAGAATTACAAAAAAACTGGGGGGAAATTAAAAGCTATTACAGTATATCAGATATAGTGACAGAGCAATGTCACAATTTTCTTAATTAACATAACATTTAATTGAGCAGAATGTAGAGTCTGAATGATCTGTTTTCTAATATTAGTTTGACTGTTTCGAGTCTTTAGTTTTTAAATCAGATTAATCATTATAAATCTTTTTTACACTGATGTGAAACTGATTTATTTACTGGATACGGTTCATCTGCTCGTTTGCTTCGTGTCAGTCAAAGTATTAAATTGCGAATGGGAATCAGTTTTGTAGATATTTCTGATAACACACTGCAGTAACAGCAGGAGATGTTAATGATGCGTGAAGGTGATGTTTAGTACACTGAAGATGCATGTTGTGTATGTTGGTCAAGTTGATAAGTCATCCATTTCCGAGCATTTTAAAATGATCAGCATCAGCCATTTAGATTAGATTACATCTTTGTCACTGCACAGAGTACAAGTACAGAGACCAGAAGTGAAAAACAATGATTTAAATATAACTGATCAATGATGAAGGTGTACGGCTGTATGCACTGTGCGTATCATGAGCGCTCAGACTCACCTGAGATTTGCCCCGCAAACATTTCAGCAGTAAATAATAAGCCCGTGTGTCCCGTATTCTGTCGACTGAACCAGCCATGCCATTAATTATGAATTTATCAGTCTTTTGCATGCCAAAGTCAATTTATGCATAAAAACATTACTCCAAATAGAAACAGAAAATCATGCTATATGCACTTTCATGAGATCGGGTTTAATTTGTAGCCTATTTTACAAATGGGAATACTACGAATTCATGGCAATGTTTTATATTCAAGCTACCCGTACAATTTATAGTGAAAAGTTCTTAAAATCATCTGGAATGCAATAAAGTCATTTTAAAGCTGTTTTTTGCTGCATGGATTAAAAAAATAGGCTAATAAATAATTCACATATCAGACAAAATTGTGTTGCAGCATATCCTTTACATTTTAAGGTATTCAGAGCAGAGCAACATAAAAATCTGCAAATAAATATATATATATATAATCGGGCCTGTTTTAGGCTTTTCCTTATTTTTATATTTTAGACTGTGATGAAAAAATGACTCGCCATCTCCTCATTTGACGTGCCTTTAGAGAAATACATCTTTACAGATTACATAATGAAAGAGTTTTTGTTTTTGATTTGAATCATTTCATTTTAAAGTAGCAATTTAAAACTTTCTATAGATATATTTATCATATCTGTGAGTCAATTGAGTTTCAGTTAATCGTTGTGAAGCGCTCCTTTTCAAGACGAGACGGCGGAAAGCGCATCCCCTGTTTTCCTATTTATTTTATAAAAGCACAACGTTTTGTTGATATTGTGAATGCACACAAATAAAAGTAGACAGTTCCGAATTATGTATTACTCTTACCGTTATGAGCACAAATTACAGCATATTTTAAGTTGTTTCCACTATCAAGAAAAAAATGCAAGTGACCTCCATGTCCTGCAAAGTGTGCTTCAAGTCACCTTTATTTATATAGCGCTTATAAAAATACAAATTGTGTCAAAGCACTGCACAATATCAAAATAGGAAAATATTGTGTCAATAATGTAAAATGACAAAATTTAACACTCAATTATTCAGCTTGAATGCATTTCATTATTGAATTTAGTAATGGCATCGTCCAGCTCAGTTCAGTTTAAATAATATCTGTGCAATCAAGTCGATGATATCGCTGGAAATGAAGTGTCCCCAACTAAACAAGCCAGAGGAAGCCAAACTCCATCGGTGACAGAACGGAGAAAAAACCTTGGGAGAAACCAGGCTCAGTCGGGGGGGCAGACAAACCAGTAGTTTGCTTCAGCTTCCACTCTTCACACAAACGATTAGATATGTGCCTATAGCACACATTTATAACGTTTCAACAGTTAAACTAATATTGTGATATGCTTGAACTGTTTTATATCTATAGATTTTATTTACAGGCAAGTCGTGATGATTTGAGAAGGCTAAATTGATCAAACATATAGACGATGATCAGCTTGCCTGTCTGCCGCTGGCCACTTGGTCGTTACTTAAAAAAAACGTACATTTAACGAGTAAAAAATGATCCTAAATTAACTTTATAAAAAAACGAAACGAAATATAATCACCTTACCATGACATACAACACCCCCCCACCCCCGGTGAAAAAATAAATCCTGCAGCCGCCCTGCAATTGGAGCAGACGGTAAGAAAGCTGTCTGTGCAAATTAAATTATAAATAAGGTGCAGAAAATGAGGTTTTATGATATTATAGGACTCTGCCGTATGAAATAGTGTGTAGAATATGGGCATTTTGTGTCAGATACAGAAAGGCAAGATTGATGAGTACACTACTGTTCAGTAGGGATGGGACAACAAATCGATTCTCTTAGCTATCGCGTTTTTTTTAAATCGTTTTATACGATTTTAAAATCGAATATTAATTCATATTAAATACATTGCTTTATTTTAGTCCTTGCTTATATATGAGGCGAAAGAAAGTTACCTCTTTTATTTCAGCAGATTATTTATTTTGAGTATCAGTGTTTCTCAACTGATGAAACAGGGTCGCAGAGTGTACGGCCAAAGAAACGACAGCATCTACAAAAAAACGTAGTTCTTAATGTTTTTCTGATGCGAGTCTTTAATGTTAAAAGGCGTGCATGAAAGCGGTTGACACTTCTGTCAGAGGCAGTTTAAGTAAGGAGTGCCTGAGAAAAACACGCTGTCCTGATTCAGTATCTGCGGTCAGATGAGATGTTGACAGGTTTAATGTCAGTGTCATTATTCTATCGTTATTCTGTAACTTGTTACGAATTAAAAAGTCTCTCACCTCAGAAAAAACGAACTATCCTAAACATTTTGTTTATTAAAAACAAAAAATAAAAATCGCACCACGGCAATATCGAATCGCAATACTTGTAGAATTGAAATTCTTAAAAAAATCACAATACATATCGTATCGGCACCCAAGTATCGTGATAGTATCTATAGACTGATGATAGACTGCTGTTCAGAAGTCTAGATGTATTTTGAAATGAACACAGTGACAGTAAAGACATTTATAATCTTATAAAAGATTTTGGTTTCAAATAAATCCAGTTCTTTTGAGATTTCTGTTCATTTTCCAGGAAAATATTGGGCAGTACAACTGTGTTCAACATTGATAATAATCAGAAATGTTTTTTAGCAGTAAATCAGTATATTATTATGATTTCTGAAGATCATGTGACTCTGAAGACTGGAGTAATGATGCTGAAAATACAGATTTAATCACAGAAATAAATTACATTGTACTATGTATTCAAGTAGAAAACAGTTCTTTGAAATTGTAAAAATATTTCACAATTGTAATCTTTCTATTGTATTTTTCATCAAATAAATGCAGCCTTAATGAGTAGAAGAGACCTACAGAGCCCAAACTGTTTATCAGTAGTGTAAACGTGAGGAATAACAAAACTAAAATAACGATAAATCTGCTTTTAAACATTGAAATCTCTTCAATAACTGCGTCACTTTTTAATGCATCTTTGTCTTTTGATCTGGAGATTTGCTAATAACAGAGACAGGGCTTGTTTGCATGATTCACATGATAAACGGAGCAATATAAACAGACGTGGTGTCGTAACATAAATCTTCCGATTATAAACAACCATTTTCATCCACACGCAGGAAGTGGCTGTTATAGTGTTTATCGTTCACGAGCTCTGTCCTGAAATAGTCCTCTGACCGGCTTCCTTTGATCCGGCGGCTTTCCAGCGCAGGGAATCATGGGAAATGAGAGCGGAGAGGTCATGTGATCTCTCTGTTCTAGATGTTCTAGTCAGATATACGGTTACATTTATTAGTTTGTCAAATGTTGTTTTATGTAATGTTATCAAAGTGCTGGTTTTAATTAAAGAGGCGTGGGATTGGTTGGAGTCGACTAATAAAGCTCTGTTTGAAATGTTTGCTTAGTGCTGTTGACTTTTACGATTAAATGTACGTTTATGTTGTGTGAGGACGTTTATAGACTTTTCTGAGCAGATAACTCTCAGAGTTCAGCGTTAAAACCCTCGCCTGCCTCCCCCCCGACACACACGAACACGAACACACACACACACACACACACACGAACACATGCACACACATGCACACACACACGCGCACACATGCACACACACACGCACACACACACGAACACACACACACGCACATGCACATGAACACACACACAGGCACACACACACACACAGACACACACATACACGCACACACACACGCACACACACAGGCACACACACACACACACACACACTCCACACACACACACACACACACCACACACACACACACACACACACACAGCTGTCGCAGGTCTGTATGTCAGGAACTGTGCGCTTTAGAGTCAAAAGTCCAAACACGCACACGAACACACACACACACACACACACACACACGCACACACACACGCACACACACACAGGCACACGCACACACACACACATGCACACACTCACACACACACACACAGGCACAGGCACACACACACACACACACACACACACGCACACGCACACACTCACACGCACACACACAGGCACACACACAGGCACACGCACCCGAACACACACACACACACACACACACACGAACACACACACAGCTGTCGCAGGTCTGTATGTCAGGAACTGTGCGCTTTAGAGTCAAAAGTCCAAACACACACATGCTTGTTTTCTCTGGAAGTGCTTTTGTTGTTGCTTTCAAACAGACTTCAGATCCACGTTGAATTGGGATTGTTTTGTGAATTATGTCAATTTCACGTTATGTATCTGTTCCAGATTTTCAGCTGCAATATGATCGTAGCAAGTCATGGGAATGTATGCTCTTCCATTACTTTAACCTAGTTTGGCTTGATTTTGATGTTATTTGGTTATATATTCAGTCAAGCCATTTTGATTGTGTATATAAAGACTTAAGTTCGTTTGCTCCCTGAAGTTTTTAAGTTGAAGTTTGTGGAATTGTTTAGCAAAAATGCGAGGTCATTAGTTTGAGGCCATTAATACTTTTATCAAGAACACTTTTAATTGATCGAAAGTGAGGGTTTCTATTTCAAATAAAATATTTCAATTGTTTTTACTTTCTATTAATCAAAGAATCCTGAAAAAAAAAAGAATGTTCAATTAGTTAAACTCGATGTACTAAATTAACTGAAATAAAAAAACAAGAGTGACTCAAATTTTAAATGAAAACTGAAAATACAAAGAGAAATCGAGTGTAAAATATGAATAAAGTTTTTTATAAAGTGTGTTTGCAGTGGGCTCTTTGAATCACACACTCTCTAACAGAGCCGCTCATCACACACACGCTGGAAAATGCACCGCTGGCATGTTGCGCACACTTAATGATGCATTTGTGTCAAGAGTGTGTGAGAATATCATTCAAATATTTGTGTCAACATGAAATCCAATGTGTGTTTGAATATTTGCATAATGTGTGTTTTGGGCCATATTCTCTCTCATGAGTTTCGTTGTGTATTTAGTGTTTTTAATCTCTGTTTATTATTCTTACTTTTATTGTATTGTAGTTTTTTATATTACTATGTGTTTGCATCTGTTTGATTTCATTTATATCTTAGTTTTAAAATGTATATATTAAAATTATTTAGAATTAGCTATAATAATTCTGTTTTCAAAATGCATATATTCAGTTAATGTGGAATTAAACTTTTTCATTTTTAAATTGTATATATTGCAATTCTGTAGAACTTGCATAAATATTTTCAAAATGTGTTTATTCAATTCATGTGAAATTAGCATAATTCGTTTTTTTTTACAGTCTATATATTTAAATGATCTAGAATTGGCATAAACAATCCTATTTTCAAAATCTATGTTTTCAATTAATGTAGAATTGACAATGCTATTTTCAAAATGTATATATTCAAATTCTGTAGAATTAGCATAAATAATCATATTTTTTATAAGTATATATTTAATAGAATTAGTGTAAATGTTAAATTGTGGACTGAATCAGTAAAAAGGTTTAAATGTGGCTAGCTGTGGAACAAACAACATTCAGTTAGTTTAAAATGTATGGTTTAATAAATCGATTGGATGATAAATATATAAAAAAGTTAATTATAATGCATACATTTATTAATAGTACCTTTCCATAAATCTCATTCTAGTTTAATTTGTGTGACTCACACATATGCATCAGATTTAGTTTATTAGTTGTGTTTGAATGGTGTAATCCGTAAATGATGCATGATATTAAACTACATGAAATATAATAAATGTTAGGCCTGTTGTTCTGTCACACTTGTTGTGCAGCTGTAGTTTCTGCTGTAAGAGTCGTGTGCGGGGGGGGGGGGGGGCTTTGACCCCTGTCAACACACTGAACGTGTTGTAGGGTAATTAGTAGCTTACAATGTTTTTATAAGATTCACATTAAATACAAAATCAGTCGTATTAAGAGTGACACCCATATCTGGCACTGAAAAATACGAGCTTGTATGCGTAGTTAATAGGGGTGTGACGAGACGCTTACTCCACGAGACGAGACACGAGATTGGGTTCACGAGAACGAGACCAGACGAGATTTTTACACTATTTTAAGAAATCCTCAATGATGAAATATATGAATGGAAAATAGTCTTTTATTCAACTGAAAATCACAAAATGCAAAACAATTTAGGTGCATTTTGAAATCAACTTGTTATGAATGTTATTTTACTTCTATTTTAATGAATTCTATGCAGTAAAGGACATGCAAACAGTGCAAAATGTTTTGCTATAAACTCTACCGACTGGCATCTCCCCTGTACGATTTCACATGAGAAATGTAACCCCTTGCCACAAATCAAATATAAAAAAAGTATAAACAGTATAAATAAAATAAATATATAAGTATGTGGAGGAGTCGCCGAAATCCCAGATTTTCCACCACAGAAAAGGGCCTCATATCAGCTGCAATGAAAACACCGATGTCTCTCGTTATTGCCGTGGCTCTTGCACTTGACGGTGGAAGAGATGCAACGGCATTTAGAGTTGTTTGCCCTTTTAATGTTTTCGTCACATGTGCGGCTGGTTTTAGTAGAGCGCTGTGGTGGTTCTGTATGTGTTTTTGCATAGTGCTCGTGTTAGCCGCGGTGTACGGCATTGTTTTCTTACAATGTTTACATATTGTGTTCGTCTTGTCTGTCACTCTTTCGCCGTTTCTTATTTCCACCGGAAAACCAAAATGTTGCCACACAAATGATTTAAATGTGGCAGGGGGATCTCCTCACGCTCCATCATGCTGACATCACAACTCACGACGAGACAACTTTTCACCTCGACGAGAAATCTCATCGCGTTTTGATCTCGTCACACCCCTAGTAGTTAATATATTACTGTAGTCTATCAGACTAGCCTACTTTACCCATGACAGACCAACTAATAATATATAATGGTGCAAAATGTGTTTACTTACATTTGAGCATCAAGATATCATCAAGATATTTCATTATATATTTTGGTGATATATCAAATAAAACAATAATAATAAAACCCCTGCTGAAAACAAAACAATAGACTCCATTACAAAAGGTGTAATTGTTTTACTGGTTATAATGGGACTTGTATTGTTTTACTGGAAACTGTAATGGACCCTGTTGGTCTCGTCTGGTAATTGGTTGTCTTCTATTGGTGGCTTGTTAAAACCAATAAATCCTGTAGAATATGTCCCAGAAAACCGTTTTTTTAATGGTTAAAAGTTGATTGTTTGTTATGGTATTTGTTGTGGAAACCATTAAAATTGTCTGTGATGGTTTTATTTTATTCAGTAGGGACATAAGCCTATCAGCTATACAGTGGCAAAACCCTTCACTCGTGCCCCCTCAAAAACCATGATGCCCCTGACACTACAAAATCATTTGTCAAATAAATGAAAGACGATAAAACGTTCATTTTAGTTGATATTGTTATAGATTACTTCTAGAGATTGCAGTGATACATGACATGGTGAAAAATGACTGAATGAATAATATTTAAAGTACGTTCAGATGAATTTTTAAATTGTGCCCTGTCTGCCCCCCCTCCTCCCCCCCCCCAGTTACTGTGGTCTAGAACCACCCGTGTGTGTGTGTGTGTGCGTGTGTGTGTGTGTGTGTGCGTGTGGTGTGTGTGTGTGTGCGTGCGTGTGCGTGCGTGTGTGTGTGGTGTGTGTGCGTGTGTGTGTGTGTGTGTGAGAGAGAGATGGATCATGCAGATGAAGTTTCATATGTGGCATCCTCACAGTGGCAGCTGGGATAGCGATCTGTTTTTGTGTGTGAGAGTGAGTGTGTGTGTGTGAGAGTGTGTGAGATAGAGAGAGAGTGTGTGTGTGAGATGTGGAAAGCACCCGGCTCTACTTCCTCTTCTGATGTTGGGGCTTCACTTTTACATTCCTCAGGACACACTTTCCATGGGGTTTCAGCAGAACTATGTCAACTATTTCTGTGCGTGTAGTAATATCCGGAGAGCATCTACTGTAATTAGTTTTTGTAAAGCGACACAGATTTTACTGCTCATTTCAAGTGTGCAGCAGGCGCTTTCTTCTAGCAAGATTTCTCATAGACTTACATTCTTTTATTAACTAGAATTACTCTTCTCTAATCTTAAACCTCATCTAAAAAGATAAAGTTTGGGTTTGTTGCAGAAAATACACTACTGTTCAAAATGTTGGGGTTGGTACGTCTCTTCTGCTCACCAAGATGCGTTTATTTGATCAAAAAATACAGTAAAATAGAGAAATGTCAACATTTCAAATTAGTGCTTTTTATGTGAATGTCTGTTAAAATGTAATTTATTCCTGTGATGCGCAGCTGTATTTTCAGCATCATTACTGCAGTCTTCAGTGTCACATGATCTTCAGAAATCATTATAATATGCAGATTTGCTGCTCAATAAATATGTCTGATTATTATCAATGTTGAAAACAATATTTTTGTGGAAACCGTGACACATTTTATTTTTCATGATTCTTTGATGAATAGAAAGTTAAAAAGAACAGCATTTATTTGAAATGGAAATGATCTGTATCATTATAAATGTCTTTACTGTTAGCTTTGATCAATTTAATGCATCCTTGCTGAATAAAAGTATTCATTTCTTTCAAAACAATAACCTGAGTTTTTGAACGGTAGCATCTATTTTTTCTTAAGTGTAGTTTATGAACTACTTATCCCTCTCAAGCTCCAGGAAGATTTTGAGCGATGTTGTGCCCGGAGGTCTGAAAGCCGGTTGGAGGACGGCGTGTTTGATTCCTCTGAGGCGTTGCATGCTGGGACAGCGGCTCCTCTCCTCTCGTCTCCTCTGATCTCTCTCTCTCTGTCCCCTGTGGTCATGGATCTGTTTTAGGACCTGTTCTGGTTTGTGTCTGTCTGTGTGTCCCTCACAAGTCAAAGACGTTTCAACTGCTTTACCAAACTAACTAAATTTAATTCAACAATGAATTGGCGTAGAAGCATAATGGTCATTACGATGACATTTACATTTAGTCATTTAGCAGACGCTTTTATCCAAAGCGACTTACAATTGGGAGTACATAAAGCGATTAATCTTGAAGAGGCAAACATACAGAGGAAGTTCCAATAACACTAAGTCTCAGGCTGAAATGAAAACTGCTTTATTTGAGTGATTACATCTCAATAAATGTGGATTCCTTTGTTAATTTGAACCTTTAATATTACAGTAATCTACCATCTGACAGTTCCTTGTGTAGTTTACAGATTTAGTTAACTGATGCCGTGCTGTGACTGATATACCTCTTAACAAATCAATGTTGATTTGTGACTGATTTGTGAAATATGTCAGAACTCAGTCCTAATATAATCTAGCTGTATATTTAGCAATCATTGCTAAAGTGTTGTAGGTGGTTGTGACGGTGTTGATATGCAGTTGCTCGGGTCTTTTAGCAGGTTTCTAGGGTGTTCAGCTCTAAACTGCATTCCTCCTTTCCTTCGTGTGAAAATAACTGTGTATATTTAGCAGTTATAGCTTTCTTGAATGATTTCCTCTTCCTTTCATCTAAACTTCCTTTCTTTCAAACATACTTATTACTTTCTACCTTACTTCCAAATGTCTTTAATTCCTAACTTTCCAAACCTACTTTCTTTTTCTTCAAAATATAATTTTGACTTTTTGTCCTCCTTTCAAACTTCCTATTTTTTCTTCCTCCTTCAAACTTCTTTTTCCTTTCTTTCCTCCTTCCAAATTCCTTTCTTTTCCTTTCTTTCCCTTTCCAAACTTCCTTTTTTTTTTTCTTTCCTCCTCCAAACTTCCTTTTCCCTTTCTTTCCTCCTTCCAAACTTCCTTTTCTTTCCTTTTGTCTCTTCCAAACTTCCTTTTCTTTCTTTCCTCCTTCCAAACTTCCTTTTCCTTTCTTTCTCCTTCCAAACTTCCTTTTCCTTTCTTTTCTCCTTCCAAACTTCCTTTCCTTTTTTCCTCCTTCCAAACTTCCTTTTCCCTTTCTTTCCTCTTCTTCCAAACTCTTTTCCCTTTCTTTTGTCCTTCCAAACTTCCTTTTCCTTTTTTCCTCCTTCCAAACTTCCTTTTCCTTTCTTTCCTCCTTCAAACTTCCTTTTCCTTTCTTTCCTCCTTCCAAACTTCCTTTTCCCTTTCTTTCTCCTTCCAAACTTCTTTTCCTTTCTTTCTCCTTCCAAACTTCCTTTTCCTTTCTTTCTCCTTCCAAACTTCCTTTTCCTTTCTTTCTCTTCCAAACTCTTTTCCTTTCTTCCTTCCAAACTTTTCCTTTCTTCTTCCAAACTTCTTTTCTTCTTCTCCTCAAACTCCTTTTCCTTCTTTTCCTCAAACTTCTTTCTTTCTTTCTCCTTCCAAACTTCCTTCCTTCTTTCCTTCCAAACTTCCTTTCCTTCTTTCCTCCTCCAAACTTCCTTTTCTTCTTCTCTCCAAACTTCCTTTTCTTTCTTTCCTCTCCAAACTCCTTTTCCCCCCCCCCCCCCCCCCCCCCCCCCCCCCCCCCCCCCCCCCCCCCCCCCCCCCCCCCCCCCCCCCCCCCCCCCCCCCCCCCCCCCCCCCCCCCCCCCCCCCCCCCCCCCCCTTTTTTTTTTTTTTTTTTTTTTTTTTTTTTTTTTTTTTTTTTTTTTTTTTTTTTTTTTTTTTTTTTTTTTTTTTTTTTTTTTTTTTTTTTTTTTTTTTTTTTTTTTTTTTTTTTTTTTTTTTTTTTTTTTTTTTTTTTTTTTTTTTTTTTTTTTTTTTTTTTTTTTTTTTTTTTTTTTTTTTTTTTTTTTTTTTTTTTTTTTTCCTTTCTGTCTTCTTTCCAAACTTCCTTTTTTCTTTCTTTCCTCCTTCCAAACTTCCTTTTTTCCTTTCTTTCCTCCTCCCAAACTTCCTTTTTTCTTTCTTTCCTCTTTCCAAACTTCCTTTTTCCTTTCTTCCTTGTCCTCCTTTCAAACACTGGGCAGTCGTGGCCTAATGGATAGAGTTTGGACTTGAACCCGAAGTACCCAGGGGGGGGTTCGATCCGGCTTGGCGGGTGACATGGGGGGCCCGGGTGCGGCCCGAACAATGCCCGGGGCGGATTGGGAGGCGGAATCGGCGAATGGGGTGGGGGGTTTGGAGGTTATTGGGTAGCCTGGGTGAGGGTTTGGATGGGTGAGGTTGGGGGTGGGGGTTTAGGAAGTGGGAAGGTAGGAGAAGAGGAATTTTAGGAAGTGGGGGAGGGAGGAAAGAAGGAATTAAGGAAAGGGGAAGGGAGGAAAGAAGGAGTTTAGAAGGGGAATGGGAGGGAAGAAGGAATTTAGGAAGTGGGGAAGGGAGGAAAGAAGGAATTTAGGAAGTGGGGAAGGGAGGAAAGAAGGAATTTTAGAAGGGGGAGGGGGGGAAGAAGGGTTTAGGAAGGGGAAAGGGAGGGGGGAAGGAATTTAGGAAGGGGAAAGGGAGGGGGGAAGGGATTTGGAAGGGGAAAGGGAGGGAAGAAGGGATTTAGGAAGGGGAAAGGGAGAGAAGAAGGAATTTAGGAAGGGGAAAGGGAGGGGGGAAGGAATTTAGGAAGGGGAAAGGGAGGGAAGAAGGAATTTAGGAAGGGGAATGGGAGGGAGAAGGAATTTGGAAGGGGAAAGGGAGGGATAAGGAATTTAGGAAGGGGAAAGGGAGGGATGAAGGAATTTAGGAAGGGGAAAGGGAGGGAAGGAGGAATTTAGGAAGGGGAAAGGGAGGGAAGAAGGAATTTAGGAAGGGGAAAGGGAGGGGGGAAGGAATTTAGGAAGGGGAAAGGAGGGAAGAAGGATTTTAGGAAGGGGAATGGGAGGGAAGAAGGAATTTAGGAAGGGGAATGGGGGGAAGAAGGAAATTTAGGAAGGGGGGGGAAGGGAGGGAATTTAGGAAGGGGAATGGGGGGAAGGGAATTTAGGAAGGGGGGGAAGGGAGGGAAGAGGGAATTTGGAAGGGGGAAGGGAGGGGGGAAGGTTTGGAAGGGGAAAGGGAGGGGGGAAGGAATTTTAGGATGGGGAAAGGGAGGGGGGAAGGAATTTAGGAAGGGGAAAGGGAGGGATGAAGGAATTTAGGAAGGGGAAAGGGAGGGAAGAAGTAGTTTAGGAAGGGGAAAGGGAGGGATGAAGGAATTTAGGAAGGGGAAAGGGAGGGGAGAAGGAAATTTAGGAAGGGGAATGGGAGGGAAGAAGGAATTTAGGAAGGGGAATGGGAGGGAAGAGGAATTTAGGAAGGGGGGGAAGGGAGGGAAGAGGGAATTTTATGAAGGGGAATGGGAGGGAAGAAGGAATTTAGGTAGGGGGGGGGGAGGGAAGAGGGAATTTAGGAAGGGGGAAGGGAGGGAAGGGATTTAGGAAGGGGAAAGGGAGGGGGGAAGGAATTTAGGAAGGGGAAAGGGAGGGATGGGAATTTAGGAAGGGGAAAGGGAGGGGGGAAGGAATTTAGGAAGGGGAATGGGAGGGAAGAAGGAATTTAGGAAGGGGAATGGGGGGAAGAAGGAATTTGGAAGGGGGGGAAGGGAGGGAAGAGGGAATTTAGGAAGGGGAATGGGAGGGAAGAAGGAATTTGGTAGGGGGGGAAGGGAGGGAAGAGGGAATTTAGGAAGGGGGAAGGGAGGGAAGAAGGGATTTAGGAAGGGGAAAGGGAGGGGGGAAGGAATTTGAAGGGAAAGGAAAGGATTTGGATGAGGAACAAGATTTAGGATGGGGGGATGATTCAGATGGGTGAGTCATTTTTGTCTAAAAAGTAACCTTCAACTCGTTTATAGGTTGAAGATTTGACACGTTTTTAGTTGGAAGCATTTCCCCCAAGTGCAATTTAAATATGAAAACGTTAAAACACACATAGGACCTAATCTAGTAAAAATTAACTAAATATATTTACTAAATATCCATTATCTGTAATAAAATTCAATGTGAAATCCATTTTGCGTTAAGAACAATGTGATTTTACTGATTTGTGAAATATGCAGAACATCCTAATATATCCTAGCTGTAATTTAGCAATCTTCTAAAGTGTTGTAGGGGTTGACGGTTTATATGCAGTGCTCGGGTTTTAAGCAGGTTTCTAGGGTGTTCGCTCAAACTGCATTCCTCCTTTCCTTGTTGAAAATACTGTAATTTAGATTATGCTTTCTTGAAGACTTTTCCTCTTCCTTTATCTCAAATCTTTCTCTTTCTCTTCAAACATCTTATTCTTTCTCCTTACTTCCAAATGTCTTTACATTCCTACTTTCCAAATCCTTCTTTCTTTTTCTTCAAATATATTTTGACTTTTTGTCCTCCTTTCAAACTTCCTATTTTCCTTTCTTCCCTCCTTCCAAACTTCATTTTTTTCCTTTCTTTCCTCCTTCCAAACTTCCTTTTTTTCCTTTCTTTCCTCTTTCCAAACGTCCTTTTTTCTTTCTTTCCTCCTCCCAAACTTCCTTTTCCCTTTCTTTCCTCCTTCCAAACTTCCTTTTCCCTTTCTTTTGTCCTTCCAAACTTCCTTTTCCCTTTCTTTTGTCCTTCCAAACTTCCTTTTCCCTTTCTTTTGTCCTTCCAAACTTCCTTTTCCCTTTCTTTTCCTTCCAAACTTCCTTTTCCCTTTCTTTCCTCCTTCCAAACTTCCTTTTCCCTTTCTTTTGTCCTTCCAAACTTCCTTTTCCCTTTCTTTTGTCCTTCCAAACTTCCTTTTCCCTTTCTTTCCTCCTTCCAAACTTCCTTTTCCCTTTCTTTCCTCCTTCCAAACTTCCTTTTTCCTTTCTTTCCTCCTTCCAAACTTCCTTTTCCCTTTCTTTTCTCCTTCCAAACTTCTTTTCCCTTTCTTTCCTCCTTCCAAACTTCCTTTTCCCTTTCTTTCCTCCTTCCAAACTTCCTTTTCCCTTTCTTTTGTCCTTCCAAACTTCCTTTTCCCTTTCTTTTGTCCTTCCAAACTTCCTTTTCCCTTTCTTTTGTCCTTCCAAACTTCCTTTTCCCTTTCTTTTGTCCTTCCAAACTTCCTTTTCCCTTTCTTTTGTCCTTCCAAACTTCCTTTTCCCTTTCTTTCCTCCTTCCAAACTTCCTTTTCCCTTTCAAACTTCCTTTTCCCTTTCTTTTGTCCTGTCCATAACTTCCTTTTCACTTTCTTTTGTCCTTCCAAACTTCCTTTTTTTAAATATTCAACTCGCCTAATTCCAAACTGTTTTTCAATTTCTAATTTCTTGTTTCAAAGTTTATTTTGCTGGCTTTTCCTCCCAAACTTCCTTTTTTCTTTTTTCCTCTTATTCCCTTTCTTCCTTAAAATACTTTTTCCTTCCAAATCTTTTTCTTATTTTCCTCTTCCTTTCCTCTTTCCAAACTTCCTTTTTCTTTCAATCTTTCCTCCTCCCAAACTTCCTTTTTTCATTTCTTTCTCCTACCCAAACTTCCTTTTCCTTTTTTCTTCAAATTCCAAACTTCTTTTTTCCTCCTCTTTCCTCCTTCCCTAAACTTCCTTTTTTTCTTCCTTTCTTTCCTCTCCTCCTCCAAACTTCCTTTTTTCCTTTCTTTCCTCTTGCCAAACTTCCTTATTCCCTTTGTTCCTTGCCTCCTTTCCAAGAACTGGGCAGTCGTGGCCTAATGGATAGAGTGTTGGACTTGAAACCCGAAGTAACCCAAGGTTGTGGGTTCGAATCCCGGCTCTGGCAGCGCAATTCGACTGAGGTGAGACCCTTGAGCAAGGCACCGAACCCCCAACTGCCCTGGGCGCCGCAATGTCGTTAAAATGGACTCCACTTGGATGGGTTAAATGCAGAGAACACATTTCACTCCTCATTATACTCTGTAAAGCTCATCTGAGCTTAATTTGTATTTGTAAACTTCCTATTTCCCTTACTTCTCCTCTTCCAAACTTCCTATTTTTCTTTCTTCCCTCCTTCCAACCTTCCTTTTTCCTTTCTTCCCTCCTTCTAAACCTCCTTTTCCATTTCTTTCCTCCTTCCAAACTTCCTATTTTCCTTTCTTCCCTCCTTCCAAACTTCCTTTTCCATTTCTTTCCTCCTTCCAAACTTCCTTTTTCCTTTCTTTCCTCCTTTCAAACTTCCTTTTCCCTTTCTTTTCTCCTTCCAAACTTCCTTTTTTCCTTTCTTCCCTCCTTCCAAACTTCCTTTTCCCTTTCTTTCCTCCTTCCAAACTTCCTTTTCCCTTCCTTTCCTCCTTCCAAACTTCCTTTTCCCTTTCTTTCCTCCTTCCAAACTTCCTTTTCCCTTTCTTTCCTCCTTCCAAACTTCCTTTTCCATTTCTTTCCTCCTTCCAAACTTCCTTTTTCCCTTTCTTTCCTCCTTCCAAACTTCCTTTTCCCTTTCTTTCCTCCTTCCAAACTTCCTTTTTTCCCTTCCTTTCCTCCTTTCCAAACTTCCTTTTTCCCTTTCTTTTCCTCCTTCCAAACTTCCTTTTTTCCTTTCTTTCCTCCTTCCAAACTTCCTTTTCCCTTTCTTTCCTCCTTCCAAACTTCCTTTTCCCTTTCTTTCCTCCTTCCAAACTTCCTTTTTTTCCTTTCTTTCCTCTTTCCAAACTTCCTTTTTCCTTTCTTTCCTCCTTCCAAACTTCATTTTCCCTTTCTTTCCTCCTTCCAAACTTCATGTTCCCTTTCTTTCCTCCTTCCAAACTTCATTTTCCCTTTCTTTCCTCCTTCCAAACTTCCTTTTTCCTTTCTTTCCTCCTTACAAACTTCATTTTCCCTTTCTTTTGTCCTTCCAAACTTCCTTTTCCATTTCTTTCCTCCTTCCAAACTTCCTTTTTTTCCTTTCTTTCCTCTTTCCAAACTTCCTTTTTCCTTTCTTTCCTCTTTCCAAACTTCCTTTTTCCTTTCTTTCCTCCTTCCAAACTTCCTTTTTTTCCTTTCTTTCCTCCTCCCAAACTTCCTTTTTTCTTTCTTTCCTCTTTCCAAACTTCCTTTTTCCTTTCTTTCATCCTTCCAAACTTCCATTTCCCTTTCTTTCATCCTTCCAAACTTCCTTTTCCCTTTCTTTCCTCCTTTCAAACTTCCTATTTCCATTACTTCTCTTCCAAACTTCCTTTTCCCTTTCTTTCATCCTTCCAAACTTCCTTTTCCCTTTCTTTTCTCCTTCCAAACTTCCTTTTCCATTTCTTTCCTCCTTCCAAACTTCCTTTTCCATTTCTTTCATCCTTCCAAACTTCCTTTTCCCTTTCTTTTCTCCTTCCAAACTTCCTTTTCCATTTCTTTCCTCCTTCCAAACTTCCTTTTCCATTTCTTTCCTCCTTCCAAACTTCCTTTTTTTCCTTTCTTTCCTCTTTCCAAACTTCCTTTTTCCTTTCTTTCCTCCTTTCAAACTTCCTTTTCCCTTTCTTTTGTCCTTGCAAACTTCCTTTTCCCTTTCTTTCATCCTTCCAAACTTCCTTTTCCCTTTCTTTTGTCCTTCCAAACTTCCTTTTCCCTTTCTTTCATCCTTCCAAACTTCCTTTTCCCTTTCTTTTGTCCTTCCAAACTTCCTTTTCCCTTTCTTTCCTCCTTCCAAACTTCCTTTTCCCTTTCTTTCATCCTTCCAAACTTCCTTTTCCCTTTCTTTTGTCCTTCCAAACTTCCTTTTCCATTTCTTTCCTCCTTCCAAACTTCCTTTTTTTCCTTTCTTTCCTCCTTTCCAAACTTCCATTTTCCTTTCTTTCCTCCTTCCAAACTTCCTTTTTCCTTTCTTTCCTCCTTCCAAACTTCCTTTTTTTCCTTTCTTTCCTCCTTCCAAACTTCCTTTTTTCTTTCTTTCCTCTTTCCAAACTTCATTTTTCCTTTCTTTCATCCTTCCAAACTTCCATTTTTCCTTTCTTTCCTCCTTTCAAACTTCCTATTTCCATTACTTCTCTTCCAAACTTCCTTTTCCATTTCTTCCCTCCTTCCAAACTTCCTATTTCCTTTCTTTCCTAAGGTGTCTTATCAGGTTGTTAAGGTCTTCTGTACAGTTTCTGAGTGTTATCTTTGTTTTCCACCCTGAAGTCTCAGTGATCTTGTGATCTGTAGATGATGGCGTGTTGTAATTATGTTCGGTCTCATTGGTCACTGTCGACCTCCTTCAGCAGTCCGTCACATTATCCATGTTCTCCAGAGCTGCTTCCTCGTCCTCGGTCAGACCAGATGCTGAGTCACTGCTGTCCAAACACTCGGAGCGTGGGCTGAAGGGGTGTGGAGTAAACCCTCTTAATCAGCTTGACTCAAGACCGCACACGCCGTCCTGAGCGGATTCAGATCTCAGACGCTCACAGCTGAAGGAATGAAGGAATCTCACCTGAGGGTCTTTACTGACTCACACATGAACACAGCACACCTGACTAACACACTCACAGGTTAACTAGATTAACCAGTCTCTCTTATTCAAGCCTCACCTTAGGGCGCTAATTTAACTCCATGGTAGTCCTTTACTTCTTTCATGTTGTTTCTGTTGTTGTTTTGTTTGTTTGTTTTTGCCTTTTTTATTGTTTTTTTGGCCTTTCATTTACAATTTTTCTTAACTGCTTCTCTTTATTTCTTTTTCTTGCTTGCTTTCTGTCTTCAATAGTGCATTTTGTTTGTTTTTGTTTTTTTTCACTTTTTGTTCATTATTTTATCTTTATTTACTTAATTTATTATTCATTATTTATTAGTGCTTTCTTTCTTTTGTTTGTTAGTTTTTTCTTTTCTTCATTTCTTCCATCCTTCATTTCATGTTTGGTATCAGAGAGAATTTTAAATGTTTTTGAAATAATCTGTTTTCTATGTAAATATATGTTAAAATGTCATTTATTTCTGTGATCAAAAATGTATTTTCAGCATCATTACTCCAGTCTTCAGTGTCACATGATCTTCAGAAATCATAATAATATGTTGATTTACTGCTCAAGATACATTTCTGCTTAGTATTATGTTGAAAACAGTTGTGCTGCTTCATATTTGTGTGGAAACCATGACACATTTTCTTCAAGATTGATTAGGAAGTTCAATAGAAGAGCATTTATTTGAAATATAAATATTTTGTAGCATTGTCTTTACACGTTACACTTGATCAATTCAAAGCATCTTTGCTGATTAAAAGTATTAATATTTTTTCAAACAGTATAAATCATACCTACCCCAAACTTTTGAACTGGAGTACAATTTCTATTTTTTTTTTCTAGTTTATGAACACGTTTTTTTCTTCTCTTTTTTCCTTTATTCTCAGATGAGTGTAGTCGTGGCCAAACGCATTACGCTGTAAATGCGATCAGAGCAGCACGTCTCGTGTGATGAGAGTTTATTCTGTCTGCGTAAACTGTGGCGTGTTGGGTTATGGACAGTAATGCCGCAGGGAGCGCTTCTGTATGTTTTCATAACCTTTTGAATAACATGAGTTTCTGGCACCTCTGCTGCTAAACCCTGTCCAGTTGCCAAATTACACACACACATATGCAGATGCACACCACGTTTCTCATCGCCTGTAGTCAATCTGGAAAAAGCCATGTGCTTCCAGTCGGATGCATGCTCAGCATTAAAGTCATTCAATCAAAACTGAATCTATTTATGTTTCTGCTCTTAGTGTGATCGACTCATCCGTGTGCAAAATATGAAAAATGTGTGTTATCTTTGTCTGTGCAACTTGCACACTTCTGTTGTTGTGAACAG
>CM049820.1:2673990-2681490 GCA_027422435.1 Schizopygopsis pylzovi | reverse complement strand
ATGAAACTCGAAGCCTGTAGATCCGCAGAATGGAAAAGAGAAGATGCTGAGACACCGAGTCTGGTTCTGGAGGAGCGATTACACACGCGTCGTGTTCCTCAGTAGTCCTGCGCTGCTAGTGATCCACAGCAAACAGAGCATCAGGCATCTAGCCTTTAAAGTCAATCCATCAGTTCTTGTGACGTTCCAAACAATTACCATATGTATCAAAAATAAGTGCATTCATTATTATCCCCCATGCTCAATATCTTCAGTGGTGAAAATGATCCTGTGTCGGTTATTTAGTTTGTAAAGATTTCATTTTAATTTAGTTTAATATATATTTTTATATTTTTGTCCTTATTTATTTATTTTCAGTTTATTTCTTTGTTTTGTCTATTAATTTATTCTGTATTTTATTTTATTTATTGTCCTTATTTTATTATTTTCTTTATTTGACTGTCATTTATTTTATTTATTTATTTTTTTTCTGTGTATCTCTTTATTTAGTTGTCTATTAATGCACTCTTTGTAATTTATCTTTTTTGTTTATTGATTTATTTATTGTCCTTATTTTATTATTTTATTTATTTGTCTATTTGACTGTCATTTATTTTATTTTTTAATTTTTTTCTGTGTATCTCTTTATTTAGTTGTCTATTAATGCACTCTTTGTCTTTCTCTTTTATTGTCCTTATTTTATTATTTTCTTTATTTGACTGTCATTGATTTTATTTATTTTTATTTTATAATTTTTTTTCTGTGTATCTCTTTATTTAGTTCTTACGACGGCGTTTTAGTGCCATATAAAAAATAAAAAAAATCTAAGACTACGAGATTAAAGTCGTAATATTTCGAGAATAAAGTCGAAACTACGAGAATAAAGTCGAAATGTTACGAGAATAAAGTCGAAACACTTTGAGAATAAAGTCGAAATGTTACGAGAATAAAGTCGAAACACTTCGAGAATAAAGTGGAGGATTTGGTTAAATCCTACTTTAGATTAGGATTTAGCAATAAGGAAATTCTTTGTCTTTTGGCGCATCAGCACGCAGTTATAATTAGTAAAAGGACACTGCAGCGGTTATGTAGGAAACTTAATTTATTCAGAAGAAAAATAACGACGTCGCCAGTACTTCAGCCGGGGTCCCAACGCGTTGTGGCATTATGGCATATTCGGAGACGTCGAGCGCGCCGAAGTTCAACTCCTTCAGGGTCGATTTCTTTGATCACCATCCTCATAGTCTCTTGAGAAACAACATATCCTCTTCGAATAGCACGCAGATGTAACCATCGACCACTGGTCGCCATCTCAGACTGCACAAAAGAGGACATTTCCTCAATGTCTGTCTGATTTTTTCTTCTGAATAAATTAAGTTTCCTACATAACCGCTGCAGTGTCCTTTTACTAATTATAACTCCGTGCTGATGCGCCAAAAGACAAAGAATTTCCTTATTGCTAAATCCTAATCTTTATTCTCGTAATATTATGACTTTATTCTCGTAATATTACGACTTTATTCTCGTAATATTACGACTTTATTCTCGAAACATTACGACTTTATTCTCGAAGTGTTTCGACTTTATTCTCGAAGTGTTTCGACTTTATTCTCGAAATATTACGACTTTATTCTCGAAGTGTTTCGACTTTATTCTCGAAATATTACGACTTTATTCTCGAAGTGTTTCGACTTTATTCTCGAAATATTACGACTTTATTCTCGAAGTGTTTCGACTTTATTCTCGAAATATTACGACTTTAATCTCGAAGTGTTTCGACTTTATTCTCGAAATATTACGACTTTAATCTCGAAGTGTTTCGACTTTATTCTCGAAATATTATGACTTTAATCTCGTAATCTTAGATTTTTTTTTTTTTTTTTTATGTGGCACTAAAACGCCGTCGTAAGTTCTCTATTAATGCACTCTTTGCAATTTATCTTTTGTGTTTATTGATTTATTTATTTATCTTGTATTTCTTTATTCTTACTAATTCTTTGTCATTTCTTAATTTATTTGATGTGTCCATTTAGTGATTTAATTATTCATGTTTATTTCTCTTTGTTTTAATAGAAACCATCTTTATTGAATGTTTCGGTCCTTTGCAAAAGCAGATGTTTAGATGGCATTGTTGGAGCTCAAGAGAATCCTGTCTGTTTTTACTGTATGGAAGACAATGGTAATGATCATAAATCATACGGTGTGGAAGGACACGAGAGACATGAGTGAATGAGGACAGATAAGTAACTGCTCCTTTAAGATCGTACATTAGGCTTTGTATTCTCAGGGCATTAGATGAGTCATGTATTTGATTCATCCTGAAGTTGCTCGTGTTTGACAGTGAAGATCCTTGTTTATGTTACGTTTGGTTGTAACTGTGGTGGTCTTTGACCTGGACTGACCTCGTGTGATCAATCTCGAACGGATTCATGAGCAGTCGTGGAAATCCTGGAGAAGCTCTTTGAAGACGTGGAGATTGAAATACAGATGCCAGGAGGAAATGAGTTAAGGAGCCCCTTGGAACGCGTCCTGGCCTGGTTTTGTCATACGTCTGAGCTTTTTATAGTCATGGTAATCATATAGTCGCTGTGGTCTATTCCAGAGTATAGCAGGAGAATGATATGTAAACTGTATGAACGCCTGCAGTCTTGTGTGTGATCATGCATTTCCTCATCGATGCTTCTTAAACATCTAGAGCAGAATAAGATGTGTGTTAAAGCAAAAAGGCATCATTGGCATATTATATAACCAGAAGCTGTTGAAACTTTTAAATGCTTTAGAAAGAAGTCTCTTCTGCTCACTGAGGCTGCATTTATTTGATACAGTAAAAATAATAATATTATGAAATATTAAATAACTGTTGTAAAATAGTTTAAAATATAATTTATTCCTACGATGCAAAGCTGAATTTTCCTGCGTTCTTGCTTTCTTTCATTTATACAGTACGTTTGGTAAGATTTAAAAATGATTTAATAATAACATCTGCTTACCAAGGTTGCATTTATTTGATCAAAAGTACAGTAAAAACAGTGAAATATTTTCAATGTGAATATACAGTAAATAGTCATTTATTTCTGTGATGCGCAGCTGTATTTTCAGCATCATTACTGCAGTCTTCAGTGTCACATGATCTTCAGAAATCATAATAATATACTGATTTATGATCAAGAAACATTTCTGATTATTATCAATGTTGAAAACAGTTGTTCTGCTTCATAATTTTGTGGAAACTGTGATACTTTTTATTTTTATTTTTCATGGTTCTTTGATGAGTTTAGAAGAACAGCATTTGTTTAATTTTGTATACATTTTTTTTGTAATATACTTTTATAAATAAAGATGCTTAAAAGGTTCTTCACAGAGATGCCATAGATTCATAGAAGAACCGTTTTTGTTTCCACAAAGAAACATTCAGTCAAAGGATCTTTAAAGAACATCTCTTTCTTACCTTTTTATAACCTGAAGAACTTCTTTCACCACAAACAGAACGCTTCTTCAGATATTAAAGGTTCTTTATGGAACTTTATGGTTCTTCTATGGCATCGTGAAGCACCTTTATTTTTAAGAGTGTATTATAAATGTCTTTACTCTCGCTTTTGATCAATTTAATGAGTAAAACCATGAATTTCTTTAATAAAATACAATCTTACTAAATGGTATAGACATAAATATATATGTGACCCTCTGTGAAAACGTGTCATTTTTTTAGATTGACTATTTTCTGCATAAATCATCCTACATATTGTAAAGAATATTCTGTGAAAATATTATCTTGGTATCTTTAATATTGACCGAGTAAGCCCATGTCAAGGATTGAAATCATAGTGATCTAAGAACTAGATTTTTAGACGTTAGGCTGGTTTTTACAGAGAGTGTAACATATATAAGTTATATTTTTGTTGTGTTTGATAACTAAAGCCTCAGGAGGCTGGTAAACAGCGTGTAAAATCACTGCAGTGCATTTTGTTTTGCTACAATTTAAATCATGCATTACGCTATTCCCAGAGTGTGTTTGTCAACCAGTCATCATGTCAAGTAGCCAAATATGTTTTTTCTCTCAATTTGGTGCTGGAACGACCAGATTTGATGTTTCTGTCCTTATTTAAATGTTTATTATGACGGCAGCCGAACAGGAGGCCCGTTAAATGACCGCTTTCCTCGCTCGCGTCCCAATCGCTCCGAGAGGGGGAGAAAAGAAAGCGAGGGATGGAAAACATCAAGCGTCTGGATGGCGAGCAGAAGGCGGCGGTGGTATGGTTGAGGGAGGCAGGCCTGTGTTTATGTGTTAGTAGCCGGCGAGGCCGATGGTTCATGACTCAAGGCGCTCTTCTGTAATTATGTCAAAAATACACTTTAAAGCAGAATGATGTGGAGCTGTGGGTGCGGAGGGGATTTTCATGCTGATGACTTTCCCCTCCGCCTCTGATGGGGTTTGGGAACGCCGGTCAGCGTGACCCGTGACACAAATGAAGATCGAGCGATGCTTTATTTTCCGACGTCTCTGTTTGGAGCGAGGTGGCACCAGGCTGTGAAAACTGAGGCCCTGTTGAAGCCGGTGTGTGTCCACTCTCTGTGAGTGTGCCACAGGCTTTAAAGATGAAAAAATAGCATAAGTGAGAATTAGTGTATCATCTGCAATAACCTCGTAATTGTTGTTTTAACATGTGCGAGCTGACATTATCGAGTGTTACACTCACTTTATGAAAAGCAAACAAAACACGTCTTGGAAGTCCAAAAGCATCGACTGCATGATGAAGTCTAGAATGCAGTTAGATTTCCCCTATAATGCAAAACAAAAAATATCCCTGTATGGGTTTTGTTTTCATATTTATATAGTTAAGTTATATCATATGAGCAACAGTGCCGTTTTACTAAATATTAGTGTGTGAGCGTGATCACAAATGGGATATTATTTTTGAGTGAGTTGCATTTAGACGCAATATTGTCTGTTCTGGGAGGTTGTTGTGGTGTTGCTAGGGTGTTCTGGGTGGTTGTTGTGGTGTTGCTAGGGTGTTCTGGGTGATTGTTGTGGTGTTGCTAGGGTGTTCTGGGAGGTTGTTGTGGTGTGGCTGTGGTGTTCTGTGTGGTTGTTGTGGTGTTGCTAGGGTGTTCTGGGTGATTGTTGTGGTGTTGCTAGGGTGTTCTGGGAGGTTGTTGTGGTGTGGCTGTGGTGTTCTGTGTGGTTGTTGTGGTGTTGCTAGGGTGCTCTGGGAGGTTGTTGTGGTGTTGCTAGGGTGTTCTGGGAGGTTGTTGTGGTGTTGCTCTGGTGTTCTGGGTGGTTGTTGTGGTGTTGCTAGGGTGCTCTGGGAGGTTGTTGTGGTGTTGCTAGGGTGTTCTGGGTGGTTGTTGTTGTGGTGTTGCTAGGGTGTTCTGGGTGGTTGTTGTGGTGTTGCTAGGGTGTTCTGGGAGGTTGTTGTGGTGTTGCTAGGGTGTTCTGGGTGATTGTTGTGGTGTTGCTAGGGTGTTCTGGGAGGTTGTTGCGGTGTTGCTAGGGTGTTCTGGGAGGTTGTTGTGGTGTTGCTAGGGTGTTCTGGGAGGTTGTTGTGGTGTTGCTAGGGTGTTCTGGGTGGTTGTTGTGGTGTTGCTAGGGTGTTCTGGGAGGTTGTTGCGGTGTTGCTAGGGTGTTCTGGGTGATTGTTGCGGTGTTGCTATGGTGTTCTGGGAGGTTGTTGTGGTGTTGCTAGGGTGTTCTGGGAGGTTGTTGTGGTGTTGCTAGGGTGTTCTGGGAGGTTGTTGTGGTGTTGCTAGGGTGCTCTGGGAGGTTGTTGTGGTGTTGCTGTGGTGTTATGGGTGGTTGTTGTGGTGTTGCTAGGGTGTTCTGGGTGGTTGTTGTGGTGTTGCTTTGGTGTTCTGGGGGGTTGTTGTGGTGTTGCTAGGGTGTTCTGGGTGGTTGTTGTGGTGTTGCTAGTGTGTTCAGAGTGTTTAATGTGTTACTCTGGTTGCTATGGTGTTTTGGGTGGTTGTTGTGGTGTTGTTAGGGTGTTCTGGGTGGTTGTTGTGGTGTTGCTAGGGTACTCTGGGAGGTTGTTGTGGTGTTGCTGTGGTGTTATGGGTGGTTGCTGGGGTGTTGCTAGGGTTTTATGAGAGTTTAATGTGTTACTTTGGTTGCTGTGGTGTTTTGGGTGGTTGTTTTGGTGTTGTTAGGGTGTTCTGGGTGGTTGTTGTGGTGTTATGGGTGGTTGCTGGGGTGTTGCTAGGGTGTTCTGAGGGTTTAATGTGTTACTTTGGTTGCTATGGTGTTCTGGGTGGTTGTTGTGGTGTTGCTTGGGTGCTCTGGGAGGTTGCTGTGGTGTTGCTGTGGTGTTATGGGTGGTTGCTGGGGTGTTGCTAGGGTTTTATGAGAGTTTAATGTGTTGCTTTGGTTGCTGTGGTGTTTTGGGTGGTTGTTGTGGTGTTGCTAGGGTGCTCTGGGAGGTTGCTGTGGTGATACTAGGGTGTTCTGGGAGGTTGTTGTGGTGTTGCTAGGGTTTTATGAGAGTTTAATGTGTTACTTTGGTTGCTGTGGTGTTTTGGGTGATTTGTTGTGGTGTTGTTAGGGTGTTCTGGGTGGTTGTTGTGGTGTTACTGTGGTGTTATGGGTGGTTGCTGGGGTGTTGCTAGGGTGTTCTGAGGGTTTGATGTGTTGCTTTGGTTGCTATGGTGTTCTGGGTGGTTGTTGTAGTGTTGCTAGGGTGTTGTGGGTGGTTGTTGTGGTGTTGCTAGGGTGTTCTGGGAGGTTGTTGTTGTGTTGCTAGTGTGTTCAGAGGGTTTAATGTGTTACTTTGGTTGCTGTGGTTTTCTGGGTGGTTGTTGTAGTGTTGCTAGGGTGTTGTGGGTGGTTGTTGTGGTGTTGCTAGGGTCTTCTGGGAGGTTGTTGTGGTGTTGCTAGGGTGTTGTGGGTGGTTGTTGTGGTGTTGCTAGGGTGTTCTGGGAGGTTGTTGTAGTGTTGCTAGTGTGTTCAGAGAGTTTAATGTGTTACTTTGGTTGCTGTGGTGTTCTGGGTGGTTGTTGTAGTGTTGCTAGGGTGTTGTGGGTGGTTGTTGTGGTGTTGCTAGGGTCTTCTGGGTGGTTGTTATAGTGTTGCTAGGGTGTTGTGGGTGGTTGTTGTGGTGTTGCTAGGGTGTTGTGGGTGGTTGTTGTGGTGTTGCTAGGGTCTTCTGGGAGGTTGTTGTGGTGTTGCTGTGGTGTTATGGGTGGTTGTTGTGGTGTTGCTAGGGTGGGTTTGATGTGTTACTCTGGTTGCTTTGGTGTGTAAATACTGGGGTGTTCAGAGTGTTTGTGTTACTCTGATGTTGCTATGGTGTTGGTATAGTCGCACAATACTTTAATACTTCAAGGTTTCATCACATCACTGTTGAAGCCACAGCATTGTTCTGTTTCTGTCTCACACACACACACACACACACACACACACACACACACACACACACACACACACACACACACACACACTCTCTTCTGTTTACTTGAATCGAGTTCTGGAATGTTCCAGCATAGATTAAGTGGTGATGAGTATTATGGGATGGTACTGGCAGGTGCGAC
>CM049820.1:2646490-2668990 GCA_027422435.1 Schizopygopsis pylzovi | reverse complement strand
AGTAACATGCATGTTAAGAAGAAATGCAGATAAGTATGGCATTAACAGCTACAGAGATTATAAATTAAGCATTAAACATTTGGTGAGGAACTTTTAAGATCAAAATCGACTTATTTGGCAAATTTTATATATTGTATAAAAATATACAAAAACACTACTATACAATAATTGTACAGTTAGTTAATAGTGAAGTTCATTACAAACTATTCTGGAATGAGAGTACACAAATAAACCACAACATTAACACTGATATTATAACATTTAAAAGAAGCATATGTGTGAAAGAATGTGAGCATGTGTGTGAATGACTGAGTGTAAACACCATCTCTACTAAACAACACAGAACAAGCATTTAACATGTGGTTTTTACAAATTATACACTTACAGTTTGTTTCATAGTCTTAAGGTTAGGGTTAGGTTAGTCTAACCTTAAGGTTTTTTACAGAGGACAGTTTCTTCCCAGGAAACTGCCCCAGGCAGTCGTAGACGTCATTGACATAACCCTTATTACCAAAAAGCACCATCTCTGTCTTATCTTCATTTAGTTGAAGAAAATGATTTGCCAACCAGCACTTAACCTCTGTCAGACATTCGTGCAGAGACACACACACACACACACACACACACACGACACACACACAACACACACACACACACACACACACACACACACACACACACACACACACACACACACACACACAGAGACACATTTAGGGTCTTGTTTCAATGGTAAATATATTTGTGAATCATCCGCATACAAGTGATAGCGAATCCCGAATTTTTCAAAAATAAAACCCAATGGCAACAAATACAGAGTGAATAAAATTGGTCCTAAAAATAGAGAGTTTAGAGAGCACTTTATTTCTCATTCTAGTTTTTCACACAGATCTGTTCTTTTTTTCATATTAGTGTGAATAGTAAAAATCACTTGAAAAATCATGCAATTTGACAAATCTACTCCACTTTCATTAAAACTGCATGTGTCATTTTTAACGGTAGGCTCAATGGAAAGGTCTAAGCATGTTTAATTAATATTCATGCTATTTATTGAGTATATTATTTGAATAGTTATGTTTCATTTGTATAAATTAAATTAAAATAAATAAAACTACATTAAATAAATTAATATATTTAACATTTATTTAATACTATTTAATAATTAAGTCTAAATAACGTGCAATTTGCCAACTTTTTATTTTTTAATACAGGTGTGATATGAATCACAGGTCATGTGACCAACCTCAAAGTAAAAATAAAAAGTGATTTGAGCAGAAAATGTGATTGTAAATGTGATTGAAGTATTTATTGATTTTGATGAGTCGGATCAGAATTCAGATTTTCTTCAGTACTCTGTTATGGAGGCTATCTAAGATACACGACCATCGCTCTGATTGTACGGAGAGGAACAGATGGATGAACGTGAATCTGAGAGGAAACTGTGACTGCGTGGCCTTTGTGACCGACGGAGGGAGACATCAAAGAGAAACAAACAGTTTCTCCTCCTCCTGACATACGTATGAACCCTGAAAATGATCTAAAATAACAGTCAAATACTTGAAATAAATTCACAACAGGAATAATTATGGACAGTTGTGCAGTCATTAAAAGGTCAAACACAAAAGTAGCTGTAAAAAAGCACAAGATATCATAACAACTCAATTTGGAATAATTACCTCATGAGAAGACATCAAGACATTTCTTACAATACTCATAAGAGGTGCAGTTGATAAGTATTATACATTTTTAATATATATATTCACATTTTTTCAGAACATTTATTTTTCTTGAACAGCAGTTATGGCTGATAAACACACGTTTTTAATGCACTCTGTATATTTTAGATAGTTATTGTGTGCTAAATGCTGCTAAAATGGTCATAATTGGTAAAATGATACAAATTATTTTCAGGAATTCAAATTATTCTAAAGTTTTGTTTTTATAACAGTCTCAAGACACATAAACATCTTAGTATTCTTAACTTTATTCGTTCTTGTTTATTTATTTTGATCAAAACAAGGTGCATAGAAATATTCCAAAGGCGTTCCTTTGTTGTCTTTTTCTAACTATTAATTTCCTATCCCAACACAAAATATAAAATAATAACAAAGATCATATACAATAAAAGTAATTAATGATGATACACAAATAATATACACGAAAACATTCACATGTAAATTTGGGAAAGACAGAGAGGATAAATGAAATAAATCAAATTCTTGTATCTTCAAAGAGAGAGGACTACTTTTCTTTTTCTCAACATAAATGTATTAAAGGGTCCCGTATTTGGTAAAAGTTTATCGTTGATCCCTTGAGAAAATATGAATGATGTTGTTTGTTTGTAGTCTTTTTAGAGACAACATTAGGTCATTCTTAACTTTATTCTGAAGTTTAAAAAACTATTATATTAAAATTGTATTGAATTATATAAACTTATATATATATTTTATTTTTAAGAATGTTTTTTTTAATGTGGCCCATTATTTTATTCTAAAATAAGATGTACTGTATTGTGATAAACCCAATGAACTTGAAAAAAAGAAGATTACCCAATTCTCATATTGTGTGATATCTTTTGTATCTGCACTGGCTGTAATGATCATTGGTGTGTGTGTGTGTGTGTTTGTGTGTGTGTGTGTGTGTGTGTGTGTGTGTGTGTGTGTGGTGGTGTGTGTGTGTGTGTGTGAGTGAGTAACGACCAAATATCCTTTGGAGATAGTGACCGAGTCATCGGTGCAGTAATGTATGTTGTTGCACTGACTGTGTGTGTGTGTGAGTGAGTGAGTGTGAGAGTGCGTTAGAGTGTGTTAGAGTGTGTGTGCGTGCATGTGAGTGTGAGTGTGAGAGTGCGTTAGAGTGTGTGGTGGTGTGTGTGTGAGAGAGTGCGTGTGTGCGGTGCGTAACGACCCAATATCCTTTGGTGTGACAGTGACGTGCGTGTGCGTGGCGGGTGCAGTAATGCAGTGTGTGCTTGCTGCCTGTGCGCGTGCGTGCGTGTGTCGTGTGTGTGCGTGCACCCCCTCTGCTGGATGATTTGTGTGTGACAGTGTTAAACTCTGACCCTGTGTTATCACACACTCATCTGACACTGTGCCCTGGTTCATCAGTCATGATCTTTGCCTGCTAGTCTATTGTCTGAATGACACCGGCTCTGCTCCAAACACTAGAGTTTCTAAAGGAATAGTTCTCCCAAAACTGAAAATCTGCAGGAATGTGCTCAGCCTCAGGCCATCCAAAATCTAGATGAGTTTGTTTCTTCATCAGGCTTGGAGAAATGTGTCACTGCATCACCTCTGCAGTGAATGGGTTTCACTGGAGAAACCAATAATATGGATGGATAGAGGACTCATATTTTAGTCAAAAGCAATGATGTGACACTAAAAGCGTATTAATACAGGACTAGTTTCAGCTTTTGTCCTCTTCAGATGTTAACTGATGGACTGGAGTGGTGTAGATTATTGTGATGTTTTTATCAGACTCTCATTCTGACGGCACCCATTCACTGCAGAGCATCCATTACTGAAACACTGATGCAATCACACATTTCTCAGAATCTGATGAAGACGCTAAAACTTATAGTAATTCAGCTATTATTAATAATAATACTATTGTGTATTATTGTGCATACCTGTGGTAAAACCACTGTAATGCTCTCATGTTATTGCTTTATTTTGACTGCAGCTTATATATTATCTAGCATGCGATCATGTGTCATGTTTCTTCCACCTGTGATCCGCTGCGGCTGTGATTCAGTGTTTCAATGAGAGGAGCGTCCTGATGATTTCTGCAGGTGAAGTTACCCAGACGCCTCTGTCGGCTTCCATTTAGCCTCGTCTCCTCTCCTTTCCTCTTCTCAGAAACCGTCACAATACCTTCTAATCCCTTTCATTGAGTCCGCAGACAATCCGACTCTCGGCTCTCATTATGGTGTGTGTTTCCATGCGACGGCTGTAATCTGAGCTCGCTCCTGTTTTGACAGTGCTGTAGTTCTAATAGCCTCGCTCACTTTTCCAGACTTCATCGTGTTCACAGGGCAGTTTGGAGGCACAGAAAGCAGGCGATATCAGCGCTTGATGCAAATCAGCATGTAGTTGTGCATAAAACGGGCAGCAAAAGAAATGCTTTTGGGTAATTTGGTATAATGTATCTGCTGATTGGTTGAATCTTTGACCTATAGTCCACATGGACTTAGTTTTTACACACGCTGAGACTTCAGAAATAATCACGTTTGGAGCCATACTCGTCTCTTTCTCCAGGTGCTATTTATCTTCTTTTAATGCTCTTTTTTGCCTCTATAAAGGATGTCTTTAAGTCGACATATCCCTTGTTTTGATTGCTACAGTACCATTCAAAAGTTTGTGATCCGTAAAATAAAGAAATTCATATTTTATTCAGCAAGGAGGCATTTGATCAACAGTGACAGTAAAAACATTTGTGACCCTGGAGCACGAAAGCAGTCTTAAGGATCACGGGTGTATATATATTTGATTTGTATTATCTGTATTTATGTTCAACTGTTAGTGTTTAGTGTTATCTGTATGCACCAAGGGTCTGAGAGTAACGCAATTTCAATTCTCTGTATGTATGTACAGTAAATATGGCAGAATTGACAATAAAGCTGACTTTGACTTTAACAGGTATATTTGGAGCAATAGCCAACAATACATCGTCTGGGTCAGAATTATACATTTTTCTTTTATGCCAAAAATCATTAGGATATTAAGTAAAGATCATGTTCCATGAAGATAGTTTAATCAATTTATAAAAAACTTAATTTTTTATTAGTAATATGCATCGCTAATAACTTCATTTGGAGAACTTTAAAGGTGATTTTTTATATTTTGATTTTTTTTGCACCCTCAGATTCAAGATTTCTCAGCCAAATATTGTCATATCATAACAAACCATACATCAATGGAAAGATTATGTATTCAGATTTCATATACTGTATTAATCTCAATTACTAACCAAATAACCTTATGTCTGGTTTTGTGTTTCAGGGTCACATTTATAATGTTACAAAAGTGTATATTTCAAATAAATGCTGTTCTTTTGAAATTTATATTCATCAAAGAATCCTGAAAAAAAATATATCACAATTTCCACAAAAGTATTGTGCAGCACAACAGTTTTCAACATTGATAATAATCAGAAATGTTTCTTGAGCAGTAAATCAGTATATTATTATGATTTCTGAAGATCATGTGACTCTGAAGACTGAAGTAATGATGCTGAAAATACAGATTTGATCACAGAAATAAATTACATTCTACAATATATTCACATAGAAAACTGTTATTTGAAATTGTTAAAAATATTTCACAATATTACTGTGTTTTTGATCAATAAATTGCAGCTTTGGTCAGCAGAAGAGACTTAAAATAGCTTTATAAAACGTACAAAGTTCAGTTCTGTTCAGGACAAACCGACTGAATCTTATTGGCCGGGGCAAGCACATATATTTATGTTCTCTAGAATGACATTGTCCCTCTCTGTCCATCTAGCATTAGTAAGTAACAAAGCATGGCAAAACAAGACAGAAAGTAGTTTGTCAATCATTTCCTGGTCTTTAGGGCATTGGCTATTGATCATCTCCCAAAATATGAATATCCAGTTGTCTGTCTAGTTTTAGTCTGTAATTAACACTCGTCATTTCCCCGTGTTCCTCAATACAACAGTAGACGTTTGACTTTCTAGTGAGTTCTCCTTAAGTCATATAACAGACGTCCATTTGCAAAAGCTAGACTCTCTTTCGTGTCTGAGGCCTTGAGCAGATGTTCTCTATGGTTCATGTTGTAAACATTACGCCGGAAGTATATGTATTCTCTACATCTTCATATGAATCCAGACAACCACTGGACTGAGATCAAGCACATGCATCCATGATAATGATAAACTCACAGACATACAGCACAGAGTGCTTGTTTGATTTGGGCTTTTGATATGTTTTCCAGTACAAATATCTACAACTTCTTTAAATCAAGATTTACTTGACAAGAAAAGTGAGTGAAGATATTAAGCATTGTTTTCTGAGAAATTTATCAAAATTAAGTGAGTTTATGCTTAAAACGAGAAAAAAATATAGTAATGAGGTGAGAAAAATGCTTAATTCTCAGAAAACATTATATATATATATATATATATATGTTACACCCCCTCCCGGGTCCACACCATCCTAACTCGTTCTTGCTTCGAGCGGGTCTCGAACCCGGGTTTCCGGCGCGGGAGGAGGGCGCTCTAACAAGGAACGCCAAAGGCTACAGCCTCTAGTGTCAGTCGCCAGAGCGCCTCTTTTTGAGGTCAGGAGAGTGAGGTTTTACACACAGCCCTTACTGGCATATATCCGTTACACTCACCCCCCTAAACCTCACTCCCGTCCGGGTCACGGCACCAATGTAACTCCCCCGGGTCCACACCATCCTAACTCGTTCTCGCTCCGAGCGGGTCTCGAACCCGGGATTCCGGCGCGGGAGGCGGGCGCTCTAACAAGGAACGCCAAAGGCGTCAGTCGCTAGAGCGCCTCTTTTTGAGGTCAGGGGAGCGAGGTTTACAGCCCTTACTGGCATACATCCGTTACACTCACACCCCTAAACCTCACTCCCATCTGGGTCACGGCACCAATGTTACACCCCCTCCCGGGTCCACACCATCCTAACTCGTTCTTGCTTCGAGCGGGTCTCGAACCCGGGTTTCCGGCGCGGGAGGAGGGCGCTCTAACAAGGAACGCCAAAGGCTACAGCCTCTAGCGTCAGTCGCCAGAGCGCCTCTTTTTGAGGTCAGGAGAGTGAGGTTTTACACACAGCCCTTACTGGCATACATCCGTTACACTTATATATATAAGTGGCGCTATATATATATAGTGCTGTCAAACGATTAATCACATCCAAAATAAAAGTTTTGTTTACATAATATATGGTTGTGTACTGTGTATATTTAATATGTGTGTATATATAAATACACACACATACAGTTTATATTTTGAAAATATTTAAATGTGTATATTCTTATATTTTATATATTAATATATAAACATAACATCTTTTTCTAAATATATACATGCATGTGTTTGTGTTTATATCCACTTCAGAGGTTGACTACTGTACACATAGACTGATGCAGATGACTTTAGTGCTGATTTGGCATTAAACGGTAAATAAATAAGATAGAAAAGAGCGAGTGGCGCGCCGGAGCTCCGCTGGCAAAACATGAACGAACGGCGTAACTGGCAGAAGAAGAAAGAAGCTCCACAGGGCAAAAATACTTTCTCACCACCACAGTAACTCTGTATATCTATCTCTCCTCTCCTGTGTTTGTTTTGAAGGCCGTTTGATTTCATGTATTTTTAGACGTCTGTCTGTGGTGGAGATGACGCTGGGATGTCTTTATATGCCACTACAAAGCGGTGGGAGGGACGGTTTGTGGTTTACACAGACGTACGGACGGCTCGGACTTTTGTCAATAATCTGTTTGTGTGCCACCGTTTCTCCAAAAACCAAACGAAGATGTGTCTTTTGGGGCGGAACCGATGTTGTTTTTAGATTTCTTCCCCTTTGTGAGATAAAAATACCCAGCGGAGATGATAGACTGCGCCGGCCGGTCTCTCGATGGTAAACAGAGCTGGCTTACGCTGGCCAGAGATAATGATTAGCTCGTACTGCTTCAGAGCCGCCGGGAGAACTGATGAGAGCGACTCGTGAATCCAGACATTATAGAGCTTGTCCTTTCTGCTGAAGAAGGCCACACTCAGACCTCATACATAACGTTTGGAGTCAGAAATGAGTTCTTAATCAAGGATGCATGATATTGATGGAAAGTGACATTTACTGTATAATGTTACAAAAGATTCTATTTCAAATAAATGCTTTCTATTAATGAAATAATCCTGAATTATAAAATGTATCATGGTTTCCACAAAAATATTCAGCAGTTTTCAACATTGATAATAATCAGAAATGTTTCTTGAGCAGTAAATCAGTATATTATTATGATTTCTGAAGATCATGTGACACTGAAGACTGGAGTAATGATGCTGAAAATACAGATTTAATCACAGAAATAAATTAGTTTACAATATATTCACTTAGAAAACAGCTATTTGAAATTGTAAAAATAGTTCACAATATTACTGTTTTTACTGTATTTTTAGTCCAATAAATGCTGCCTTGGTGGGTTATATTTATTATAAAATGAATTAAAATTGTATGCATTTAATGCATTATGCATCATCACCATTGAAGTCCATGAAAAAATGAATTAAAAAAATGAATGCATTATGAATAATTTATAATTTATCGGGTGTATTTAGTTAACACCATTGAAGTCCATGTCTATCTCAGAAAAACAAATTATAATGGTAATTGCAACTTTTTATCTCTCAATTCTACATTTTGTCTCACAACTTTGAGAAGAAAAGTCTGAATTGTGAGATGAAAAAGTTGCACTTACCATTTAATTGTTTTATTCTGTGGTGGGGGGGGGGGGTGAGATGTAAAAATTGTCCAAGTCTTGCGATGACCTTTTTCATTTGTTATCCTGTGGTGGAAACAGGCTTCCATGAATAGACGTTAGGTGCTCAAACATAGAGAGTGTTTTTCCTGCTGTAATCATGCGTGTAAATGATAACTCGACTCTACTGAAAGTGCTCACAGCGCACGACCTGAGCGCCTGACCTCTGACCTGTAGGGCAGGATTCTGTCTCTGGGTTTGATCGACGCGCACCAGCCCTTCTGCGCGGATGACATCAGTCGTCTCTGCTGATCTGCCAGCTGCTGATGTTTCACGCTGGGATTTCCGCTCTGTAGAGCGAGATGAAGGGATGCTGGCGGTCACGGCCAGCCCACGGGAACCGTCCCACTGCTGGAGGCTTATTTGGGGAAGGGTCCAGCGCATTCATGGTTATGTTGCATACTTTCACAACCCACCAGAAGTTGACTAGTGACAGGATTCACACTTCTTTGTTTGGAGACTGGATGCCGTTATTAGGACATACTGTCATGAAATCCCATCTGGATGCTACAGACCCGTTGATCTCATGCGTTTTGTGTTAGCTAAGCATGTAAGAATTAGCATCTAGCTAAATTCATACTTTCAATTCATCATATATTTGTCAACTATTAATTCATAGTTTGTTATATAATTCAATTATGAATATAACTGATATGAGATACATTTATATGTTAATATATTCATTAATTTAGGATACATACTTAATATATATATATAGAGAGAGAGATAGTTAAATCGTTATATATTTAATAATCATAAATTATAATTTTAAATTTTAATTCATTATTAAATGTACTTATTATATATTGAATTTAAATTGTATATATAGGTACAGTGTATAATAAATAATTATGGTAAATTAATTGCAGTAAATAATATAATAATTTAATTATACATGTGTACACATATTTTTATGTTTTTTTATTTAATCTAAATGCTACAGATGTGTATATTATTTATAGTGAAATGATATATATGTGTGTGTGTGTGTGTGTGTGTGTGAGTGAGAGAGAGAGAGAGGTGTGTGTGTGTGCTGTGTGTGTGTGTGTGAGAGAGAGTGTGTGTGTGTGTGTGTGTGCTGTTGTCGTCAGTGTGTCTGTGTGGTGTGATGTGTGTGTGTGTGTGTGTGTGTGTGTGGTGTGGAGAGTGTGTGTGTGTGTGTGTGTGTGTGTGCGTGTGTGTGTGTGAGAGAGAGAGAGAGTAGTGTGTGTGTGTGTGTGTGTGTGTGTGTGAGAGAGTGTGTGCTGTTGTCTGTCTGTCTGTGCTGTCGTGTGTGTGTAGAGAGAGAGTGTGTGTGTGTGTGTGTGTGTGTGTGTGTGTGTGTGTGTGAGAGAGAGAGTGTGATGTTGTGTGAGAGAGAGTGTGTGTGTGTGTGTGTGTGAGAGAGAGAGTGTGTGTTGTGTGTGTGTGAGGAGAGAGAGAGTGTGTGTCGTGTGTGTTGTGTGTGTGTGTGTGTATGTATAGTGAATATTCTGGACAAATCACTTAATTATTGTTCATGAGCCTGTAGCATACCCCTTTAAAAACATTTCAACATGTTCTCTCTATCTCTCTCCCTTTCTATGTCACTCCTCTCATTTAGTTTTCACTGATAAGGGAACGATTAGTCAAATGTCCGCCCGCGTGTGTAGGAAAAGGAAGTTGTCTCTTGAGCATCAAAGAGCCGTTGCACGCTGGAGTTTCAGCTTCATGAACGTGATGAATGTGATGCTGCTGATGTACTCCGAGAGAAGAAGAGTGACTTTAGTTCATCTGGGAGAGTCACATGAAGCAGATTCTACATTAAATGTGTTTACATTTCTAAAAGGATGCCATCATATTCTGACAGGACTGAAATCACAAAGTAAATATGCATGAAACATGTGCTTGATCTGTGGGAAATGAGCCTCATCTGTGTGGAGATGTTATGATGGAACTCAGTCACGTTTGACGTCTGAATCTCTCTCTCTCTCTCTCTGTGTGTGTGTGTGTGTGTGTGTGTGTCTGCAGTCTCACCCGCTGTCTCTGTGTAACACCAGTGAAGATGACCGGCAGGAGACCATCTTCATCAGCATCGTCAAACTCGAGAGTCCAGAGAGCAAAGTACCACAGTGCCAGCCGCTGCTGGATAAAGTAAGACCGATGGAGAAACTCAAACACACACAGCACGCACGCACGCACACACACACACACACACACACACATACACACACACACACACACATATACACGCACACACACACACAACACACACACTACCACACACATACTACACACACACACACACACACACACAACATACACACACATACACACACACACACACAACATACACACACACACACACACACACTACACACACGCATACACACACACACACACACACTATACACACACGCATACACACACGCACACACACCACACACACACACACACATCACACACACAGCACACACATACACACACATTCACACACCATACACACACGCACACACACACACAACACACACACACACACACACACACACACACACACATACACACACGCACGCACACACACACACACACACACACACACACACACACACACACACACACACATATGAACACTCTGGAGTCACAGGAGTTTTATTTAAGCTCACTCATCATGTTCGTCCAGGTTTTGTGCATCAGAAACCTCACATCGTATGTTGTTGTTCTTGCTCATTTTCTGTCCGCTCTGACCCTTGACTGAAGCGGGCTGATTGATTCTTGAATTATGTAAATGAGCTCTGCTGTGATTGGCTGCGGTTCAGTCTGTCATTCACAGAGCAGGTGAATTGCTGTCAAATAGATGTTAATATGTAAATGTGAGAGTTACGTGTCAATCTGTGTTATTTTAGTGTCATTTATGTACTATTGTGGTATTTATGTTTTAGTTTTTTAGTCGTTCTTTTATTCATTTTTCATTTGCTCTATCTGTTGTTCATTATATCTGTCCTTCGTTCTGCTATGTCTATTGTTTGTTCATTCTATATTTTTCTATCTATTTTTTATATACCATTTTTAATTTGCTCTATCATTCTTTTATTCGTTCTATCATTTGTTTTCTCTGTTGTTCATTATATCTGTCATGTCTGTAATTCATTTGTTCTATAGTTGGTTCGTTATATCAATCTGTCGTTTGTTCATGCTATCATTTGTTCTATCTGTCAGCTTTTTTGTTCCGTCTATCTTTCTGTTGCTCTGTCATTCTATCGTTTATTCTGTCTGTCCCTCTGTTATTCTGTCGTTCTATCACTCTATCTAATCCTGATTCATTTGACCTTTTTTCCATTGAAATGAGTGTGTTTGTCTTTTTAAGGCCTCATGTCTGTTTTCTTAACTGAATTTCATTAGCTACTGATAAGTTTCAGTACTGAAAATATATTTATAATTGAGATTTCCCTCGACTCCAATCCGCCAAGCTCGTCCCAGTGCATTCTGGGATTGCATTGCTGTGCTGTTGGCTCTGTGGAGGTTTGTGATGCAGCTGACGGTTCAGAGGAGCGCTGAAGGGATTTCCAGGGTTTAATATGGTTCTGCATGTGAACGTCACGCCGTCTGCACCAATCACACTCATCCAGACAGTCTCAAGTTAATCAGAGTTAATTACCCGTCTGAGGAAACCGTCTTTCTCTGGGTAGCGGCATGGGCCTGACGGATTACTGCTGCGGATCACACTTTGTTTAGTCTGAAGGACTCTCAGGAAAACAAAGCGTTGTGTTCCAGTGTTTCTGGATGGGTATAAATACACATGAGAGCTGGCAGAATTGAGGGCTTTTGGTTGTCTGATGGTTGTCAATATTTAGTTTGTGTGTACACACATAATTTCACTGTTTACATCATATTGTGTTTCCCAACAGTGCAGCCGTCTTATTTCAGTCTTTGAGATGCTATTCTGGCTTTGGCAAGCTCCTTGATCCTTTTTTTTTCTTCATCCGAACGCCTTGTGAACGGGTATTTTTGTAAAGATAAAACCGAATTGTCTTTCATCTGGAGATATTGCGCTTGCTTCCACATTAATTAGTACCTGTCTGTCAACTGACGAGCTGCTGCTGAGTGGAACGAGAGTCGACGAGAACGGTCCAATCACATGAGGCCAAACATATAAAAACAATATTGATTCGCTCTAACAACAAAAGTGGGAGGAGCCTGCGCCCCAAGGACAGTTTGAAACAAGCCAATTAGAGCTTAGCCTCAAATCACATGCTTTTGAAAAGTTTGTGTACCTACATACACACTCATTAGTCCGGCGCCCCGCACACAAATATGAAAGAAATATAGTTTAGATTTTTTATAAATAATAATATAACTAACAGTAGAATACTATGACTAAATTATTTTATTTAGTTAATATTTGCGATATATTTTTAACTTATTGTTAACATGTTAAATGGGGCTAACTTGAAGGGGGGGCGGCGCCCCAGCGCCCCTATTGACCAGCCGCCACTGATTACATATAAATATATATATATATACATACAGTTGAAGTCAAAAGTGTACATACACCTTTCAGAATCGGTAAAATGTTGATTATTTTACCAAGTAAGAGCAGTGTTTCCCACAGGATTTTTGTGAGACTTGTGGCGGCAGGTGACGTCACTTATTAATTTGCATATTCATGACGTCGAGTTTGCGTTCAGACGAGATTTGGCACTTCAGATCTCTTCTACTCTTATGAAATGTCACATACTGCGATACAACTGAATGCCCAATAAAGCAGTTCACATTATATTTTCTGTTGTCATGCATAAAACAAGTAGAAATGGTAAACATGATCCATTAATACTGCATGTTAACCAGGAATTACTCTCACTATACTCCTTAAATCCTGATTTATAATCGCGACATCGTCTGATAAAATCAATATAAATCTAACTTACTCTAAAAAGTAACTATATGCGGTATATTACTATTTGGCTATATTACTTTTGTCTCATTCAGCGCACTGACTGCGTCTGAGTAACAACCTATGAGCATATTAACAGACGAACTATGTTTGTATTTAAAGGTCCAAACAGTCAGTAAGCGACAGATGCTTGGAAACGCTGTTTCGTAAGTTATTTACTGACGAGTCGGCTGCGTTACAGCTAACTGAAAGCTCTGCCATTCACTCAGAACAGACGCCGAGAGAGGCGACACTGCGCCGGGAGTCAGACCTAGCGCTCGCGGGGAAGTACTGGACACATCTTCCAACTGAACCATAGCTAAGGTTTTTTCAAAAAAAAGTTGCTAGGTTTGTCAGTATGTACCTGTTATAGAGGTCTGCTACCCGACCCGAACCCGCGGGTCCCGAAATACTTTCGGGTTTCGGGTTAATGTTTAATGGATAGCGTCGGGCTCGGGTCGGGTTCGGGTTAATGTTTAATGGATAGCCTCGGGCTCGGGTCGGGTTCGGGTTTGTAGCTAAACCAAAACTATATGCAGAGGCTTCGCTGCTTTCATAGACGCACGCACACACATTGCACACAGATATCAGAGATCGCGCACAAACAGCACGGAAACTTTTATTAGTAAAATAGCTTCGACAGGCTACTGACTCGCAAGTCACAACATTATATTTATCTGCAATGAGGCGGCAAAATCGCTGTTTTTGAAGTAACTAAGCCTCATTGCTTGTAGAGAGAGACGCGCAGACGCAGGTTCACATGCACGCGCAACTTTCCTCGGTCTCTCGCTCGCTCGCTCGGTCTCTCTCTCTCTCTCTCTCTCTCTCTCGCTCGGTCTATCTATCTATCTCTCTCTCTCTCTCTCTCTCTCGCTCGGTCTATCTATCTCTCTCTCTCTCTCTCTCTCTCTCTCTCTCTCTCACACTCACTCTCTCTCACTCTCTCTCACTCTCTCTGTCTGTGTCTCTCTCTCTCTCTCTCTCTCTCTCTCTCTCTCTCTCTCAAATAAATGATTAATTTATTCAAATAAATACAATCTTATTTAAGATCTTATGTCTGATTTAAAGTAGACAGAATGCTAACGAGCCTTAACTGACAAAAAATGACCATAATTTGCATGGTCATCATCTTCTTGTCCATACAAAATTCATAAACTCGGCAGAATGTATGCGACCGCTGCACCTGATGTTCACAAACTTTCATAACTGGTAAATGTTTGTGAAATGGCAGAGCCTTGATTAATCTGTTTCTTTGCATGCAATCGTGAAATGCAACCTTTTTCCTTATTTTTTGTTATTTCTTGTGGGGCGGGGGGGGGGGATTTCGGATCGGGTTCGGGCTCTAAATTTAACTGTGCCGCTCGGGTCGGGTCGGGTCAGACGATCTCGGGTACGGGCCGGGTTCGGGCTTCAGTTTTAAGCCCGTGCAGAGCTCTAACCTGTTATGGAAAAAAAGCCGCCAAAATGTTCTGAAAGTTGGTAAATATAGTGCGAGACGCGGGAGCTGATGCCAGCGGGGGGGGGGGGGGGGGGGATAAAAAACCATGCATTAAGAGCCGGGACATGAAAACTTTTTGAATTTGAAGATCAGGGTAAATTTAACTTAATTTGTCTTCTGGAAAACATGTAACTATCTTCATTCTAGTCAAAAGTTTTTGCGCATGTAAACTTTTGAACCGGGTCATTTTTATAAATTCAACTATTATTTTCTCTTGTGGACTACATGTAAACATCTTTTATGTGAAATATCTTATTCAGGTCAGTACTAAATAATCAATAGCGTGCATTTTGCATGATCCCTCTTATTTTGGTAAAATTATCAATATTTTGCTGATTCTGAAAGGTGTATGTCAACTTTTGACTTCAACTGTATATGTATAAGAATGTATTGCTAAGTTATTTTATTATATATTATTTATTTAAATATCTTTTTAGATTACTTGATTTCTTTACTTGATCTTGATTTGATGCTTTTTCAGTTTAGATCCTCATATATATATTTATAATATTAGTGCTGGGCAACGATTAATCGCATCCTAAATAAAAGTTTTGTATATATATGTGTGTTCTGTGTATATTTATTATGTTTATATAAAGACACACACATACAGTATATATTTTGAAAACATGTACATGTATATATTTATATTCATATGATCTGTAATATATATAGATATATTTCATATATAAACATAACATATTTTAGTAAATATACACAGTACACACACATCTATTATGTACACAAAAACGTTTATTTTGGATGTGATTAATCGCGATATATTATATATCATTTTGGCATTGAAATTTATATTAGAGTTTGATTATTTTAAGATGTTAGTAATACATCATCTAGCTGGAATTTATTTTTAAAGTAATTTATTGTATTTGTTTCTGTTTTACGCTTTTATAACAGTCAAGCTCCAGAAAGGACCAAAAACACTGTTAGTCCATATGACCTGTGTGTTACATTATTTAGTTTATTTTAATATATCAATGATAATTTTTTAATTTAGCTGTCGATCTGTTAAATTTAGTTTATATTAATAATAATTATGTTGATAATAAAATATAATTTTTTGGGCATTATAATTTATATTAAAGTTAAATTATTGTATTATTATATTATATATCATTTGAAATATCTATTTTTATGGTTGTAGTTAATAACCCTGCAGTGTTCCTGTGGCTCAGTGGTAGAGCATTGCGTCAGCAGCACAAAAGGTTGTGGGTTCGATTCCCAGGGAACACATACTGATGAAAAATGTATGACCTGAATGCAACTGTAAGTCGCTTTGGATAAAAGCGTCTGCTAAATGCATAAATGTAAATGTTACGTATTGAACTCTTGTGACTGAGATGTTCTGCTGTAACTCCTGCATTTACATCACAGTTCAATCGAATGCAAATGTCCCCGTCTGAAGACTTCATGGACTTTATCCAGATGCTGATCTCCTTCACAGGCAGACAGAACACTTCATGCTCGTATCGTGGATAATGTACGTCCCTTTCACGAAGCGTCCCAGTCTGGACTAGTCCGGCGGTATGAAAAGAGCTCCATATATTTACCCAAAACTGCTCCTAGTCTCCCACACAATCCAAACATCCCCTGCGTCTCGGCTGAAGGTCCACGCCAAACCTTCAAAGGCAAAAAGCCTGGGATTGCATCTCATTGTGATTACGAACGCTCCCAAAAGACCTGCTGACTTTATATTTGCTCAAAGCTTAATCTGCAAAGCGCTGTTTTCATGCCGAATGAAAGGAGCGAGTGTTTGTGTCTTTGGCTGGGAACGTGAGTCAGAGCGAGCAGGAAGAGACAGGAGCCGTGCCTCGACATGCTGCCGTTCTCCCAGATCCCCGCTTCTCAAACTCTCCTCTTCTCCACAGATAATCCTGTGTGCTCTTACAGATCAGATGAAGTGAAGAGAGAGAGTGTGTGTGTGTGTGTGTGTGTGTGTGTGTGTGTGTGTGTGTGTGTGTGTGTGTGTGTGTGTGTGTGAGAGAGAGATTGTGTGTGTGTGCGTGTGTGTGTGTGTCTGTGTGTCTCTGTGTGCGTGCGTGTCTGTGAGTGTGTGTGTGTGTGTCTGTGTGTCTGTCTGTCTGTCTGTCTGTCTGTCTCACGTATGTGTCTGTGTGTGTGTGTGTGTGTGTGTGTGTCTATTTGTGTGTGTGCGTGTGTGTGTCTGTCTGTCTGTGTCTGTGTGCGTGTGTGCGTGTGTGTGTGTGTGTGAGAGATTGTGTGTGTGTGTGTGTGTGTGTGTGTGTGTGTGTCTGTGTGCACATCTGTATGTGTGTGTCTGTGTGTGTGTGTGTGTGTGTGTGCGTGTGAGAGAGAGATTGTGTGTGTGTGTCTGTGTGCACGTCTGTGTGTGTGCGTGTTTGTGTGCATGCGTGTCTGTGTGCGCGTCTGTGTGTGCGCATGTGTGCGTCTGTGTGCGTCTGTGTGCGTGTGTGCGTGTGTGCGTGTGTGCGTGTGTGTGTGTGTGTGTGTGTGTGCGTCTGTGTGCGTCTGTGTGCGTCTGTGTGCGTGTGTGTGTGTGAGTGTGAGTGTGAGTGAGTGTGTGTGTGTGTGAGTCTGTGTGCGTTTTTTATTTATATATGTTTTCAATTAAGTACTCTTAGTTTACATCTTAATTATGTGTTGTTTTTAGCATTTGAATTGATATTAGAGTTAGATTATATTAAGATTAATTGACATACTCCGTTTACATCTTGATTGTTTTATTGCTGAATTTAATTAATTTCTTAAAAGACATTTTAAACACAAAATTTTCAGAAAGACTCTGAGACACATCTGAGATACTGGGCTCTTTTCTCTGAAAAAAGAAGTAGAGACTCGTGTAAATGTTCAGAGGAAGTTAAACTCTCAGTGAGCATCTCTTAACGAGCGCTCGTTAGTGACGGGTTGTGTGTTTGCGTGAGCCGCCCGCGGGGCTCAGGAAGTGTGTTAACGAGGGAAATCCTCAAACACACGTGTGTAAATCTGTAGCTTTGCCTGTGTTTCTGTTACTGGCTTATTCCCTCACTTCATCTTTCTTTGTGTTCTTTGTCATTATCGTACGGTGGAAACTAGTGATGAAGGTCGGGTTCTTTTCCAACCCGCGGGTCCGCTTGTATGGAAATATTTGGCCCGCCCTGCACCACTGTGTCTATTTTTACAACCCGCCTTGCACCCACGATACATACTAAGCATTGTAATGTAAATGAAAACAGTCTTTATTTCAGCCCTGTTAACTGGCAGCAACATACACGTCGCCGATGCTGCTGTTGTCTCCTATTTCTGAGAACCGGTCCCAAACATTAGATTTAGCAGCCTGACCTTTTTTCTTTTAATGATGTAAATTCCCGACCTCGATTTCTCCCGCACCTCGTCTTCCATCTTCACTTTTATTTCTCAGTTTTGGTTGTCGTGGCTGGCGGCGGGAGCTGCTTGGCGCTTTCGTGACGTGTCTCATATTAGGTGTAATAACCTAATAAAATATGAAAATAGATATTCCCAAATATTGAATATAGGCTATAGGGAATTGCACACAACATACACTAGTGGAAACACTGCGTACATCATCACAGTCTCTGAGAGATGATTGGATATTGATACAGAGCACACAAATACATCATACACCGAAAACTGTTTATGCATTATTCAGTAAATGTTTTACAACATTTCAAGGAAAAAAAAAAAAAATCTACTTTTTTGTAATACATTTTAATTCAAATTAAACATTATAAATTTGAGTCATAACACATTTTGGGTTTTGTAATATGTATTTAAACTCTTAAGAAATATTTTGCATAAACACAATTAAGCCTAGTCCTTTTTTGTATTTAATTTTGTCATATTGCCATATTGTCACGACTGTAATGCATCCAGATTTTTTTATTCATCTGATTATTATTATTATGTTTTATAAGAGTATGCATTTTACAACACCTGCTTTACAGCGTTTCAAAAAAAAAAATACATTTGGATAAAAAAGTATATTATACTGTATAATATAATGTAATTATATATATTAGTGGTAATATTTCACATCTAAATAGATTTGTGCATGGGCAACATTAAGCCTTTATGTAACCGTATGCATTATTCTACAATTGTTTTACTTAATTTTTTATAAAAATACAAAATTATGTAATTTTTTTGTTCAAAAAAATGTCACTAAAACGCTCCGGTTACTATCGTAACCTCGGTTCCCTGAGAGCGGGAACGAGACATCATGGAGAATTCTCCGTTATGGGAACTCCTTCCCTCCAACCTTTCCTGAAGTACTATTGGCTCACGCCAGTCAAACTGACTGGCCAATTGTCGCAAAGCATGCAAATATGACGAGCTATGCATGCAAATATGACGCCGGGCATAGATGTGCCGCGACAGTTTCCTCGACGGGGGGTATGCACACGTACCCGTGGGTTTCCGCCCCGTCTACCTGTGAGAACATGGCCTGTGTCGCTGAGTGGACGCGCGCCGATTGGGGCGCAGACCACCCCTTAACGAGCTGATCGTGGACGTCGGGGAAAAACGGCACCGACGTTCTCGTGTCCACTTGACGGCGGCTAGATCTGAAGTACCAGGAATCCAGTTTGCTCTTGGCTGGCTCTTCTGGAGGGTTCCAAGAGAGCTCCAGTTCCTGGACCGCCTTATTCATAACCCTTATGAGCTCCTCCTGGAGGTCTGAGGGTCCTTCGCTGTCGGAGCGGTCCCGCTCCGACCCAACCCATTCTTCTTTCTCTGAGGCTGAAATGGACATGGAGTCCTCCTCGGCCTCCTGGCCGAAGGAAACAAAGTCCGCGACGGACGGAGGGGGAAGGAAACAACCATCAGAGAAGGTAACTGGGGATTGAGGCGACCGTTGAGAACGGTGGCTTCGCGCCAAATTGTCGTCCCCACTTTCGAGTGGGGGAGGGGGGCCCACCAGCGGCACGTTGGCGGCAGTGGGCCTAACCCCTGAGAGGCCACGGGCCACGTTTCGGCGAGTCCTCAGCACGCGCAGTGGCAGATCCGTACACTGTGCGCAGTCAGACTCCTCCAGCGCTGCCTCCGCGTGGGCCAGGCCCAGGCAGGCAATGCAGTGGTCGTGGCCATCCGGCGGGTTTTCGATCGGTCCCGCGCAGATACGGCAGTAGGACGTCATCATACAGGAATCGGTCGTGAAGGAAAAGATTCTGACGTAATTGTCGCGGGCTCTGCATTTATACTGCCTCCCGAGCTCGTCATATTTGCATGCTTCGCGACAATTGGCCAGTCATTGACTGGCGTGAGCCAATAGGACTTCAGGAAAGGTTGGAGGGAAGGAGTTCCCATAACGGAGAATTCTCCGTGATGTCTCGTAAAAGCTCGAAAGGGAACTTACCTTTTAAAATGTATTGATTTATATTATTATTATTAACATTATTAATATTTTACAGTTATTTTTATTTTATTTTCTGCCAATTTGTCATCCATTCATGTCTTTTTTTCATCTAAATATTATTATTATTATATGTGTGTAACAGTATGCATAATACAGTTGTTTTACAATGTTAAAAACTTGTTTTTTATAAGTTTCAATCAAAATGATTGTAATTGTTTCTTTCCTCTAAACCTGTTTTGCGCCGCTGTCACGTGAAGCGTGTGCGGGATAGCGTTGGATTAAAGTTGATTTATTTTTCTTCCGCTCAATTCTTGTCTGGTTCTGGTTTCCGTGCTTTAAGTTCCTTTAGCAGCTTTGAAACTTCATCAAATAGAAAGGAGACACGTTTGTCCTGTTTTTTATTAGTGTGTGTTCAGCTTAGTTTTTGTTTTCATTTTAATCTTAAAGTTGCAGTAATTGCTGTTTTGTCATTTTTATAATTTTTGTTATGTCTATGTAGAAGTTTTATTAGTTTTTATTTCAGTTTTAGTTTATTTTAGTATAAACTTAATGAAAATGTAAAATGTTGCTTTGAAAACTAGCTGCATTTATATATATATATATACTAGTGGTGGGCCGTTATCGGCGTTAACGTGCTGCGTTAACGTGAGACTCTTATCGGCGATAAAAAAAATATCGCCGTTAATCTATTCTCAAAGTTGGGTTGGGAGCTGGGTCTATACTACGCAAGCTATGATGACTTTCACCCTGATATTTTAGCGCGGATGTATACCTAGCCGAATTGCACTGTAGGGGGCGAGAACGAGTCTTCGAACTAGAGGCTCGCAGTCCGTGATGGACAGATTGTTAACGGCTGGTCTATGTGGTAATACAATCGGACAGGACATCCAAACGCTCACCTATCATTCATCAACCTCAAATATGGCTTTTCATCTGAAAGATGTATGTAGTAGCAACTTTACATGGCCGCTCGATATGATGTTAACCTAGAGAAATGTGCGCTATTGAAGTGTTTGTGTGGAAGCGCGTTTGCTGCAGGACAGGCTCCGGTGCGCTCACTTGCTCTTAAAATCTCCGTCATTCTTGGTCATACAGATAAAAGTAGCCTAATACATCTTTCGAATCTGTAAAGACTCTACGTTTATTTGTGTGCACTCAGAATAACAACGAAACGTTGCGCTTTTAAGCAAACAGGATGCGCTTTAGGTCTCATGTAAACTTGAGCGAGAAACTTCGAAACTCCGTCTTTGAAAAATATATCTATAGAGAGTGAAATGTCTAAAAAATAAAAATAGAAGACGTGTGTGTTAGCATGGATGATTTACATGAAATTTAATCTGTGCAACACTGTGCATAATAAGATGGCTTTCAGTTCAATATAATAACAAAAAACGACATTTTGGGTTTTTATTCAACTAATAAGGTGGGCACGCTGTGATCTGTACTATATTTTTACTGTAATTGACAGTTATCGGCAAAAAACAACAAAAAAAACAACAACACGGGAGTGGGAGGGAATGGGAGTCATTCTTCCGGGAGTGGAACGGGATTTTCCTCCAGTTTTTTCGTGGGATTGGGACGGGAAGAGATTAAAGTTTGTGATGCATTTTGGAAACAGGAGATGAGCCCCTGGTCTAATGCGCCACCTGGCTTGAGAAACCCGTTCTCAAAGACTTACTTTTAGTCATTATTTGGGTAGCACACATATTCTGAATGCCTTCGGCAGAATTCAAATGAGCCATTTTAATCTAGATTAAAAAAAATAATCTATGCCCACCACTAATATATACACATTTAATGTTATGGCAATTAATGATTATTTTGTGTAGTTAAATTAGTTTATGGTTTTAGTTAACTATAATAACCACTTTTCAAATATGAAGACACATGAGTCCGAGTTTGGTGATGTTTTATTATTTGAATGTCGTGAGCTCGAGAGCTGTTAAACATAATAACTGCTACTGTAACATCCGTCTTGCTCTCGTCTTTCAGCTGTAGTCAGACACTACACACTAAAGAAAAGCCTTTTCCTCGTGTGTGTGTGTGTTACTGTTGCGTCGGCTCTCGTTCCAGTGTTTTTTGCGGGCCGATGTTATGTGTGTGTGATAAAGAGAGCAGAACGAGTGGCGTTGTATGCAGGATGTCCCTCATCATCATCATCATCATCATCATCAGGGAGAGAGTTTGTTTGGAGATAGAATGCATTCATACGCTGCACAGGAAGTGGGCGTGTCTGTCTTTTATGTAGTGGCTGTCAAG
>CM049820.1:2596490-2631490 GCA_027422435.1 Schizopygopsis pylzovi | reverse complement strand
TGATTTTTGGCATAAAAGAAAAATCTATAATTTTGACCCATACAATGTATTTTTGGCTATTGCTATAAATATACCCCAGCGACTAAATACTGGTTTTGTGCTCCAGGGTCACATATATATTTCTTTCTTTACACTCTTTTTCCATTTTAGTAACACTTTCCAGTTAGTTAAATACATTAGTTAATATAAAATTGACAATTTAAATACTTCTAAAGCATTTATTAATCTTAGTTAATGTTCATTTCAGCTGATACACTATTAAATTAATTTAATACACTATTAAAATTAAAAGTTGTACCTGTTATTATAATTTATTGTATTTGAAAAAAAAAACATAATATATATATATATATATATTATGTAAATAATGGTATGTGAATTGTATTATGGTAATTTCATAATCTTATGTTAATCTTATATAGAATTTAATTTAAATCTAATATAGAAATTGTCCTATTTCTTCTTTATATAGGTGCCAAGAAGGGCTCAATATTGAGATTGTGTTTAGTGTCTGGATGTAGAGTGCCACGATGGGCTCAATATTGAGATTGTGTTTAGTGTCTGGATGTAGGGTGCCACGATGGGCTCAATATTGAGATTGTGTTTAGTGTCTGGATGTAGGGTGCCACGATGGGCTCAATATTGAGATTGTGTTTAGTGTCTGGATGTAGGGTGCCACGATGGGTTCAATATTGAGATTGTGTTTAGTGTCTGGATGTAGGGTGCCACGATGGGCTCAATATTGAGATTGTGTTTAGTGTCTGGATGTAGGGTGCCACGATGGGCTCAATATTGAGATTGTGTTTAGTGTCTGGATGTAGGGTGCCACGATGGGCTCAATATTGAGATTGTGTTTAGTGTCTGGATGTAGGGTGCCACGATGGGCTCAATATTGAGATTGTGTTTAGTGTCTGGATGTAGAGTGCCACGATGGGTTCAATATTGAGATTGTGTTTAGTGTCTGGATGTAGAGTGAAACGATGGGCTCAATATTGAGATTGTGTTTAGTGTCTGGATGTAGAGTGCCACGATGGGCTCAATATTGAGATTGTGTTTAGTGTCTGGATGTAGAGTGCCACGATGGGCTCAATATTGAGATTGTGTTTAGTGTCTGGATGTAGAGTGCCACGATGGGCTCAATATTGAGATTGTGTTTAGTGTCTGGATGTAGGGTGCCACGATGGGTTCAATATTGAGATTGTGTTTAGTGTCTGGATGTAGGGTGCCACGATGGGTTCAATATTGAGATTGTGTTTAGTGTCTGGATGTAGGGTGCCACGATGGGTTCAATATTGAGATTGTGTTTAGTGTCTGGATGTAGGGTGCCACGATGGGTTCAATATTGAGGTTTAGTGTCTGGATGTAGGGTGCCACGATGGGTTTAATATTGAGATTGTGTTTAGTGTCTGGATGTAGGGTGCCACGATGGGTTCAATATTGAGGTTTAGTGTCTGGATGTAGAGTGCCACGATGGGTTCAATATTGAGATTGTGTTTAGTGTCTGGATGTAGGGTGCCACGATGGGTTCAATATTGAAGGTTTAGTGTCTGGATGTAGGTGCCACGATGGGTTTAATATTGAGATTGTGTTTAGTGTCTGGATGTAGGGTGCCACGATGGGCTCAATATTGATTGGTTTAGTGTCTGGATGTAGGGTGCCACGATGGGTCTCAATATTGAGATTGTGTTTAGTGTCTGGATGTAGAGTGCCACGATGGGCTCAATATTGAGATTGTGTTTAGTGTCTGGATGTAGGGTGCCACGATGGGCTCAATATTGAGATTGTGTTTAGTGTCTGGATGTAGAGTGCCACGATGGGCTTAATATTGAGATTGTGTTTAGATTGTGTTTAGTGTCTGGATGTAGAGTGCCACGATGGGCTCAATATTGAGATTGTGTTTAGATTGTGTTTAGTGTCTGGATGTAGGGTGCCACGATGGGCTCAATATTTAGATTGTGTTTAGTGTCTGGATGTAGGGTGCCACGATGGGCTCAATATTGAGATTGTGTTTAGTGTCTGGATGTAGAGTGCCACGATGGGCTCAATATTGAGATTGTGTTTAGTGTCTGGATGTAGAGTGCCACGATGGGCTCAATATTGAGATTGTGTTTAGTGTCTGGATGTAGAGTGCCACGATGGGCTCAATATTGAGATTGTGTTTAGATTGTGTTTAGTGTCTGGATGTAGGGTGCCACGATGGGCTCAATATTGAGATTGTGTTTAGTGTCTGGATGTAGAGGTGCCACGATGGGCTCAATATTGAGATTGTGTTTAGTGTCTGGATGTAGGGTGCCACGATGGGCTCAATATTGAGATTGTGTTTAGTGTCTGGATGTAGGGTGCCACGATGGGCTCAATATTGAGATTGTGTTTAGTGTCTGGATGTAGGGTGCCACGATGGGCTCAATATTGAGATTGTGTTTAGTGTCTGGATGTAGGGTGCCACGATGGGCTCAATATTGAGATTGTGTTTAGTGTCTGGATGTAGGGTGCCACGATGGGCTCAATATTGAGATTGTGTTTAGTGTCTGGATGCCAGTGAGGCTACTGTAGTAGATCACTTCAGGAATGTGAAGGTATTACAGAAGATAACTGAGTTTCATTCTCTGTGTGTGGCTTACTTTAATCATGGGAGGTTATCTGAGGGAATCTATCCGAGGGTTTTGTCTCTCCTTCGCCTGCGGGCTGGAAATAAACCACCAGCTCTCAGAACAAGGGCTCAAGCTGAGTGAACAAATATCCATTTATGTAGATGATAGAGGGATGATTGTTTAGTGCGATCGAATGAACCGTCGAGTGATTAAGTGAAGGGAAAGAAAGACGATGAGGAGGGGCATCTAATTATGATCTCAATGCCGTTTTACCTTTATCTCTCCAACCGCCTTTAATGTCTGTTTAAATTAATAGTTCACTCAAATATTTTGTCATTATTTACTCACAATGTTATTCATAATGTATTTTTATGTTCATTGCGAGTATTTTGAGCTTGAAAAAGTACAGAAAAGTACCATATATGAGCTATATTCTTGAGACATTTATGGTAGTTTTTTACTTTCATTGTACAATTAATAGAACAGTGTGAACTCCATTCATTTTCTCCATAGGGAAATAGATTTGTAACAATACATTATAAACCATTAAAGACAGACCTACTTTGATCTCAGAGTTTGTTAATCAAAGGTAGATGCTTTTGTTGAAGCTATCAGTTCGCATTGTTTCAACTGATTTTTTTTTAAACTGTATAACAGAGGAATTCCTGGTTAAAAACTACATTACCCATAATTCTGCAGTGAAATATCCACCACTCAGAGAATTGTCCCAAAATATCTCCTGTATGAAACACTATGAATTCTCCCTACTTTCTCAAGCTACTTAAATATATGTATATAAATGCATTTTTGCGATATATTTATAAGATATTGTTTATTTACACTCACATCCATGATGAGAATCTCTCGTTCCACCGCATCCCAAAGGTGCTCTATTGGATTGAGATCTGGTGACTGTGGAGGCCATTTGAGTAAAGTGAACTCATTGTCATGTTCAAGAAACCAGTCTGAGATGATTTGAGCTTTGTGACATGGTGCATTATCCTGCTGGAAGTACATCAGAAGATGGTACACTGTAGTCATAAAGGGATGGACATGGTCAGAAACAATACTCAGGTAGACTGTGGCGTTTAAACAATGTTTAATTGGTACTAAGGGCCCAAAGTGTGCCAAGAAAATATCCCCCACACCATTACACCACCACCACCAGCCTGAACCGTTGAGACAAGGCAGGATGATCCATGCTTTCATGTTCTTTACGCCAAATTCTGACCCTACATCTGAATGTTGCAGCAGAAATCAAGACTCATCAGATCAGGCAACATTTTTCAATCTTCTATTGTCCAGTTTTGGTGAGTCTGTGTGAATTGTATCCTCCGTGTCCTGTTCTTATCTGACAGGAGCGGCACCCGGTGTGGTCTTCTGCTGCTGGAGTCCATCTGCTTCAGGGTTCGATGTGTTGTGTGTTCAGAGATGGTATTCTGCAGATCTTGGTTGTAACGAGTGGTTATTTGAGTTACTGTTGTCTTTCTATCATCTCTAACCAGTCTGTCCATTCTCCTCTGACCTCTGACATCAACAAGACATTTTCATCCACACAACTGCCGCTCACTGGATATTTTCTCTTTTTCAGACCATTCTCTGTAAACACTAGAGATGGTTGTGTGTGAAAATCCCAGTAGATCAGCAGTTTGTGAAATACTCAGACCAGTCCGTCTGCACCAACAACCATTCCACGTTCAGTCACTTAAATCCCCTTTCTTCCCCGTTCTGATGCTCGGTTTGAACTTCAGCAAGTCGTCTTCACCACATCTAGATGACTAAATGCATTGAGTTGCTGCCATGTGATTGGCTGATTAGCAATTTGTGTTACCAAGCAATTAAACAGGTGTACCTAATAAAGTGGCCTGTGAGTGTGTGTGTAATCAACATATTTTAATCAGTAGTTTAATATTTCTCCATAGTTTTTAATTAAATTGTCATTCGCGATGCTTCATGTGATTGTAGTTCTTGCCCTTATTAAAGCTGTGAAGTTCACAGTCTTGTATCTTTGTCTTTTAGTCTGATTTTCAATAATTTTTTGCTTCAAATCAAAATGTTTAATCAGATTCTCTTCGTAGCTGGTTGGTTTGGTTCAACTCTTTATCAAACACCTTTTAAAATACCTATGGGGAGGAAAATTCATGTGGAGAAAATAGTTCTAGAACCAGAAAGGTAGACAGCATTAATTCGGTCAAATGCTTTTTTTTAGCTGAACAATTTGTTTTATACATATTTAAATTTTTAACTCTTGGCTTCTATCTTGTCAGTTCTTGTTATTCCAAATACACATACACACATCAGCTATCATGAGCTTATATCCCACATCAAACACACCGCTCACTGCTGCTCCGCCTCTTCCTGCTCCATCCAGACCGGTAGCACAGACTCTCACACACACACACACCACACACACACACACACACACACACACACACACACACACACACACTCTTACTTCTGTTAGACGCATTACACTCTGCAAACATCTGAACCCTCTCATTAACCCTGCAGATGAGACTAAACTCACACTTTTCTCACACACTGAGCCAGTAATCCGAACGCTGGTTCTTGTAGAAAACACTGATGATTTCCGTGCACATGCTCGGTTAAACCTGTTAGCTGTGTGTGTGTAGCTAGCAGGCTAATGACGGGTCTGTGATTATACTCCCTGTCTCTGAAGAGTCCGCCTGCAGCCATGAGGCTGTTATTAAACCTTTAACACACAGCACAGTCTGTGTCCAGAATTACAGTCAGAGCATTACCTTTTGTACCACAGTTTCTTATCATCTATAATTTATCTGTCAATCATGGAGGAAACTAAATGTCACACAGCATCAGTTGAGTTTTACCGCTTCATAATGCACTAAACATGAGATACAATTCGTCTGGGGTATATTTAACAGGCATTCGTGGTCTAATTCCTGGTCATATTGTTTTGACTGAGTAAAAAAGTTAATGTTTAACTTTATATTTATTTTGAACCTTGCCATAGTACAGCGCTGACTTTGTAGCATACGTTTGACTGAATTGTTTGCTTTTGTCTTTATTTCCTCTTATATAAGCCTCTTATACTTTCATAATGGCTATTACTGTTCATTAATAAAACTGACGTTTAACAAAGAGGCAGAGTTGTGCTTATCGTCGTGCTTTATTATCGATCGCTACTTTCCGGCATACACTATCAAGTAAGGGTACTGTTGGCAAGCTGGATCAGGGTGTGCGTCCCGAATCGTACCGTACTGACCCGTACCGCTCAGTCACCTGTTTTCTGGTCCAGCAGGTGAAAACGGTGCGTCTGATCACCCAGTAATTGCACACGCATGATTTGAGTAATCAAGCACAAACGCTTCAGGACGACACACACACGCTGTCAAGTTTAATTCGAGTTTGGGTTTGCTCAAATCTCTAACCTTCAGTCTAATTTACAGTGACAGCAATGCTTGACTTTGCTCAATCACTTTACCACGGCTAAACGCGCACACACACAATCATCGTCTGAAACGCAGCAGCATACTTTCCTTGCAGCTCATACTGTAACCTTTGACCTTTGAACTCTCAGCGGTTGGGCAGGAAATAGACCTTCGGTGAGTTATTGGTCATTGTCTGGGCAGAATTCCCTCCCAATCGCACAAGAAGCGCATCTATCTTGACAAAGACAGGGTGGGTTTGACAGTGGAAGGAAGTCCTACACTGCAAAAAATGATTTTCTAGCTTAGACTTTTTGTCTTGTTTCCAGCCAAAATATCTAAGAAATTCTTAAATCAAGAAGGAATTTCTAGATAAGAAAAAATTTGTGTCTCGTTTTCAGAAAAAATATGTTACAATTAAGTGAGTTTTTGCTTGAAACAAGCAAAATAATCTGCCAATGGGGTAAGCAAAATAATCTTGTTTTCTGTTTGAAATAAGATTATTTTGCTTGTTCTAAGCAAAAACTCACTTAATTTTAACTTGTTTTTTTCTGAAAACAAGACAATAATTTTTACTTGTCTAGAAAATCCTCCTTGATTTAAGAGTTTTTTTGATATTTTGGCTGGAAATAAGACAAAAAGTCTAAGCAAGAAAATAATTTTTTGCAGTGTAGTGTTTATTGTAGTATATGAACTCAGTTTTTCTTCTCTAAAGTGTTGAAGTGTGAACCGAAGTCTTTAGGAGTTTATACTCTACTGATAATTCATCACAATAATGTGTATGTTTATCACATAGTTAGTTGTTTGCTAATTTAAGCAAGCTTGAACTCCTAACCTGAAGTAATAAGGCAACAATGTAGTGCTTGTGTGTTTGGTACAGAGGACAGACCTTCCTTACGACTGGATGAATTTAAAAGGTGCATTTCATTGTTTGTCGATCTCTGTCGACTTTATATGTGTTGATGTCTCTGAAAATGTCTTAGGAATTTGGTAAGAAGTTACTGAATGTGCAGACTTTCACTTTAACACATACTATCTCTCTCACGGGGGTCAGAAGCGGTACTGAATTGTATAATGGCAGGACTCTGTATGTGCTAGGATTGCCATCTGCTGGCTCGTGGGATTTCTACAGCACAAGTAAAGCTCTGTCTCTTTGTGTTTCTCAGGCTCGTCTGGCTCTTCAGAGAGGTGCTCAGGCGGTCATCTTTGACATCACAGATGATCCCGGTGCTGCTCAGGAGGTCAGTATGTGTGTCCCTTGTGATAACAGACCTTGGTAGCCATAGTTTCTGCCTGCTTAAAATCATAGTAAATTAACATGGGTTAACCTTCAATCGATGTATTTGATTTTACAATTTACTTTTCTTTCTATTAATTATAGATTTTATGTTGTTCTCTTATATTCTGTTTTCAATCTTTTTTTAATTCTATTTGATTTATTATTATGATTTATTGTGTTTATTTGTGTTTTTATTTAGTTTTTTTATTTTTGAAAGGCACTTGCAGATAAAAACAACATATCACATTACTAAATCTAAAAATAAAAACAGTGGATCTCCTTCAATCTGTTTTTTTATCATTTTTATTCTATTTGTATTTATTATTATTATTATTATTATTGGAAGACAGTTGCAGAAAAAGCTAATTATCAGTTTTAACAATCACTTCAAATCAAAACATGTGATCTCCTTCAGTCCATTTCTTTTATTGGTTTTATTATATTTTATTTATTATTATTATTACTTGTATTATGCATTTTAATTTTTTTATTAACACTATTTTTTTATTATTTATATTTGTATTATCATACTTTTATTTTATTTTTGTAAGACAATTGCAGATAAAAGCAACTTATTTTATGCTCTCTAGTAACTAAAGTGTTTCGGCAGATTGCTACCATTGTGAATTGAAAAAGTTTTGTTTCTAGGCCATGTAGATCAAAATATATTTGATTCCGTATTTAGACACTTTGTCCTAAAGTGTTGTTGTTGTTGCTTGTCTTTTGCACGCAGCTGCGTGATTCAGGTTCGTTGCCTCGTCCAGTGGTGCTGGTGAAGTCATCAGATGCAGAAGAACTGATGGGACTCGTCAATAAAAACGAAGAAGCCATGGTGGTCATAGAGATCTTGATGGAGACTCAAACATGGGTGAGTAATCGTATCCACGTTTAATTGATGTCTTTTAATTTCTAGGCTCAACTGTTTCAGTCTTCCTGCTGAAAACAACAGTTTAAACCAGCATGAGTTTACATGGCTGGTAGTGTTGGGTCAGCTGACTGACTAGTATGTTTAGGCCTAGTTTAATGTTGGGGTTGGAACTAGAAAATAGTTCAGAAATATGATACGCACTGTTGGTTTTACAGGAACAATGTTGATCCTGTATTATTACAGTTATAGCTGTCTTATGTGCCTGAAAATATTAGCTAGTAAGGCTGGTCAACCAGTATGGTCCCTCTGTAGATGCTGGTTGGCCAAGATAGTCTTCTGCTAGTTAATAGATGACAACATACATACATTACAAAACTGTAACTGGGGCAGTATCCTGTTAAAGGAATGCCTTTTGTACCCTATTTACCCCTAAAGAGTGTATATTAATGTATTAAAAGAACATTAGTTTCCAAAGTGTACATGCTAGTACCTTTAGAAATGGTGCTGCCTCGGTGACAGCTTTTGTGACCAACCATCCTGGTCTTTTTAAAGGGTATGGTTTCATTTGTGTCAAAGATTTGCTTTAACTTAGTGTTTTTGGGATAGCACCTTCTGGCTGTTTATTGTGTTATTATCCATTAGTTGGTGGTTTGAGGACCGGACACTCAAGCTTCACTCTTTTTATGTTGTGTACACAGCCTCACTATGATGTTGGCATCCTGGTGACTGTGGCTCTGGTCGTGTTGGCCATCATCATGATCTTTGCTCTACGCTTCCGCTGTAGGTCCAGCAGAACCTGGGTAAGAAAACACAACACACATTATACCAGGAGTGGTCCTGAAGAACCACAGAGTTTTGCTCCAGACTTCATAAAAATTCACCTTCATGCAGCTTTCTAGTAACCCTTGGACCTTAATTGGCTCGTTTAGGTATGTTTGATTAGAGTTGGTTTGAAATTCTGTAAGACTGAAGTTGGTCACCCCTGCGTTATATACCAATGCAGTCTACAATTAGTTTTAGTCTTGATTGTAACTTTTCCATTGCATCATTGTACTCCTCTCCTGGTCTGCATGATCATAACGTTTTGTTTTCACTTTTAAATGAACTCTAGAAATCTCATAATAATAGTTTCTCAACTCCCAGGACTCTGTGCACCAGCAGACCATGCGTGCCATCAGCAGGTTGGAAACGCGCACATACAGCTCTCAGGGTTGCTCTGGATCCCAGCATTCTCGTGGGGCTCCAGGGTCAAACAGCAGCTCCAATTCCAGCCCAATCTGTGCCATCTGTCTTGAGGAATTCATGGATGGCCAGGTAGGAGACGAAAAGAACAAAAAAAGCATTATATGACTTTGAAGAGGGGCGAGATAAACCATCAAACCCAGACAGGAAAGGGACCACTTTTGTATTGAGGCACAACAATAGTACATTGAATATTACATTGTCTCTGTCTCTGGCAGGAATTGAGAATCATCTCCTGTGCTCATGAGTTCCATAAGGAGTGTGTCGATCCCTGGCTCCTACAACACCGTACCTGCCCACTGTGCATGCACAACATCATGGGTAAACAGCCTCAGGGTACATATATATTTCTCCAATAACATTATTATAGAGCCTCCGAGGCAGCACTGTACTGAAATTCCTCTTCTTTCTTTATCATATTCTTCCTAAATTTGAACACATCCAGTTTAATAAGATGCCCAAACCTGTGTGAGTTTTCTTCTGTGGAACACAAAAGATAAAAGTGTTATTTTAACCCCAATGTTCTTCAAAATGTTTTTTAATGTTCTAAGGAAGGTGGTCATATAGGTTTGGTAAGACCTGAAGCAGGATTTCATTTGTTCAGAGCCAAAGCCTGAACATGCCCTTAACTCTAGTTCTTGATTTTCAAGAAGAGTTGTTTTCAAGTACCAAATGTTTTCAAACTAAATTCACCATCTATCCCCATTAGGTTCAGATCTGGCATCCCGTCAGCCCCAAAGTCGTCGAATGCCACCCCCTCCACCTGAGCACAGTCAAGCCTTCCTCCTTCCCCATCACTATTCGAGCCAACACCCTTATCCCCAGCATCACGTTCCCTTTTCCCTGCGCCATCATTACCCCCGTAACCCCTCTGGACCTCTACCCCAATTGTGCCACTATGGCAACTCTCCCCCTCCTCATCCACGGACTCTCCATTGCTTTCCCAGCAGACCGTTGGGTGCTACCTGTGCGTACCACTTGGCTCCGGATGCCCATCATGGACATCCACACAGGACAGGCGGGCATGGGTGTCGCACCGGGGGGCATCATTATGCGGCCCCCAGAAGGTCGTGTCACCGGTGTCCCGGAGGACCTTTGCGGAACGCTTCGGGTTCTCGGATGCATCATGTGGCATCGTCCGCAAACCATGCAACTCATCATCACCTGCCACGTGGAGGTGGCTCGCACAATCGCCAGGATGATGGCAGCTGCTCGGGAGGGAGTTACCATACAGAGCGTAGCGGTTACCTTGCAGACGGACCGGCCAGCGATTCCAGCTCGGGATCATGCCACGGCTCGTCCAGTGACTCTGTATTGAACTGTACGGACATCAGCCTGCAGGGTGTCTATGGAAGCTGGTCCACTTTTCGTAGCTCTCTCAGCAGCGATTACGATCCATTTGTCTACTGCGGACCTGGCAAAGCTCCACGCAGAGGGAGCATGGAAGCCACGCAAAGACCTCGTTCCCTGGACTCGGTAGTGAACCGAACTGGGGGTGGAAGCGGCGGTGATACCGGTGCCATTTGCCCAGAAGAACAGCAGCAACAAGTTGCTGTGTTCAGTCACGTTCACTATCACAGGCATAGACACCACTATTACGAAGACGGGGAACTCAGTAAAGGGCCCGGCCGAGGCTCTGACGAGGATCAAGGGGCCATGTCCTCAGCCGCTGTAGCAAGCGGGCCTTGTCTCGTAACTAAAGATAAAGACTCCTCCGGGTGTCAGATACAGTCTTGCCACTGCCCCAAAATAGACCTCAGTTCAAGGAGGGTTGAGGATAAAGACCCGGACCCTGTTTCCTCCTCAGGTGCCTCCGTGTTCCTTCCCTCTCCTCCTTTAACCTCTCCGTCCCCACCCTGTTGCCACAAAGGCCCAGGGTTGACGACCAGTCGGAAAGCAGCTGGCTGTCCATTGGAAGTGCCTTCGCCAGTTGTTCACTTCCATCAAAACGTGGCCCTTCAGGATGATTGTAGCATTCATATCCACTACGGACAGGGAGCGGGAAGCTACTGCTGCACACCTCCGCCAGATATGGCCCCCACGCTACTGCCAGTGCCCCTGATCTTGGACTCAACAGGTATGACAGACTGGCCGTGCTGTAGTGGGGCACATGTGGTGTGGCAGAAGCAGGTGCAGCAGGCCCATTCAGAGCCTCAGCTCCTGGGACCCACTTCTGGAATGGACAGACCCCTGTGCAGGGCCCATCATGGCCCAGGGGATGAACTTCCCATGGACATCTGTCTGTACTGCCAAACTCAACACAATAGTCAGGGTGAGTATGTCTGACTGTAGTGCTCCACTATAGAGTACTGTTGGAATGTGTCCTAATGAGGCTGATGATACACAGGGAAAAGTTTTGAGCAATGTTGCTGGGCAACTTTGGTTAATGTTGCCATCAATGGGCAACCAGGTGAGAAGCAGGGTCCACAACCAATCTAAAGATGATAGAAATGTGTTACCCATTCTCAGTGGGAAAGTGCCCAAGCAACATTATTCAAAAAAGGTGCCAGGCAAAATTGGTCAAAAAGATGCCCCGTGCATCATGAGTTGCATTTTTTGGACTTATGGTTTCATTGTGTGGCAGTCAGTTGTTTTTTAGTGAAATGCCTGAAATAAGGTCTGTGATTTCCACAGGCTCAAGATATTTTTACATTGTATTCTACTACATAATATACACCATTATTACCACTAATGTTTTTTAAGCTTCTACACATCTTGTCAAACAGGTAAACGTATCTACTCAATTGTCTACTTTTAGAGCCTTGTTGTATTTATAGTCACATTCCCACAAACTATTACAACTCAAACTTGTAGATTTTTAAGATTGAATGAGTTGTCGGAAACGTAGTGATGGTGAAGTTGAAGTCATGCAACCTTGGTGTAAATCATGTATATCCTAAATTTTACCTTTTTTTAGAAAAATATGTAAGGATCATAAACTTTTGTTTGTCAGAAAGCTTATTTTTTGCAGCAGCCCAAAAGCCAACTGAAAAATGTTATTGTCTTTTTGTTGAGGGAACTATGGTGATGGGGGTGGTGTATACAATTCTCTATTGCTGGTTATAACCTGAATGTACACAGCTGGTTTTCAATGAATTTAACGAGTTTTAAATGGAAACATGTTTTTTTTCTTCACAGGGTCAGAGGAAGAGTCTGGTGTTTGAGAAGACTCTTCATCCAGAACTCCTCACGCTGCTACACAAGAGCCGAAATGGACAAAACTCTTCGGCAATCTCTCGCTGTCTCTTTTGCTCACATGTCGAGTCTTCCGGATAATTCCAAACATCTTCTGCAATATCAAACTGAATTACTTAGAATCTCAGATTTCATTCTCACAAAGAATTCAGCCGTCACTGACGATTAGATGGGTTTTCCAAAGTACTCTTCGGTAGTGACGCTCTGTTACTAGCATCTTTCTAACGTCCAGAACAAGTCATTCTTGGTACTTCACCCAATACGGTCCAAATGCGACTTTTCATAGACAAACAAGTGGTATTAATTCAGGCAGTTTTCAAAGGATCTGGAACATGCACATGAGATTGAGTATGGTTTCTTCCTTTCTTTTGGTTTAAAACAGGATTCGATTACTATCTTTTCTTGTAAACAAGTCTGAGAAACAAGTCTCCTTGGTTATCTTCCTGAAAACCCTTCAAGATATAAACATGTCTTTCCATATTCCATAGAGATTTAGACTTGGCGAATGTCCTTTATTCAAGTACGTAGACCGTTCTATCTACACAAGCTTGGTTGTCGTGTCCTGAAATATCAGAACGATTCATAATGCAACATTAGTGTAATTTGTATTGTTCTACAGTCATGTTTCTCTTTTCGGTTAATTCTGTTTACCACAGCTACCTGATTAATAACATAATATGAAGGTACCATTATACCTTGAAGACTGAGATACGAAGCATATACAACGAAACCAAGAGCTTGCAATGCATCGGCTGCGCACTTACTTCTGTGTTTGCGTACTTGCATAAAGTATGTTTCATTAGTTCACTGAGTCTACTGGCTAAGTTTGAACTATCTAGTCATTGCGATGCTACCCGCCTCTTCCTTTTCATTTCTAGCTTTTCAACTATGTGTTGGTTTACGTTCAAGCTTCTGGCCTGGTTTTCCAGCACTACCTCAGATAGTCCTGTTAGCGAGACGGTACTTCAAAGGTACTTGTGCGTTGGCCTCTCGTTACCTCTGACAGATATTAACTCAGAGGAGCGATAGGGAGTTTTACTCTATATCATCTGTCCTTAGAAAGGAGCATTTCATTGAGGTTTCAGGTCTCGGTTGTGTTAATTCAGAAATGGCAGCTGTTATTATGTTTGTGTCTTCATTTATTAATTTTGATCGGCAAAACTGAATTAATTGACTGAATATATTTAGGGAAAGTTGTGAAGATTTTTATTTTTTTGCTTTATATTGTTTCGTTTTTTTGGTCTGTTTGGCCTGTAATGTGTTCGGACTGAGAAGGACTACATTTCCCAGAATTCAACTCTGTGACTCTCATGTTCCCTTAAAGGGATGCAACATTTATTAGAAACCAACCAGCATACAAGCTTACCAAAAGTGCCTCTGTAACCCATGAAATGAACACTTCGTGAAGTTTATACATACGTTTATGTAGCCTGCTGTCATGTTCCTGGCAATACCAGCTGACACACAAAACTTGATTTGACTCGATGCGTATTGCCTACAAGCATAATTAACTGTTACCCAGAAATTTCTGTTGTCATATATTGTAAAATCCAACCTTTAAAGGTATGGTCTGGGTTCAAAACAAGCTAAAACATATGACATGCTGGAAGTAAACCCTTCGTTTAGTTTGTAAAAACATCCGATGCAGTTCTGAACCTGTACCATTCCTTTAAGTAAAGAAAAGAAAACACTGGAAATCTTGCCATGACAAACAACTGAATGTGTTTTTGTTTTTTTTGTCAGTAAATGGTCAAACTGGTCAAAGGTCTTGAGCCACAAGCAGCTCCCATGAGTCTTTTTGGCTTCATACCGTCACATGCTGATTTTCATCAAAATGAGGCTGAATCACAAATGAAAATATACGCAAGACAAAATATAGTAAATCCCAGTATAGGTTTCCTCATACAGGGTTCCCACACCTTAAGACCAAGGACTTTCCCCGTTATTATTGTAAAGATTTTAAAGTCATTTTACAAAGATTACAGTCAGAAAGAGAAACTTCCAGTCTAAGATTTTAAAGCCATGCATAATAGCAAGAAGTTATTTTGACTGGAATGTTATTTTTCATAGATTATTTCGCCTGGAAATCATATTTTTTAAATGACCTTGTATTTCCAATACTTTGTGTGGGAGTCCTCTTAAGTTCAGATACTTAGATGCATCTAGATCAGCGGTTCTCAGTTCCAGTCGTCGTAGGGAGCATGTCAATCAAACACAGTTCATGCACGAGTTCACTTCTAACCAGCAGATTCAAACTGAGAACCGCTGATCTAGATGATCACTTTTTCCTCAACCAAAGATAAGAATTGTCCAATATTTTCATTAAGTTGCAGTGAATCTTGTACATAATTTTAGTAATGAAATCCTTATGATTGTCTTTGAACTCAAGATAGTGTGTAAACACAGCTATTGCTACCAACTACCACAGATTACGCAAGATCCGCTTTGCACTTCGTCTCGTACAGATTCACACGGAAAACTCTTGGCTTTGTCTAGAAAAGATGCAAACAGCACTTTTAAATCTGCATGTGATTCAAGAAAGCAAAACAAACGAAGCACTATGTAGCTACTAGTTCTACGTCAATCAAACTAAACTTTGAGGATGATTTTATTTCCTCTGCCATCGGTCCTTTGTGCTGGTCGTCAATTATGTCTGTATTGTTCATACGCTCTCTTTTCCACAGAAAATCATTCAAACTGCCTTTTTTAATACAGCTAAATCCCTTCAGAAATCAAGGGATATGCCAGTATATGTTCAATATTTTGTGTTAAAAAAAGAAAGACAAAACAGTTATAAGATAAAGTGTTGTATTTTATATATAATAGAACATTTCAATATGGTTAATGTCACTAATATATTTATTTACTAATATATTTATCCATTTTTGTCCAGGTCTGAGAAAATGTGTACAAATGTTATTTTCTCACTTTTGGAATGATATTCTTTATGAAACGTACAGCTGCCATCATAGATGTATAAACCTGGCATCATTCCGATTATATACAAATAAATTATTTTGAAATAAAAATACAGAGAATGTGGTGTTCATTTTATTTATTTACGCACACACACACACACACACACACACACACACACACACACACACACACACACACACACACACACACACACACACACACACACACACACACACACACACACACACACACATGGGAAGTAATGATTAAAATTAAGGTCCCTGTTTTAATTTTTTTTATTTCATGTTTTAGTTATGGATTTTTCTTTTTATCTTTTTATTTTATTTTATTTTTGGGGGGGGGGGGGTTGTATTATGTATGGGTAGTTAGTTAATAGTAACAATTTTGTCTTAAGGAAGGGACTCAAGCCATATCCAATTAATAAAAACTTGTCAACTTAAAAAAAAAATACCTAGAAATAATATTTTTAGTTTTCCCAACTTCAAAAGTTGTTAATTTTTCAAAGTTATATTGGTTGTTCACCCAAACCTGATCAAACTTCCTCAGCGAGTATATTCAATGTTTATTGAAAGTTAAACTAGTGTTGAATAAACTACTATTCTGACTACTTTAACAAGAGACTAACATATTAAACCAGACCACCTCAGCACAGACAAGCACAACTTCAATTGACTGAAGAAAAATATTGTCAATCCCCTTTGACTCTGAAAGTGGACGGGGCAGATGAACAAATAAGAAAACGATATACAGTTCTTATATTAAATGTCTTTATTGTTGTGCTGGACATTTGCAGTTGTGTGTGTTAGTTAAAGGCCTTCGGGACGCCCTGGCTGTCCGGTGTGAGAACCGTGAGGTTTCCTCTGGCGTCCTGGTCTTTCTCAATGGCCTCGAACAGAGATTTGAAGTTTCCAGCTCCAAACCCCTGGTGGAGAAGAAGACATGTCAGAGTGACGGGTTTAACCGGGTTCTTATGATGAAGACCCCAGATAACACATGTAAACATCTGAGGTGTAGAATATACTACACTAGTACATTTCACAAATAATTACAAAGACACAGCAAGTCATATTGAATGAAGTAAACATCAAATAAGTATTTTCCTGAAAAACGTACTCCAATAATCACCTTTAAAATATCGCTTGTTACAAATTTACCTCACATTTTGTGACATTTCTGCAACTTTGCTTTTCAAACCAGAATAATTAAATTGCACAGAAAAAGTAACCAAGTTCCCCTTAATAATAAACGAGTACTAACATTGTTTTCAGTGATGTACAGCCTGTCTAGATCTGCTAACATCTCAAAAAACGTTTCATTATGCTTTAACAACCAACCAGTCCTTGGATTTGTTCTGTTAGTGTCATTGGGTTCATTTTCTTGCTCTGTTTTACAGTTTAAACACCACAGAGGAACGTAAAGCCCCCTTTAGTGTGATTCAGAGAGAAATGTCTTGTCTTAAGGCATTTCTTTCACAAGCTTTAAAAAGCCCCTAATAAAACTATGAGCCTGTTCACACATGTTTTCTCCGAGCTCAGATTCAAACTCAGTACTGTACCTCCATAAAGACTATATATTTGATCATATATTTCATCTGTATGATGTATTTTCTATGTCACACCATAGAACACAGTCCGATTTTTATTTGTCAACTACCCATATATATATAAATACAAACACATGCATGTATATATGTAAGAAATTGTATGTTTATATATTAAGTATATTTATATACAATATAATACATAATCATATAAATAGATAAATGTATATACATGTAAATATATACTGTATGTGTGTGTATTTATAAATACATAATAAATAAACGGTGCACATACATATATTATGTAAGCAAAAGCATTTATTTTGGATGCGATTAATCGAGATTAATTGTTTGACAGCATATATGCTCTGATTTATATACACAATATCACAGGAGTAGCGGTGTGATATGGTCGTATATGAATATATATATCATATATTGTGCCAATATACAGCCATATCTCACAACTACGAGTGTAATATTGGGTTTATATAACAATTTGACGGCAGGAGTGTGTAATTGCATAAGAAACAATGTGTTTAATTCAGACTTTTTTCTCAATATTGTTACTTTTTCTCACCATTATGCCCCCCCCCCCCCTGCAATTCTGACTTCTTTCCTCACAATTGTGAGACATGATTTTACAATAGCGATTTATGAATTTCAATTCTGAGGAGAAAAAGCGAGACCATTTTCTTACAGTTGCGAGTTTATATCTCACAACTCTGAGAAAAAGTCAAATGAGCTTTTTGTAATTGAGTGGTGAAAATGGGCTTCCATATTAAGCCTGCATGAACGAGGTCAAACACAGACTCACTGAGTGGTTGTTCCTCTGGATGACCTCCAGGAAGAGCGTCGGTCTGTCCTGCACGGGTTTGGTGAAGATCTGTAGCAGGTAACCTTTATCGTCATAGTCTACTAAGATTTTTAACTCCTGCATTGGATAAAAGAACGAATGCATTAGTAAAATGAGTCCACTTATTGAACAGAATGCACTGTCATATTGCTTTCTCTGACCTGCAGTATGTTTAGGTCCTCCGTCACCTTGATCTTGGCCGTCTTGAGATTCTGCCGTAGGGTGTCGTAGTAATGATCGGGTGCGCACAGGAACTCCAACCCTCGAGCTCGGAGGTTCACAATCTGATTCATCAGGAAAGAGTTCAGGGTTTTAGATTTGACTTTATTTTAGTCTCAGATGAATTAATCATATTGAGTTTTGAACCGTACAGCTTTGATGATGTTGGAGGTGTTTAGTGCGATGTGCTGTACTCCGGGTCCTCCGTTGTAGTCGATGTACTCCTTTACAAAAAACAAGTGACAATTATGGAGGTAAGATTTGTGTTTATTATGAATTTAAAATGTTTTAGCCAAAGGTGAAGTGTACCACAATTATGGTAATTGACAAAGCCAACAGTGATCTACTATTTAAGCTTTTTCTTCTTCTAAGACTAAATTTAGTCAGTGCCTCCTCCAAGAGTTTTCAAGCTACAACCACCAAACTTGGGACAGACCTTAAGATTGGCCTGACACGGGTTGCTCTATCTTTTCTAACTGATCGGAGTTATGGTTTTTGTTAAACGGACATTCAAATCTCAAATAGTCCCATACACGGTTTTCTTTATTAAGGGGGGGGGTCAAAACTTTTGAACAAATATCACATATAAAGTATTTAAGCTGTCTATCACTAGCAAAGCTTAACGACTATCCTAGAAGTACATACCAAATCATGTGCTAATACACATAACTCATTGCGAAAGGAGATGTGTTGCACTGCGTGAGGCAAATGGTGGTCACACCAGATACTGACTGGTTTTCGGACCCCCCCCCCCCCCAATACAGTAAAACTGCACATTTTAGAGTGTCCTTTTATTGTGGCCAGCCTAAGACACACCTGTGCAATAATCATGCTGTCTAATCAGCATCTTGATATGACCACACCTGTGAGGTGGATGGATTATCTCGTTCACTAACACAGATTTAGACAGATTTGTGAACAATATTTGAGAGAAATAGGCCTTTTGTGTACATAGAAAAAGTCTTAGATCTTTGAGTTCAGCTCATGAAAAATGCGGGCAAAAACAAAAGAGTGGCGTTTATCATTTTGGTCAGAGTATATAAATAACAAAAAAAAATGCTGTATTTGATATGTTTATCTGCATGTTCCCCAGGGGTCGGTTCTTGGACCCCTCCTCTTCTCCACATACACTACATCACTGGGTCCCATCTTACAAGCACATGGTTTCTCCTACCATTTCTACGCTGATGACACACAGCTCTATCTCTCATTTCGACCAGATGATCCAACGGTAGCTGCACGGATCTCAGGCTGCCTGGCGGACATCTCGGCATGGATGAAAGAACATCATCTACAGCTCAACCTGGCAAAGACTGAGCTTCTGGTCTTCCCTGTCACTGCAGCTCCTACAGCATGACTTCACCATCCAGCTAGGTTCTTCTACAATTAACTTGTAACTTATTATCCTTAATGGTTCTCTTGCCTACAGGTGGACTGCTAATGGAACATACAGATGGAAACACGGTTCTGTGGGTGAGAATAACTTCGTCAGCCAAAATGGCTGCTTCAGAAAGCTTGGAAATCCTTTTCTCATTTAAATGAACAACAAGACTCTCTGACACACAACTCTTGAAGTCCTCCAACAACACAAGTTCTTGAAGCTCCTCAAAAGCTGTGGTTGTGGTGGCAAAACACCACTTCTCAAAGAGCATTCTTTTCTCTCTTGCAAAGTCTACAAATGTTTGCTTGGCTGACTTTGAACAAGATCTGAATCTCTGACGGTATGCCTCTGGTACCAATTCATAGGCTCTCAAAACGGCAGCCTTGACAGTATCATAATCTAATCAATATTCTAATTCTAATCCAATATCATAATCTAAGGACTCTTCTACTGACAAAGCAGAGGACACTTCTTGAGCTTTGCCAACAAGGTTGCATTGTAACAAAAGTGCCCTCATGTCTTTTGGCCAATTCAATTTTTCAGCAACATGTTTGAAAGTGACAAAATAAGAGTCAACCTCAGCTTCAGTTTCAGGAAAAGGAGGTAGGTATTTACCTACATCAAATTCAGACTGCGACACATCAGGAACACTGGAAGAAGGAGGTCTAGATCGAGGGAGTGGAACTGGCTTAATTTGCAAGGCTTGAGCCTCAAGATCTAACTTGCACAGTTGAATATCTCTGTCCGCTTGTATTTCAAGAGCTTTCAAACGAAGAAGCTGAGAGTCATGCTCCTGACGCTTTAAAGCAAGATCCAGTTCTTTCAGTTTAATCATTACTGTGGGGTCCACATGAGAGACTGCTTGACTATCTGCTAATTTTGACTCAGACGGGGCATCAGCTTCAATTTCAGCATTACCGAGCGTCCAGGTAATTGTGACGAGTGGGGCGGGGCCGAGAGCCATGGGAACGGAGCGAGGCCGGTGGAGTAATTGGTAATGAACGACACCTGCACCACTCACTGGTCTCGAGTCCCACGGAGGAGCTTCGGAAGGGTTAAATGAGGAGTGACAACAGTGGAAGACGAGAGAGGACCAGGCCTGGAATTTTAGTTTGTGTTTTGTGTGCGGCAGTCATCCGTGAGGGGCTGCCGCTTTTCATTCGTGTTTGTTTTTATTATTATTAAATGTCTTAAATGTTCGCCGGTTCCCGCCTCCTTCTTCCCGTATCTATCATCTTCGTTACATTGGTGCCCGAAACCCGGGAGGAAGGAGGGACACGCTGTCAGAGAGCCCTCGCTGCTGAGGGGGATCGCGGTGCTGAGGAGATCGGGCAGCAGGAAGAAACGGAGATCGCCAGTGGCTGCCCGAAGCGGTGGTGCTGGAGCAATGGAAGAACAGGTGGGACGGAAGACTCACTGCCGTGCTCCTGGGTCGAGGAGGGGTGGCTGCCGTCCGAGAGGGAGCGGAGGAGTCGCCCCGTTCGCCTGGAGGCTGAAGCCTGCTGCCATCCGCCATGTTTGGGGAGGAGCAGGGAACGGGGGACTCGCTGCCGGCTGCCCTCGACCGGAGGAGCCACCGCCGTCCGCCAGGAGGCAGAGGAGCATCGGGCCGTCCACCAAAGATGTCCAGTACCATCGCATGGCACCGCGAGTGAACCGCTCAGCTGGTTGAGGACCGAGCGGCAGTGTGTCCGGGAACCGGACCGAGATTTTTTTTTTTCTCTCTCCCCTCTCTCGTCTCTGTCACTCCTCATCCTTCCGTCTCCTTTTCTCTCGCCTCGTCTGTCCTTACCCCCAGGTACGCCGCGGCCGCCCTGACGGGCTCCCCCCGGGAGAGGGGGGAGGGGGGAGTAGAGCGCAGTCTCGGGAGTACCCCCCGGCCTGCGAGGGGCGATGGGGGTATGTGACGAGTGGGGCGGGGCCGAGAGCCGTGGGAACGGAGCGAGGCCGGTGGAGTAATTGGTAATGAACGACACCTGCACCACTCACCGGTCTCGAGTCCCACGGAGGAGCTTCGGAAGGGTTGAATGAGGAGTGACAACAGTGGAAGACGAGAGAGGACCAGGCCTGGAATTTTAGTTTGTGTTTTGTGTGCGGCAGTCGTCCGTGAGGGGCTGCCGCTTTTCATTCGTGTTTGTTTTTATTATTATTAAATGTCTTAAATGTTCGCCGATTCCCGCCTCCTTCTTCCCGTATCTATCATCTTCGTTACAGTAATATACCTACCTCTGCTAATTTTTCATATAGTTCATATTTTATCACTTGTTTCTTGGCTTCTTTGGACACTAAAACAATAAAGAATTCTGCAATTGAACTGTTTTAGACGAGCCCCCAATTGTTGGGAATTGTTGATAATGCGAGCACTTCATCTGTCTCTGTTTGCCTCTTTAAGATGAATCGCTTTATGTATTCCCCAATTGTAAGTCGCTTTGGATAAAAGCGTCTGCAAAATGACTAAATGTAAATGTAATTTTACCATCAAGCTGCATCAGAGAACCGTGAGCATGTGAATGTGTTGTTAACTTTTAGAAATATGAATTGACCCCCCCCTCAGAGGTGAATATTTTGCATAAGGGTTTAAGCTGATGAAAACGTTTTGGACTCACTGCCTTATAGAATTCAATAAAAACATCTGAAATATGTATGCAAGAAGCTCTGAATGTGCTGGAGGAACCTGGATTTGTGATTTCTTTTTCCCCATGGCTGGTTCGTTAATGGGCATCTTGATGGTTTCCTCATAATTGGTGACTACGATGGACCTGAGAGCGCTGTATTCGGTGTGGATCTGCTTATCATCGATGGACCAGAACCTGTGGAACATCAGACACTTCTGATACCTGCAGAAAAAGACAGTTGGCGTTATTTGCCAGTGACTTTCCTTGAATTTGTCGTATTGATTTGTTTGTTGGACGGACGGACGTGTGACCCTCACCAGTCAGAAACTGGCACCATTTTATCATCTGGCTGGTTTCCCACAATGTGATCGATGAAGCGTAAATGTCCCGGCGGCCTTTGCAAGACAAAGAAAACCCATTGTGAGAAGTTTGATGCTTTTGAAAGCTGAAACTTTATATTATTTAAGCTTAATTGCATGAATTTTTGGCTTGTGAAATGTCATAAATTAGGCAAGCGTTTGCATATCAGTATGTTTCTGGCCTGAGACTTGATTTAAGTGAATTTCCCAGTAAAACCACTCACAGTGTTGCTAACAGAGGGTCTCTGAACAGCGGCTCTTTGTATCCTGGCAGAAACAGACCTTTATACGGCCCCATGTACTCCACAAACGTGTGTGTCGTGTCTCCGTACTGCAAAACATCGCATATCCAGCTCAAGCATTTAATGTGAGTATGTGTGTCTGGGCAAACTCTTGCTGACTTACTGTCTGAATTACGGCGTATTTGACTTTGCCACCTGAATCCTGCTCGACCCACGGCTCTTTGACGATCACCGCTCCTCTCTCTTTGGCTTTCTGCGAACACAAACACACTTCTATTCCAAAGTCCCTTCAGGGCAAATCAGTTCAGTGTGTGCAGTTATTTTCCAGGTGATGATTGTGTTCAGAGTGGAATACTAACGGCTGTGAACTGAATAGAAAGCACTGTACTGCCTACTTAAAAAGTGCAATAGTATGCATTATGCAATGATCATTATTTTCATCTTTTTCCATGTTTTCTAGTTTGTTTTTTTGCTTTGCTTTGCTTTTTTGTGATATTCTTTTCCTGAAACAATGTAATTCTCAAAATGCTTTCTGTAATGCAAAATAAATAAAGTCCTATGTATTATTGAAAAAAAGTGTAATATGTATTATGCAGGAATATGTTTTTTTCCATGTTTTCTCATTTTAACCCTCACATTATCATTGATGTAATGCATATGAAAAAAAAATTATCAATCCTGCTGTTAACTATAAAATGTGATAAAAATAAATAAATAATGCCTTTTTAAAAACAAAAGTGCAATGATATGCATTATAAAGATTTTAAACATGTTGCGTGTGAGTTGTGTCCAGCTATCATTTTGGAAATAAATGTTTAATTTTCCATTTTTAAAGTGTAAGTTTGTTGTAAAAATGTCTTAACTTTTGACAGTCTGATCAAAACTGAAGTTTTTGTTTTTTTAGAGGTAACAGAGTGCATGGGCTAGTGGGGGGGGGGGGGTAACAGAGTGCATGGGCTAGTGGGGGGGTGGTAACAGAGTGCATGGGCTAGTGGGAGGGGGGGGTAACAGAGTGCATGGGCTAGTGGGGGGGGTAACAGAGTGCATGGGCTAGTGGGAGGGGGGGGGTAACAGAGTGATGGGCCAGTGGGGGGGGGGGGGGGGGGGGGTAACAGAGTGCATGGGCAGTGGGGGGGGGGGGGTAACAGAGTGCATGGGCTAGTGGGGGGGGGGGGGTAACAGAGTGCATGGGCTAGTGGGAGGGGGGGGGGGGGTTACAGAGTGCATGGGCTAGTGGGAGGGGGGGGGGTAACAGAGTGCATGGGCCAGTGGGGGGGGGGGGGGGGGTAACAGAGTGCATGGGCTAGTGGGAGGGGGGGGGGTAACAGAGTGCATGGGCCAGTGGGGGGGGGGGGTTAACAGAGTGCATGGGCCAGTGGGGGGGGGGGGGGGGGGTAACAGAGTGCATGGGCTAGTGGGGGGGGGGGGTAACAGAGTGCATGGGCTAGTGGGAGGGGGGGGGGGGGTAACAGAGTGCATGGGCCAGTGGGGGGGGGGGGTAACAGAGTGCATGGGCTAGTGGGACGGGGGGGGTAACAGAGTGCATGGGCTAGTGGGGGGGGGGGGGGGGTAACAGAATGCATGGACTAGTGGGGGGGGTGGTAACAGAGTGCATGGGCTAGTGGGGGGGGGGGGGTAACAGAGTGCATGGGCTAGTGGGGGGGGGGGGTAACAGAGTGCATGGGCCAGTGGGGGGGGGGGGGGGGGGGGGGTAACAGAGTGCATGGGCTAGTGGGGGGGGGGGGGTAACAGAGTGCATGCATGGGCTAGTGGGAGGGGGGGGGGGGGTGGGGGGGGTAACAGAGTGCATGGGCTAGTGGGGGGGGGGGTAACAGAGTGCATGGGCTAGTGGGAGGGGGGGGGGTAACAGAGTGCATGGGCCAGTGGGGGGGGGGGGGGGGGGGGGTAACAGAGTGCATGGGCTAGTGGGGGGGGGGGGGGTAACAGAGTGCATGGGCTAGTGGGAGGGGGGGGTGTAACAGAGTGCATGGACTAGTGGGGGGGGTAACAGAGTGCATGGGCTAGTGGGGGGGGGGGTAACAGAGTGCATGCATGGGCTAGTGGGAGGGGGGGGGGTAACAGAGTGCATGGGCTAGTGGGGGGGGGGTAACAGAGTGCATGGGCTAGTGGGAGGGGGGGGGTAACAGAGTGCATGGGCTAGTGGGGGGGGGGGGTAACAGAGTGCATGGGCTAGTGGGGGGGGGGGGGGTAACAGAGTGCATGGGCCAGTGGGGGGGGGGGGGTGGGGGTAACAGAGTGCATGGGCTAGTGGGAGGGGGGGGTGGTAACAGAGTGCATGGGCTAGTGGGAGGGGGGGGGTAACAGAGTGCATGGACTAGTGGGGGGGGGTAACAGAGTGCATGGGCTAGTGGGGGGGGGGGGGGGGTAACAGAGTGCATGCATGGGCTAGTGGAGGGGGGGGGGGGTAACAGAGTGCATGGGCTAGTGGGGGGGGTAACAGAGTGCATGGGCTAGTGGGAGGGGGGGGGTAACAGAGTGCATGGGCTAGTGGGAGGGGGGGGGGGTAACAGAGTGCATGCATGGGCTAGTGGGAGGGGGGGGGGGGGGGTAACAGAGTGCATGGGCTAGTGGGGGGGGGTGTAACAGAGTGCATGGGCTAGTGGGGTGAGGGGGGGGGGTAACAGAGTGCATGGGCCAGTGGGGGGGGGGGGGGGGGGGTAACAGAGTGCATGGGCTAGTGGGAGGGGGGGGTAACAGAGTGCATGGGCTAGTGGGAGGGGGGGGGGGTAACAGAGTGCATGGACTAGTGGGGGGGTAACAGAGTGCATGGGCTAGTGGGGGGGGGGGGGTAACAGAGTGCATGCATGGGCTAGTGGGAGGGGGGGGGGGGGTAACAGAGTGCATGGGCTAGTGGGGGGGGGGTAACAGAGTGCATGGGCTAGTGGGGGGGGGGGGTAACAGAGTGCATGGGCTAGTGGGGGGGGGGTAACAGAGTGCATGGGCTAGTGGGGGGGGGGTAACAGAGTGCATGGGCTAGTGGGAGGGGGGGGGGGGTAACAGAGTGCATGGGCCAGTGGGGGGGGGGGGGGTGGGGGGTAACAGAGTGCATGGGCTAGTGGGAGGGGGGGGTAACAGAGTGCATGGGCTAGTGGGAGGGGGGGGGGTAACAGAGTGCATGGACTAGTGGGGGGGTAACAGAGTGCATGGGCTAGTGGGGGGGGGGGGGGGGGGTAACAGAGTGCATGCATGGGCTAGTGGGAGGGGGGGGGGGGGGTAACAGAGTGCATGGGCTAGTGGGGGGGGGTAACAGAGTGCATGGGCTAGTGGGGGGGGGGGGGGTAACAGAGTGCATGGGCTAGTGGGGGGGGTGGTAACAGAGTGCATGGGCTAGTGGGGGGGGGGGGGGGGGTAACAGAGTGCATAGGCCAGTGGGGGGGGGGGGGGGTAACAGAGTGCATGGGCCAGTGGGGGGGGGGGGGGGGGGGGGGTAACAGAGTGCATGGGCCAGTGGGGGGGGGGGGGGGGGGGGGGTAACAGAGTGCATGGGCCAGTGGGGGGGGGGGGGGGGGTAACAGAGTGCATGGGCCAGTGGGGGGGGGGGGGGGGGTAACAGAGTGCATGGGCCAGTGGGGCGGGGGGGGGTGGGTAACAGAGTGCATGGGCTAGTGGGAGGGGGGTAACAGAGTGCATGCATGGGCTAGTGGGGGGGGGGGGGGGGGGGGGGGGGTAACAGAGTGCATAGGGCCCAGAGGTCTGGGGGGCCCGTGATCACCTGGCCATCGGGAGCACCGGTACATTCCATTCAAGTAGTGGGCCGATCGCCGAAAAAGAGAACTTCCCGATATTAGCGCTGTTTTTTAATTACAGCGCATGCGCACATAAAGCAAATACTCCAAAAGCGCAAAGCAGTGCACCCGCCAGCCGCGCGTCACAGAGCGGATCGGTCTCCCGCACAGCGCCGCGCTTCCGCCACGATTCATAAGACATAAACTACTAGTCGCTTGATCTATTCAGAAGTGACACAGAACTGTTACACAGTCGTGTGATATTAACACTGTACAATAGCCTATGTGTTGGCAGAAATATCATAAATGTTACTGTTACCACATTTTGGGGAATATCCTATTTTAATTTCATAGAAGCTGTTTTGTAGTCTCTTCAGTTTTTAACTACTAATTTTATAGTTTATTATTATATATTTATTTTAAAGTCCATATAACCGTGGTAATGGACCATGGTTTTACTTCTTGTGACCACCATCCTACTAATACTATAACCAGTTAAACTCTCTTTTTAGATGTTCTAATGAATTTTAATTGAAGTACATCATAATTCAACAAGGGCCTGATTAAAGATAAATATTGTTCCTGTGGCTCAGTGGTAGAGCATTGCGTTAGCAGCGCAAAGGTTGTGGGTTCGATTCCCAGGGAACACACATACTGACAAAACATGTATAGCCTGAATGCCCTGTAAGTCACTTTGGATAAAAGCATCTGATAAATGCGTAAATGTAAATATCAGTGTCTTATATAAATGAGGTGCTTCTTATTTACAAATAATAAAGTTCTTAAAGGGAGATTCACCCAAAAATGAAAATTGTCATCATTTACTCAACAGCATGTCATTCCAAACCTGTATGAATTTCTTTCTTCTGTGGAACATCATTTGAGAAATTCAAGACATTTTTGTCAGGAAGTGTCAGGAAGTGACATCATTTTGGAGGGAAACCGTCAGTAAGTACTGTATACCAGTGAATCTGATGAATTCTTTGATATGTTGTATACATACTAAGAGTGATACCGGTGTGTGTTACTGAGAACAAATGCTGGATCTGAATTGTCTGTGAATGAATCACATTTATTTTGACATGAACTGGACACTGAATTAACCGTGCAATATTATAAATACTATTAGTGTGAATTATAACACACTTCTGAAACCCTGCACGACATACAGTATTATATATGAACAGTGTATTAAATATGAATACCTTGATTAAAAAGTCACAGTCCTCCACTTGAAATGCCACGTCTCTCGCTCCGTCTCCATGTTTCATGAGATGCTCGCCCATTTCTGTGGAGATACGCCGTTTATGTTTTATCATGTTTTTTAACCAATTTTTTTATGTGGCCTGTTTTTTGAAGATGAATTGAAAGGTTCATACCTTCGTTCCCAGGGTTCAGAGCGGACTCAAAGACGAAGATTATCTGGAAATGAACAGGTACATTTGACTCTGTGAGGTGCTTCTGAAATCACTGTGCGCTTTGGATTTCAAAGCTGTTTCTTAAAGACGCTGGTTTGTTTCCAGTCATTTCAGGACGTGTGTATTAAAGTATATTCACACACACACACACACACACACACACACACACACACACACACACACACACACACACACACACACACACAGACAGACAGAGAGACACACACAGACACACAGACAGAGACACACACACACACACACACACACACACACACACACAGAGAGAGACACACACAGACACACAGACAGAGAGACACACACAGACACACAGACAGAGACACACACACACACACACACACACACACAGAGAGAGACACACACAGACACACAGACAGAGACACACACACACACACACACACACACACACACACAGACAGAGAGACACACACACACACACACACACACACACACACACACACAGACAGAGAGACACACACACACACACACACACACACAGACAGAGAGACACACACACAGACAGAGAGACACACACAGACACACAGACAGAGAGACACACACAGACAGACAGACAGACACACACACACACACACACACACACACACACACACACACACACACACACACACACACATCGAGAGACAGACTGACAGACACACACACACAGACAGAGAGACACACACACAGACAGACAGAGAGACACACAGACACACACACAGACAGACACACACACACACACACACACACACACACACACACACACACCTTGTCCTGTCTGATGGCGTGAGACACCACCGCTCTGCTGCCCGTCTCCAGACCTTTATACGCCAGCGGCTCGAAGCCGAACTTATCACAGTAAAACACCGCAGCCTACAGCAATGACACATCACAGGTCTTTGTAAGGATAGAACGCTTTTATGAGGTACACGGCAAAAGAGGAAGAAGAAAATGAATTAGTTTGTGCTGAAAACAACACTGCATTAATAGTTGTAATTAAAACAGCTAAGAAATCTGGCCAAAATATATTTTGTAAACTCTGAAGCTCAATGAAAAAAATATTGAAAATATGAAATTGAAAATATATTTAGTTTCAACCTTCGAATACCAAAATGTGACATATTCAGTGTGTTTTAGAATCACGGAGATACTGTCGTTTTTGTTCATATTTAATTGAACTTTTCTACTTACATGTTCATTTTAGTTCAAGATTATTGTCTTTAGTTTTTATTAATATTTAATTGAACTTTTCTACTTACATGTTCATTTTAGTTTTTTGTCTGTAGTTTTTATTAATTATCATTCCGGTTTTAGTTATTATACAACGTCACTAAAGTCAAACTAAACGGAAATGAGAAATGTTGTCATGGAAACTAGTTATTTTTAGATAACTATAATAATCCTGATATTGGGATTATGGTTAAAAATATGTGGACGGGGGAAAATATATTTTTGAATGCTTCTGTCACGGTTCATGGATCTGTGTGCTCATTCTGTGTTCGTCTATGTTGTGGACCCGCTCGTTGTGCTTGTCAGCGTTGCCTAGTTACCGTGCACCTGACGAGGTAATCAGAACGGTGACAGGTGTAGCTCGTCTGCACTGCCTATATCTGGCTGGCGTTTCTGTGGTGCGTTGTCAGATCGTTTTTACTGTTGTGGTGTACTTACTCTCTGTGTCAGTCTTCCAGGTCCTGAAGCTGTTCTCGCCTGGTCGCGTTTCAGTATATCCCTGTAGGGTGCGGACTGGACTGTATTCTCTGCCTGAGCTGGAGACTCTGCACTGCCGGGTTTACTGCACCTGCACTGCCGATGATATCTGCACCTCCACTGTGTTTGGAGTCTGCACCTGCACTGCCAGCTTATCTCACCTCCACTGTGTTTTGGAGTTGTCAAATAAAGACTATCTGTTTTCACTCGCAATTGGATCTCGAGCTTTCTGTACCGTGACAGAACGATCTGACCAAGATGGATCCAGCGAGTGCGTCAGAATTAAGAGACTTTTTAGCTCGCAGTAACTCACGCATGGATCACCAGGATGAACAGAGGGCAGCCTCTAATCGCGCTATCCAAGCCCTGGTCACTCAGGTTTCGGAGCTGACCACCCAGTTACAGCGTCTCCAGTTCGAGCCTGAACAGCGACCCACGGCGTCGAATCCACCTGCGCCCACTATCCCAGATCAGGCGGCCCGTTTCATCGAACCCCGCCTCCCACCTCCAGCCTTTTATTCTGGTGAGCCCCAGCTATGCCGCTCCTTTCTTGCCAAATGCTCATTCTACATCTCTCTCCAACCATCGTCGTTTCCCACCGAGGAATCCAAGATAGCGTTCGTCATCACACTACTCTCTGGACGGGCAGCTCTCTGGGGAACTACCGTTTGGGAGCAGAAACTTCCCTGCTGCGCTTCGTTTCAGTCATTTTCGGAGGAGATCAGAAAGGTGTTTGATCGGGCGGCTTCGGGCAGAGAGGCGGCTCGTCTTCTGGCGGAGTTACGGCAGGGAGATCGGAGCGTCACTGATTTCTCCATTGAGTTCCGCACTTTGGCGGCAGAATGCCGGTGGAACTCAGAAGCGCAGTGGGATATGTTCTTTCATGGACTCGCTGATTACGTCAAGGACGAGATCTACGCACTGGAATTACCCACGTCACTGGATGGGTTAGTTAGTCTGGCTATTCAGGTGGATGCCAGATTACAGCAGAGAGGTCCGCGAGCACGCCGAGCTTCGGCGGTCAATTGGCTGGACCACCCGCCTATTCCCTACCGTGACGCAGATGTCGGTTTCGCCGAACCAGAACCCATGCAGTTGGGCAGATCCCGTCTTTCCCTGGAGGAGAAGCGGAGGCGGCGCAACGAGGGTCTTTGCCTGTATTGCGGAGCTGCTGGGCACATCGCAGCACAGTGTCCCGTAAAAGCCAGAGCCCGTCAGTAGGTAAGGGGTTACTGACGGGTGGGATCACACTGGCAAAATCCTCTCTTGCAGCGACACTTCTCACGGTCAAGTTGCAGTGGTCCTCAGTCACCCATGACTGTCAGGCTTTAATTGACTCTGGTGCCGAGGGCAATTTTTTAGACTCTGATCTCGCTGACAGACTTAGACTTCCGGTGATTGCCCTTTCACAGCCCATTGCTGTTCATGCTCTTAATGGTCTGTCTCTTTCCTCCATCACTCACTCTACGGGTCCACTTAGACTCGTCACTTCGGGGAATCACGTTGAGACTATTAAGTTTCTTTTAACTGACACACCCGTTACTCCAGTAGTCCTTGGGCATCCCTGGCTTGTGCTTCATAACCCTCACTTTAATTGGAGTCAGAGTTCCATTCTCTCTTGGAGTGAGGGTTGTCATGCCACTTGTTTGTTGTCTGCTTGTCCTTCTGTGTCTTGTTCTGTGTTTCAGGATGAGCATATGGATCTGTCAAACGTGCCCAGCGAGTACCGCGACCTGAAGGGAGTGTTCAGTAAGTCTCGGGCTGCTTCTCTACCTCCGCATCGTCCCTATGACTGTGCTATAGATTTATTACCAGGTACGTCTCCGCCCAAGGGCAAACTTTATTCGCTTTCCGCCCCGGAGAGGGAGGCCATGGAGAAATATATTTCTGATTCTCTAGCAGCCAAGATCATTTGCCCTTCTTCTTCGTCGGCGGGAGCGGGTTTTTTTTTCGTGAAAAAGAAGGATGGGTCCCTTCGTCCCTGCATCGACTATCGAGGGCTGAATAACATCACGGTGAAGAATACATATCCTTTGCCGTTGATGTCTTCTGCCTTTGAGCGTCTGCAGGGGGCGTCCTTTTTCACGAAATTAGACCTTCACAACGCATATCATTTGGTTCGCATAAGGGAGGGGGATGAATGGAAGACTGCTTTTAATACCCCCAGGGGGCACTTTGAATATCGCGTTCTTCCTTTTGGGCTTTCCAACGCTCCCGCAGTCTTCCAGGCACTCGTTAATGACGTGTTGAGAGATATGCTAAATCAGTTCATTTATGTTTACCTGGATGACATACTGATATTTTCTCATTCTCTCCAGGAACATGTTCAGCACGTCAGGCGAGTGCTTCAGAGGCTGTTAGAGAATGGGCTTTATGTCAAGGCGGAGAAATGCGTTTTCCATGCACAGTCTGTCCCCTTTTTGGGTTACATCGTGTCAGTCGAGGGGATGCGCATGGATCCGGACAGGGTTCAGGCTGTGGTTGATTGGCCAACTCCAGATTCCCGCAAGGCCCTGCAGAGGTTTCTGGGCTTTGCCAATTTTTACCGGCATTTTATTCGCAGTTTCAGCCAGCTAGCCGCCCCTTTGACTGCCTTAGCCTCCATCAAGACTCCGTTCAGGTGGTCCAGCGCAGCGGAGGCTGCGTTTACCAAACTGAAAGGCTGCTTTGTTTCAGCTCCCATACTCATTGCCCCTGATCCCTCCCGGCAGTTTGTGGTGGAGGTTGACGCGTCGGAGGTGGGGGTTGGTGCCGTCCTATCCCAGCGTTCTTCCTCGGACGACAAGGTGCACCCGTGCGCGTATTTTTCTCACCGTTTGTCTCCCGCTGAACGCAACTATGATATTGGTAATAGAGAACTGCTGGCAGTCAAGCTTGCCTTGGAGGAATGGCGTCATTGGTTAGAAGGTTCGGGGGTTCCTTTTATCGTCTGGACTGATCATAAGAATCTTGAGTACATCAAGTCCGCCAAACGTTTGAACTCTAGGCAGGCCAGGTGGGCTTTATTTTTCGGTCGTTTCGATTTTTCTATTTCTTATCGGCCAGGTTCCAAGAACATCAAGCCTGATGCACTGTCCCGTATTTTCGACCATTCTGATCGCCCGCCTTTTTCCGAGCCCATTGTGCCACAGAAAAATTTTCTGCGGTCACTTGGGAGATTGAGTCGAAGGTCCGCACGGCCTCGAAAGGGGTAACGCCTCCGTCCGGATGCCCACCGGGTCGTTTGTTTGTGCCAGAGACTTTACGGTCCGATGTCATTCGATGGAGTCATTGTTCCAAGGTGGCTTGTCATCCTGGGGTGAGTCGTACCATGTTTCTTACTAAACAACGGTTCTGGTGGCCGTCTATGGCTCGCGACATACGATGTTTTGTTTTGGCTTGCTCTGTTTGTGCCGTTTCTAAGACTTCTAATCGACCCTCTGCTGGACTCCTTCAGCCGCTGTCGGTTCCGTCGAGACCCTGGTCCCACATTTCGCTAGATTTCGTCACAGGTCTCCCAGCCTCAAGTGGGAACACGGTGGTTTTGACCGTGGTGGACCGGTTCTCGAAGGCTGCCCATTTCATCCCTCTGCCTAAATTACCGTCTGCCAGAGAGACAGCGGTTGCTGTCATTGACCACGTTTTTCGCATTCATGGTCTCCCGACAGACGTGGTCTCTGACAGGGGGCCTCAGTTTGTCTCTAAATTTTGGAGTGAGTTTTGCCGTTTGCTAGGGGCGACTGTTAGTCTTTCTTCTGGGTATCATCCCCAGAGTAATGGTCAGACAGAGAGAGCCAACCAGGACTTAGAACGTATGTTGCGATGTGTGGCCTCCCAGAATCCGTCCTCTTGGAGCCAGCAGCTCTCATGGGTTGAGTACGCACATAACTCATTACCAGTATCTGGTACGGGCCTGTCTCCGTTTGAGGGTAGCTTAGGGTACCAGCCACCAATCTTTTCCAGTCTGGAATCCGAAGTCGCGGTCCCCTCTGCCCACGCATTTGTCCAGAGGTGTCGACGCACCTGGAGCAGGGCCAGACAGACCCTCCTCCAGGTGGGGGCACGCACCAAGGCCAAGGCTGATCGCCACCGGTCAAGGCCTCCCGTCTATGTCGTCGGTCAAGAAGTGTGGCTTTCATCTAAGAACATTCCTCTCCGTACCGTTTGTAACAAGCTTGCTCCCAAATTCATTGGCCCGTTTACCGTCACCAAGATCATTATTCCGGTGGCGGTCCGCCTCAAACTTCCTCCAGCGTACAAGAGGATTCATTCCGTTTTTCATGTTTCCAAATTAAAACCTGTTTTTCATGCCCCCATTAATCCGCAAACCCCGGTTCCTCCACCGCCGCGACTCGTAGATGGGGAACCTGTTTATTCGGTCAAGCGTATTCTGGACTCTAGGCGGAGGGGATGCGGATTCCAGTACTTGGTGGACTGGGAGGGTTACGGTCCTGAGGAGAGGAGTTGGGTGCCTGCTAGAGACATATTGGATCACTCTCTTATCGATGATTACAATCGTCAGGTAAGTTCATCTGGGAACGCCAGGAGGCGTCCTTAGGGGAAGGGGTACTGTCACGGTTCATGGATCTGTGTGCTCATTCTGTGTTCGTCTATGTTGTGGACCCGCTCGTTGTGCTTGTCAGCGTTGCCTAGTTACCGTGCACCTGACGAGGTAATCAGAACGGTGACAGGTGTAGCTCGTCTGCACTGCCTATATCTGGCTGGCGTTTCTGTGGTGCGTTGTCAGATCGTTTTTACTGTTGTGGTGTACTTACTCTCTGTGTCAGTCTTCCAGGTCCTGAAGCTGTTCTCGCCTGGTCGCGTTTCAGTATATCCCTGTAGGGTGCGGACTGGACTGTATTCTCTGCCCGAGCTGGAGACTCTGCACTGCCGGGTTTACTGCACCTGCACTGCCGATGATATCTGCACCTCCACTGTGTTTGGAGTCTGCACCTGCACTGCCAGCTTATCTCACCTCCACTGTGTTTTGGAGTTGTCAAATAAAGACTATCTGTTTTCACTCGCAATTGGATCTCGAGCTTTCTGTACCGTGACAGCTTCTGAAAATACATTTATATTTTGAAAAATATATAAAAAATGGTCAAAGTACATACTGATAGAAATCTATTTACATAATTATATTTATTGAAATATATTTTCGCATATATATATAATTATTTAAATATGTTTTAAATACCTGTATATTTAAATATACAGGTATATTCATATTTATATTTAAATATTAATATATATATATATATTTGAGCTTGTCTTACAACGGAATAATATTTCATTCTTTGTAATTCATGTTATGTTGAATTCGGTGTTACATGACTTTTTGTTAATAATTGTTATATTAATTTACAGTTTCTAAGAGTAAATGGTTTCCACATCAATGTTC
>CM049820.1:2518990-2591490 GCA_027422435.1 Schizopygopsis pylzovi | reverse complement strand
GGCTCCTGGTCGGGTTCGGGGCCGGGGTCGGGTTCGAGGCCGTGCGGCACCACAGTATCTGCTGAGTGCTGATGAACATATGAGTATGATCTGAATGCAAAGATGCGGGAGGATGAATCAGATCCCAGGTGGAGGAACTGAAGGAGTATTGGCTCCTGGTCAGGGTCGGGTTCGGGGTCGGGTTCGAGGCCGTGCGGCACCACAGTATCTGCTGAGTGCTGATGAACATATGAGTATGATCTGAATGCAAAGATGCAGCAGGTTACTCCAGCTCATATTGCAGGAGGATGAATCAGATCCCAGGTGGAGGAACTGAAGGAGCATTGGCTCCTGGTTCGGGGTCGGGGCCGTGCGGCACCACAGTATCTGCTGAGTGCTGATGTCAGGAGGCCAATCTGTGATTAAAGACGAAAGCCAGCTCAGAAATAGCCCACGCTCTAAGCGCACAGCTAAAGACGTGTGAGCTAGGTTAGATCAGGATGGGTAAACCGCACGATACCGTATCAGCTGAACTTCACGTCTTAGCGCTGTGTTAATGAGGCAGATAATCAATGGCATCTTCTTCAGATGTGTTTGCTCACTGTTAATGATCTGCTGGACTTGGTTAGAGAACAGCAAGGATAAACTACAAGTGTACAGCATCATGTTATATTATTCTTGCATTGCAAGGCAATTAAAATAAGCATCATTGATGCAGTCATATTCATTTGCATTACATTAGAATTTCACTTAATTTAAATAATAAATACATTATACAAAACAATGCAACATTCAATATACAAAATGCACAATACAATATGTTGTTGTGTGTTCGTGATCTGCAGTCCTTTGTATCGCATCTTACACATTTCCCTGATATTTTATTCTGTATTGAACTCAATATTTGACTCTATTGCTGTAATAGAGTGACATAGACCTGTTAAAGCCTGGATCTCTTCAGCAGATGCACAGATCGAGTCAATCCAGACCCTAGAGGAGGACAAACTGAGCACTTCAGATCTAAACACACTCAGATGATTAATCCTTTATGCTCTTGTGCATAAATACACATAGTCATCATTGTTTATTAGACTTGATACCTCAATGAAATGATATGGGGGTCCTTTACCATGCTATAGTACCATGATTGAGTCATATTTAGTTTTATACTTTAATATCATATCATTTAGGACTGCTTAAACATTTTCAACAATTTCATTTTGTCGTCGACACAACAAACTTTTAGTTTCACACACGCGCTCCGTCTCTTTAAAACCAAGCCTTGCACGACGCGCTGTGAACCACGTGGTCCCATAGTGCCGCGCTGTGATTTTCTATTGGCTCAAACCTCCGCCTCAGCCTCGCCCTGATTGGTTCGCATGTGGGTGTGCTCGCGGGATTCAGGCGTCCTGTTATTAAAGCCGCTAACTCACCATAGCTCTCCATTGGCTGTTGGACGTCTAGTACGCGGCGGATTCCGCCTCGCCATTGGTTAACTCCGGGGACATGCTCTATCGTGATTGGCTGGCGTATAGGTCACTACCAGTGAATGCGGAAGTAGTGCGCTCTACTGAGTCACCGTTGTGTCAGTTGATTCTTTCACAGTGAGTATCTTGATCGTATTTCATTTTCTGTTTATTTAACTTGATTATTCTTTAATGTGTTTGCGGTTACGTTAGGCGGATTGTTGTGTAAACTAAATACAGACGTTTTTTTGTCTGGTTTCTGCTGACCATGTGTTTGTATGTGGTTGTATTGACCAGCTGGGATGTTTAACAGTCTGTGAAATCCTCCACCCATACTAAACACATACACACACACAGACACACACACACACACACACACACACACACACACACACAGAGACAGACACACACACACACACACACACACACACAGACACACAGACACACACACACACACACACACACACCCTCTCTCTGCTGGAAAGTCACATTTGGAGAGTGTGGATGAACTGTATTTATATATTGAGTATTTCAGTACACAGACAGACACACAGACACACACACACACACACACACACACACACACACTGTTTAAATGAATTCACAGGCTTTGTGTAATAAACTGTCCTGATCTTCCTGAATGTTGTATGTTGCTTTGTAAAGTGGGTTAAATTCGTTTTGTTTTCGATATTCCTCACACTGAATCTGAATTACTGGTGTTATGTAAGATGCCTGTAGGACTTTTCTATAGTAAAGAAGAAAACATGACATGCATGCATAGTAAAAGGGTTGGTGTTACATAACATTTATGCATTATTTACAATTAAATTACATTTATAACACTTCTTGAAAGGAATATTATTCTTATTATTAATATTATATATATATATTCAAAATATTGTATTGTAATGTATATCATATTATGTATTGTTATGCATTTTATTTATTATTATTTGTAGTTTTTACAAGTCTAGCCACTGACTTGGTTTGTTATCTGGTTAAAATTGTTATTTAATTATTATTATTATTATTTATTTTTTGTAAAAAAGGGAAGAATAATGTGCTAGAAATGCATGCGTGGTAAATATTGCCATATTATATATGACTTCGGGCTTTGTTTTCTATCTGTAATATCATTATTTGTACTAGATATATACGAGTGGATTATGTGTCATACTAAAGTGCTTGTTTGACATCTGTTGATCACAACAGTCTCATATGTGATATTTAAGCACTTGTTTTATAAGCGGCTCTGGTTAAGAGCGTCTGCTGAATGTCTTACTGGTGGATTTATTTGTCCTTCTTCAGTTACATGAAACAGATAGTTTGTGTCCTGCAGCTAATGAACGCGGTTTGCCAATCGTTTTCATATCTCTATCGGAGAATAATTGCTCCGGTTCTGTTTGATTCTAGTCGGCGAGGTCTACCAGTGATTGGCTCCTGTTCAAACCCACCGGATCCGTTCTCATTCCTCAGCGGGCCGTCCCAGTGCTTTAGGTGAAATGTCTAATTGATGGCTCATGCTCATGTTACAGGTCAGACGGCTCTTTAAATAGCCTCATGACTGAATCTGGGTCCATGTAGCCGTGACTGTATGTTTATGATCTCTTTAATAATAGTTTTAAATGGAGCATTATTTCCTGTTAGGACGCGTGATGCTCTAGCTATGAGTGCTATAGCTTATCTTGTGACTAAGTGGAAGGGACACAGTCAGTCTTATTCATTTATAAAGTGGGTGCCGTCAGATTGAGAGTCTAAACAGCTGATGAAAACATCACAATAATCCACACCACTCCAGTCCAGCAGTTGACATCTGGATGGATTTGTTTCTTTTGCCTTCTCATTAAGACATTTTTAACTTCAAACTGTTGCTTCCAGTTATTATTATCCATATTAATCATGCTTCCTCCAGTGAAAGACTCCATCTACTGTTGTCCTCACAAATAAATCCAGCCATATGAACTAGGGGTGGGCGATATGACCAAAACCTTATATCACGATATGAAAAATTATATCACGGTACAGTGATTTTTTTTTTCTTTTAAAAAGGTTTTTATTGTATTAAAATCTTTAATACCATATAATTTTCATAATCCTTGTCACAATGTCAATATCAAACTAATACAAGCCTAAAGAGAGAAACTCAACCTCACTGAAGATAAATAAACAGTCAGTGATGAAATAAGGATAAGAAACTAATTACAAGCAATAGAACAAAAAACTACAATAAATAAGAAACACTACATTGTGTGAATTAATTAGTCTTCAGTGTGTTAGTTATATCTATGATAGATATAATTAACACGTGTATTATCTATGTATAGATTCTATACATATTATAAATATATCATTATTATTATTTATTCTCATTAAAGTTACAAAAGTGATTTAGTCGAGCAGTGAGAGAGCAGTGTGCTGTGATTAACATGAATGAATATTGGAACGCTTCCCCTTTAAGAGCGAAGTCCGGATCTAATACACTGTTACATATGCGTTTTCTCTTTCTGCGTTTACTCTCTCTTAAGACCTAAATCACTGTTTATGAGGATACTTGCAAAGACGGGGATTCTGACACATATAAGTGTGTTTATGTAATTGTTCAAAGTCGGCGATAAATAAAAAGCGCTCCTCTCACACAGAAAGAGACGGCGCACGCATATAGCTCTGTTGTTTGAGTTTCAACGGCTTAAAATCGGTTGTTTATAAACTGCAGTGCTTAAAAACACGAGACCATGCTACTGATGTAGTCCCTCGTTTACTAACGAGCTCCTGGTTTTGTGCTCGTTCTGTCTCTCGTCACGTCTCGTGGTGGGCGGCGTATAAAGATCAGTCACTCAAATGATGAAACGGTATTACCGCAAACAATGTATTTTGCGACACCACGATATAAACGATAGAACATAATCTGAAACGATAGACTTTTTATTTCGTCCATCCGATATATATCGTCATATCGCTCAACCCTAATATGAACGGTTTTAGCTTATAAGCGGTGCTTGAGCTGCGCAGATTTCTCTCCTGATTCAGACCAGACGATGTTGTCGCTGGAGGAAGTGTTATTATGGATTATTATTATACATATTTTAGCAGGAAGCAATGGTTTGAAGTTAAAACGTCTTTGTGATGGATTTATTTCTTCCAAACACACAGTTTTTGTCTTCTCCAGATGTTAACTGATGGACTGGAGTGGTGTGGATTATTATGATGTTTTTATCAGACTCTCATTTTGACGGCACCCATTCACTGCAGAGCATACATTGCTGAGACACTGATGTGATGCTATATTTCTCCAAATCTGATGAAGAAACAAACTCCTCTACATCTCGTGAGGACATTCTCAGCTCAATTTAATTTTAGGGAAACTATTCCTTCAAGAGTAACGGCATGTTTTGTACTCAAACGGGAGCACATCTCTGAGTGTAGGTCAGCAGGGCTTGTTTTATGACTTTTACCGGATATATTAGATACTATTACCTCTCCGCTCCTGCACTTTGACATGTTGTGTTTGTGTATAACTGCTCCTTCATATCTCTGGAATGATAAGTAGAGCGAACTATGATGTTTGATATTTGTGCGTATTGAACTGTGATATGTAAGATAAGGGTTTTCTGTGCTAGAGCGAGATCAGATGCTTGTTTAAATGGTAGATGAGCATGTTTGAGTTTTAGGGGAACCTCAGGAGAATATAGAAGTGAAATGATCTTTTCTTGGTATAGAGAAGTGATACTGATGTGACAAGGAATTTAAATCAAATTAAAAACACCAGCTTTTAAAAGGGAAATTTGTAGCTATTTAAACATTTAGAAATGTTTGTTTTTGTCACATGGTTGGCAGTGCGTTGCTTCGGTGTTCTGGATGATTTCAACCAACCATGTTGTTATTGCCTTAATTGTTAAACAATCTTAAACTAAAATTAACTTTTTACGATTTTTTTATTTTTGTAATTGTATTTTTACTTGGTCTGATAAAAGAAAAACCATGAATTCTGATTTTAAATGACTTTTCCAGGTGGTCTGTAATGTGGTTAAATCAGACCCAGCCACAGATCCGCTTGAACAGTCGGTCTAAAACACACATCTTGTGAAGAAATGTCTACTTGCCATGCGTATTATTTCATTCTCTGCCAGGAGAACATCCGAAGCCCAGTTGGTAGCTCATCTCTCCACAACAAAAGATTTGATTTCTCATTAATATCACAGTTTTGAATGTATTTAAATTGGCCCTGCTATGATATTTAATTCCCTCTCACCAATGTGCGCTCGTAAGATCAGCACAGATGCCGTTTTCATCTGAAGGGAAATAAATGAGATCAGATTGTCATCTATGCTACACACAGACTCACCAAATCCAATTGTCCCAGACAGATGACTTCAGTGTATTGAATTTGCTCTAGGGGTCGACCGATATGTGTTTTTCAGGGCCGATACCGATACCGATTATTACAGATCAAGTAGGCCGATAACCGATATTTTGAACCGATATACGTGTCTGGTGTAAAAATGAAAATTAATGCCAAAATTAATAATAACAAGAGCTCTGACAAAAAAACGCTCTTTAAATGCTTTTAAACATGTCTTTAATTCTGAAAACTGTTAATAACAACAACATTAAATAAACAGTAATATTAATAATAACATAAGTACAGAGATCACCCAGAAGCATTCTGTAAACATTTTGTAAAACTTAAAGTAAACGTATTTAGCGTATTGTGTGATTATTCTCAACAAAAGTTGTAATAATTGTTGTAGTTGTATTACGTATACAGTAATATATTCGGCTAAACCGAACTTATATTTTGACAGGTTGCCATGAGGACCTTTTAAGTTTCTGTAGCCTATGTATATATGATATGACGATCGTTTTACTCAAATGAAACGGTCAAATGCTCATGAAGTGACTGCGAGCAGTTCTGGGGATGTTGTTTATGTATTGATGTCCTCATTTAGTGAGACGGCAGATGCTGAAGTCACTGCGCGAGCATCACACGCTTCAGTATGTATGTGTGCAGTAAATGAAACCGCACGTCTGTGTCATTCATTAACAGAGATGCAGAACATGCAGGATTCATATTTAAATAGTGTTTTTGCAGCTTAATATTTATAGATACTAGTCCATAGCGCGAGTCGATTTAAGTGTACTGACCTACTTTTGATTAATTCATCCAAACTTCGACACATTCCGCGTTATACGGTAAATTCCATTATATGACTGCATTCCGCGATTCCGCCCGCATTTTCCGCATCGCGGACATCATAGTGGATTGTGATTTATTGCAACTTCAGCAACGTCTGCTGCTGCTTTACCTTTGAGAGACAACTGATGCGTGATCACTGAGGCAGCTCCAGTTAGCAAGTGCTTTCGGTGTGAGACTGCCTTCAGTTTTCCGCGTTGATTGGTCGGACTCGTGACTCTCTACATATCAGATGAGCGGTGGGCGGAGATTGCTCTCAGAGATTGAGAGATCGCCTCACTCTCACAGAGTGTTGAGCTCAGACAGGCTGCATCGAGCCAAATAGTGCATTTAAACATTAAATAGTTTCACCTGTATTATTTATTCACCAATAAATAATGTCACCTGTAAATAGTATGTTTGTTTGCATTAAAAAAAAATTTTTATCGGCAAATCTGTTTTTAAAATGGCCGATATCGATAATCGGTAAAATGCTTAATATCGGCGCCGATAATCGGTCGACCCCTAATTTGCTCTGTTGATGACGATGTTTGAGTTGAGATTGAGCTTGATGAGTGTCGAGAGGTCAGCGAGGTCATGGATGAGTGTCGAGAGGTCAGCGAGGTCATGGATGAGTGTCGAGAGGTCAGCGAGGTCATGGGTGAGTGTCGAGAGGTCAGCGAGGTCATGGGTGAGTGTCGAGAGGTCAGCGAGGTCATGGGTGAGTGTCGAGAGGTCAGCGAGGTCATGGATGAGTGTCGAGAGGTCAGCGAGGTCATGGGTGAGTGTCGAGAGGTCAGCGAGGTCATGGGTGAGTGTCGAGAGGTCAGCGAGGTCATGGGTGAGTGTCGAGAGGTCAGCGAGGTCATGGGTGAGTGTCGAGAGGTCAGCGAGGTCATGGGTGAGTGTCGAGAGGTCAGCGAGGTCATGGATGAGTGTCGAGAGGTCAGCGAGGTCATGGGTGAGGTCGAGTTCGCTTTGACCTGTTTTCCTCATGATATCGGTTTGGTAAAGTTTGGAGTGTGTGCAGCGCTGTGTGGACGTTGGTTTTAGTTTTCTCCATTTCGCAGGCCTGGGGCTGTTCTTCATACCTCGTTAACTCCGTTAGCTGGATTTGATTGTTGATGATTTGGCATGATCATGGATTGGTTGGTTCTTCGAAGCTCATCCTGGACTTGTCATAGCAACAGGTCCATCAGTTTAAACCTGCAGAGGAGGTTTATTTCATATAAACACGATTAGATCGTATCTTTTTAGGTGGAATTGATAATTAAAATCTGTGCCCTACTGATCCAGGGACAATAATAAAAACATTGAAAGTAGCATAATGCATAATGTTGCATAAAATAGAAATAAAATAAAATACATGATGTTGCATAAAATAGCATAATGCATAATGTTGCATAAAATAGAAATAAAATAAAATACATGATGTTGCATAAAATAGAAATAAAATAAAATACATGATGTTGCATAATGCATACTAGCACAATGTTGTATAGTGTATAATATTAGTGATGCACCGATCATGATTTTTCGTGGCCGATTCCGATACCGATTTTTTTCGAGCAAACTGGCCGATTCCGATTCCGATACCGATTTTTTTTCCTTTAAGCAACCAACAAGAAATAATGAAAGATTCTAACACAAATAAAGTGTTTATATAGTGAATATAGATTTGATTTAACATGTATAATATTTGTTTAAAAAATATATATATTTAAGAAAAAAGTTTCCCCCCAAATTCATGTCTGTGGTGTTTCAACAATGGATGTCACCCCTTTAAGAAAAGGGAGAATTCTATTTGGACTACTTCCTGTGTGTAACGGTCACTGCAGGTGCTGGTTGATCTGAGGGGTGCATGGGGAGTACATTCTTTCTTATACATTTTGAAGCTAGCTAAATCTCTGACAATTTCATGTGTTGTCATTAGTGTATGTGGTGTTATGTTGATAACTTGCAGATCTGGCATATTTTAATAAAAAAAAATATAAATACATACTTGTTGATATTTCCAAAATGTCCCCTGATCTTGAAATCATCATGATGGTAGCCTCCATTTTAGAAAAGTCTAAGCTGATTTGTATGTGGTGTTACTGTCTCTGGTGTTAATGCATTTTCTGGTAACACAGAGCCTTTAGTAACTTGCGTTATAAGGTCTGTGGTGTTACTTCAATATGACATAGTGGCTGTGTCACAAGTTTTTGATTAAAATTATTTACAATTCAAAATGTTCTTAAGCTTTTATTTTAATGGATATAGCATATTAAACAAATTTTAAATGCCTATCAATATATTTTATTAGAAAAAACATACAAGCATCTTTACAAATTCTGCCTCTCATGTTCAACTGGTCAACCCCAGTTGAAGATGGACCAAGATGGTTTTTAAATTGGGTTGAAACTACATAAAACTGGCCTTAAATGAAAACATTAACAGTAACCATGTGAAATTAAAGGCAACATTTGCATAGTTACAATCTAAACAACACAACCAACACACATTCAACAGTCCAAACAAAGATGTTACTTAATCAACATTTGTTGTCATTTTTAAAATTGGTGTAAAAGAAAATTAAGGTATGTACCAGTGAAACTAAATAAAACCAAAGTAGGCTATATAAATAAATTATTCCAAAATGTTAAATCAAATAATGTTTAGTGCAACGAGCAAAAGCAAAGATGCTACAGCTCGTGCTTGTTAAATCGAATTAAGTCAATGTAATTTTAAGGTAAAATAAAAATAATAATCTTGTACAGAACTGACGTTTATACGTTTGAACGTTTTATTCTTTACAAAAAGTAGCATTTCAGCTTTGTCACAAGTTGGTCTGTTTCTTTTCTCATCCAACACGTGAGAAGCTGCGCTGAACAACTGTTCACGGTCTATTCTTGTGCAGGGCGTGGACAGATACGCTCGCGCAAATTCTAGTGATGGGAAGTTCGGATCATTTTACCGACTCGGACCTTTGAGTCTCGTTTAAGATGAACGAACGACTCGAAAAACCCGAAGACTCGAAACAGGTGAACTAATTGCAGTACAGAACCTTTAGGATGGTGCGCATGCGCGACTGAACGAATCACTCCCCGAAACGACTCGTTCTTCTCGAGTCTCATTAAAGATCCGTTCAAAATGAATGAATCGTTCAAGACCGACCCATCACTAGCAACTTCAGCTAGAGCAGCAAAGGAAAGCGGCTCTTATTTGTGTGCCAGTAATGTTACACCAACGGCAGTTCGCTTCATTGTATCTGTTTTTCTGTGTGTGTTGTGCTCCTGCCGAATGTCTTCCACACAAATGACATGTTCGCACTTTCGGAAAAATCGGCCGAAAAAAAGACAAAAACCGGCCGGTTGCCGATCGCGCATTATAAGCAAAAACCGGCCGGTTCCGATCTTTGGCCGGTCAACCGGTGCATCCCTATATAATATAGCCAGTTTTCCTCATAGAAAGATTTATTAGTGATGAAATAATTACTTTATAATTGTATTGGGGTCTTATACACATGCTATAGTTAATCTGAGCTGTGCATTAATTTGAGTGGTGACAGATATTATGGGATGGGAGATAACTCTAAGAAACTTGAATTAATGCTGTCACATCAGAAATCTGCTTCAAAGATATTCAATGAATTGCTAATTACAACATTTAAATAAAAATGTAAAGTCTGTACAAAGACTAGAAATCATGAATATAAATAGGCCTAATTGGTAATCATGTAAAAATAATACAAATGAGAAACAGTGCACATTTCATTTCTCTATTATGATTAGTTTTTTTGTTTCTTTAGCCAAAGAACCGTTCAGTGATCAAGCATTGTTCTTAGTGTGAAGAACATTTGAATAATCTCAAGAACCCTGTTCTACTGTAAAGAACCTTTTGTGGAATGAAAAGGTCCCGTTGATGATTAACGTTTTATGTGTAACCATTAAAGCCAATGAAGAACCTTTATTTGTATGAGTGTAGCAATAGTAGACTACAATAAAAAATGAAATGAACTCTGGAAACATGTTGTTTTTATAAGAGAGGTCCCCAAATATTTTACCACAGTGTCACAAATAAACCGAATTGAGTGTTATGTATATTTAGTTGCATTGTAAATAAGTCTCATTAACTTTGGCTGAATCTTTGTAGTATTTAGGGCGGCACAATTAATCAAATTTCTTATGGATACCACAATTACGTAATCGTTCAAAATCCACTGATGTTATTCTGTGTGCTGATGTTATCTGAAGGGTTTTAGTATAGCATTATAATACCATGCATATGTTAACTTTTTAATTAAAGAAAAAAGCAATCCAATATACAGTATAGATCACATTTGAAGTGTTTCCAGCTTGTTTATTTCCATCCATACGGTTGTTTCAAACAATGGTATAAACATCATTTAATGTAAATTGTGATGATTGTAAATGATAATCGCAATTACAATTTCAAGGGAATAATCGACAATTATGATTTTTCTCATAATCGTGCAGCCCTAGTATTGCATGTCATATTTTTCTTACACAATATAAAGGGCTTTCAATGCATTCAAATGTAAAAGCAGCCGAACATTAGTGTTTTGTGGATTCATATTTTTGGGGTATTAAGTCATATTTCTATCTGATTTCTGAGATGCATCTAGCTCAGTGTGTGCTGTGTGAAGTCCGTGTGTTTGGACCTGTGTGGGATCAATGCGGATCTCTTCATTTACACTGAGGCTGTTCTGGTCTGTTCTGGTCTGGTCTGTTCTGGTCTGTTCTGGTCTGTTCTGGAGGTGTGTGGTAACTCCTCAGGTTCAGAGGCACAGTTACTCCTGATGCGAGGTTCAGTCTTAAAAACATATTCTCTCTGTGTTAGCGGTCTTGTTGAAAAGCCTGGCACCAAATACAGTTCTCTAAGTGCTGGGCAATGGAAAGTTCATGGAGGCTAAACATAGAAAACACACTTTCACTTTCTGTGCACTTCCTCATCATCACCTCACAGGTGAGACGCAGCGTGTGTTACTGCCATAAAAGGCGTTTTGTGCCGCGTGTTTGGAGGCTCGGAAACTATGTGGAAGTTTGTGTAGATAACAAGTGCAATAAACGCTGATATGGAATATCTATGTTCATATTATCGTTGATTCATAAATGTGTCAGCTCTCTGCATGTTAGTCTGTTTTTGGCTTGTAACCCAAAGAGAAAAGACTTTTCAAATTAAAGTATTCATTTGTTTTTTAGTTGCCATTTTTTTTAATATAGAGCTTTGGTTCCAATAAAGTGCACAATTCATAATTACATTAAATTAATACATGAACTCTGTTCAACTGGTTTCTTAACTCCAATATAACTTGAGTGTAATTGTTATAAAGGTGTATTTTTTCAATATACAGTACAATAACGTTTGTATAATTTTTTATAAATTGTAAGTTGTAAATAAAATAATGATTAATAGAGAGTATGTTTTACAAGAAAATGGTATTTCAGTTTTTCTATGGTATTATGGCACAATAATGGACAATAAAATCAGAGGCAGATGCTTAAAATTGTAATTTACTCTGATTTAATTTGATTAAAAAACAACAATTGGGCAAAAAGTTGTGTGTGTATACATATGTTTCAAATTGTTGCCTAGTTGTAATTATTATTTTGACATCAAATGTTTGCCCAGTTGTAATGGGTGTAATATACGGGCACGGGGTCTCAGGAGGGGTCTGAAGAGAGACTATTGTGATTCTAGTGAAATGTATCCCGGGTGGGGCGTAACCAAACACTGCGAGCGCTTCTTTGCTGTGTGCTCTACTGATACAGATGCTCGTATACACTGTTATGTGGACGCACGAGCGTTGAAAGTTTGTTTAGAACACAGACAGCGATGAAACGTGCGCGCTTTGCCTGTGCTGTAGAACAGCGCGGCCACGTACAACATGCCCCGAGACTCCGCCCACTCCGCGCGCTTCGTGTGTGAGCGTGGCGTGAAGCTCACAGGAGTTTGTGTCTCGCTCAGGTAAGAGCTGAACTTCTTTAGTCGTGTCTCCTCTGAGAACGATTGTTTCATTCACTGATACACTGTTGCGCGCGAGTGGAATGTTGCTCGTTACATTGTTAGCGCTCTCGGAAGTTTAGAACGTTCATCAACTGTTACAGTGTGGCTTCAGACGCGAGTTAAACCGCTTCTAGTTTTAAATGGAATGATAGTATTTCTGCTATCTTTGACGGGTCTCGTGAGAGTTCGTGTTGAGTGAGTGTTTGCAGTAGTGGAACAAAATCAGAGGGTGTGTTTCAAACGAATCTCTGACTCTTGCATTCAGGTAGAGCTGTCATGTTTGAAAAGAAAAGCTGTCACCGGGGCGGGGCCTTTTTAAAAGGTTCTGAGGCGCGGGGTTGCGCGCTTCTGATGAGCGCACGCACACATCTTCGCATCCTCTGGCTCTTATGTTAATATTGTGAAAATATTTCTTCTGCTTTCTAGTTGAACACGTTTTAAAATGTAATTCAGCATCATTACTCCAGTCTTCAGTGTCACATGATCCTTCAGAAATCATTCTGATTTGCTGCTCAAGAAACTTTGTCAATATTTAAAACAGTTGAGTAAATATTTTTCAGGATTCTTTGATGAATAAAAAGAATATCAAATATCCAAATATCAGCATTTATCTGAAATAAAAAGCTACACTACACTATACACTATACCATTCAAAAGCTTAGTATTATTATAATTTTTTTGCAGGGAAAATACATTTTAGAAAAATATACTTTTATTTAGCAAGGATGCTTTAAATTGACCAAAAGTGATGATAAAGACATGTATAATGTTACAAAAGATTTCTATTTCAGATAAATTCTGTTCTTTTTACCGTGATCTACACCCCTGCTGTCGCATTTATGGCAAATAACATCACAAAACCCATGCTGACAAAAATAATAGAAACTATCAGAGAAATTCTAATGATTTCCACTACAAATACCATTACAAACGATCAACTTTTAACCATTAAAACATAAATAATGGTTTCCTGTAGTGTGTTTTGGGACATATTACAATAGGATTTAGTTTGTTTTTTTACGTCCAATTACCAGTAGAGACCAACAGGCACATTACAGTTTCCATTAAAACCAATACAATTCTCATTATAAATCAGTAAAACCCATTACTAATTATGTCCTGTTTTTATTTAAAATTAATCAGCATGGGATTGAAATAAATATATATTATTGTATGAACTAAACTACATAAAGAGAAGAATGGAAAATGTATAATATGACAATGATAAACATAAACCTAGAAACCTGAAACAACAGAATTATTTAATTTGAGTATATGTCTCTTTGAGTGTTAATAACACTAATCACCTTATAGTCGACTTCATTTACTGTATTTTCTAACTCAATATCTCAAATGTAACCCGTTTGTAGAATCACTTAAGGCAGTGAAAATAACATATTTTCTTAGCGATAGATGCTATTTACACTGTTAAGATAGCAGGGTTTTCTGCTATTTATACTACTTATTGCAAATAGTGGCAATTATCTGCACCTCAGTATTGTAGTACATTATAAACGGTATACAATATCTTATTGAGTGAGTGTATATTTTAATTCAAATTATAAAATGGATGCCACCTTATTGGGACAATAAAGCCCTCCCTACACCTACCCTAACCGAGACTTTATTAGCAACTTTTTTATTATTTCCTTCATTTGTATATAAAAAAAAGCTTTTCTGAGGTGATTTGAAATTTCAAAAGGGAGAATTTTTTTTTTGCCACAAGGCGAATTCGAACCCAGGTCGATCGCATCAATAAGAGTATGACACACGTTTTACCATCTGCGCCACAGGAGCTTATGACTGGTAGACGTCCTTTATCTTGACGAGCCCAAACATTGGTGGGTGGAGTTTATGTAAATAGACACATGACTTAATCTGACACGTTTTCTTTGATGATGAATCAGCCAGGCCAACGGCCACTGGATGGATGACCGTTCTGGACTTCTCCAGAACATCCAGATGGCCAATCCGCCCCTGTGTGTGTGTGTGTGTGTGTGTGTGTATATACACACACACTCTCTCTCACTGGACACTTTATTTAGTACACCTTGCTAGTACCGGGTTGGACACCCTTTTGTCTTCAGAACTGTCTTAATTCTTCGTGGCATAGATTCAAGGTGTTGGAAACATTGCTCAGAGATGTTGGTCATATTGACATGATAGCATCACACAGTTGCTGCAGATTTGTCGGCTGCACATCCATGATGTGAATCTCTCGTTCCAGCACATCCCAAAGGTGCTCTATTGGATTGAGATCTGGTGACTGTGGAGGCCATTTGAGTAAAGTGAACTCATTGTCATGTTCAAGAAACCAGTCTGAGATGATTTGAGCTTTGTGACATGATGCATTATCCTGCTGGAAGTACATCAGAAGATGGTACACTGTAGTCATAAAGGGATGGACATGGTCAGAAACAATACTCAGGTAGGCTGTGGCGTAGGGCTGTGCAATTAATCGAAAATCAGTTTCGATTTCGGCCTCCAACGATTATGAAAATACTGTAATTGAGATAAAACGATCATTGTGCCCCATTCCGCCCCCTTTCCAGCGGTGCTCTTTTGTTCCTCCATAAAAGGCCAATTTCATGTGCAAATCATGTAACGAGACTTTAGTAAAACGGGACGTGCTTGATTTTATTTGAGTTGATGTATTTTTGTTTTTAAAAGCAATCCTCAGGAAGATTACGGTGTATGCGCTCGGAGACAGAACACAACACAGACATGTAAAGTCATCTTTTAGCGCCTAAACGCTCAAATACACGCAAAAATGTGTCAAAATGCGGCACTTAGTGATTATTCATGTAAACCCTCGTCGGTTATGTTATAGATGAACGTAAAGAGTTGAGAATGAAAATACTTATGTAACAGTAAATTGGATCCGTGCTCTTAAAGAGACAGCGCGCTATATTCCTGCTCCGACTGTGTGCTTTATATTAATAATCAAACAACAAAAGACCAATTCAAAATCACTCTCTGCTCTTGACTGAATGACTTTTGTAGCTTTACTAAGAAACATAGGCTGTTAATTGAATACTTAAGACTTGCATTAAAAAAAACGTAAAGCACAGTTAGTTTCATTTGTATCTTTTTTAATTCATTTGCTTTTTTATTACTGCCATTTTTTATTCCTTAGCTTTTTTTATTACTGGCAGTTAAATTATTTTCAATAATTTTACATTTTGATGGTCTCTAAAATGTAGATGTCATAGCAACCTTATTTACAGAAAATATATATTTGATACACATCACTATCTTTAAATCTTTCACACAAAGTTTTGGTCATATGGCCCACAAATATCGTTTTAAATAATCGTGATTACAATATTGACCAAAATAGTCGTGATTATGATTCTTGCCATAATCAAGCAGCCCTACTGTGGCGTTTAAACAATGCTCAATTAGTACTAAGGCCACAGTGTGCCAATAAAATATCCCCCCCACCATTACACCACCACCAGCCTGAACCGTTGAGACAAGGCAGGATGATCCATGCTTTCATGATCTTTACACCAAATTCTGACCCTACATCTGAATGTTGCAGCAGAAATCAAGACTCATCAGATCAGGCAACGTTTTCCAATCTTCTATTGTTCTGCTATCTTTGACGGGTCTCGTGAGTGTTTGCAGGAGTGGAACAAAATCAGAGGGTGTGTTTCAAACGAATCTCTGACTCTTGCATTCAGGTAGAGCTGTCATGTTTGAAAAGAAAAGCTGTCACCGGGTCCTGTTCTTATCTGACCGGAGCGGCACCCGGTGTGGTCTTCTGCTGCTGGAGCTCATCTGCTTCAGGGTTCGACGTGTTGTGTGTTCAGATGGTATTCTGCAGATCTTGGTTGTAACGAGTGGTTATTTGAGTTACTGTTGCCTTTCTATCATCTCTAACCAGTCTGTCCATTCTCCTCTGACCTCTGACATCAACAAGACATCTTCATCCACACAACTGCCCCTCACTGGATATTTCTCTTTTTCAGACCATTCTCTGTAAACCCTAGAGATGGTTGTGTGTGAAAATCCCAGTAGATCAGCAGTTTCTGAAATACTCAGACCAGTCCATCTGACACCAACAACCATTCCACGTTCAGTCTCTTAAATCCTCTTTCTTCCCCGTTCTGATGCTCGGTTTGAACTTCAGCAAGTCGTCTTCACCACATCTAGATGCCGAAATGCATTGAGTTGCTGCCATGTGATTGGCTGATTAGCAATTTGTGTTACCAAGAAATTAAACAGGTGTACCTAATAAAGTGGCGTGTGTGTGTGTGTGTGTATATATATATATATATATATATATTAGTGGTGGGCCGTTATCGGCGTTAACGTGCTGCGTTAACGCGAGACTCTTATCGGCGATAAAAAAAATATCGCCGTTAATCTATTCTCAAAGTTGGGTTGGGAGCTGGGTCTATATTACGCAAGCTATGATGACTTTCACCCTGATATTTTAGCGCGGATGTATACCTAGCCGAATTGCACTGTAGGGGGCGAGAACGAGTCTTCGAACTAGAGGCTCGCAGTCCGTGATGGACAGATTGTTAACGGCTGGTCTATGTGGTAATACAATCGGGCAGGACATCCAAACGCTCACCTATCATTCATCAACCTCAAATATGGCTTTTCATCTGAAAGATGTATGTAGTAGCAACTTTACATGGCCGCTCAATATGATGTTAACCTAGAGAAATGTGCGCTATTGAAGTGTTTGTGTGGAAGCGCGTTTGCGCAGGACAGGCTCCGGTGCGCTCACTTGCTCTTAAAATCTCCGTCATTCTTGGTCATACAGATAAAAGTAGCCTAATACATCTTTCGAATCTGTAAAGACTCTACGTTTATTTGTGTGCACTCAGAATAACAACGAAACGTTGCGCTTTTAAGCAAACAGGATGCGCTTTAGGTCTCATGTGAACTTGAGAATTCACTCCCGTGTCACCCTCTGCTTCGAACCTGTGTGTATGCCTAACGTTACTGTGAAATTACCACATCAGACGTGACGTGCTAACATGGATGCAGCTATGAAGCCGCCGGGTTTGCTTCAGGGAACATTTATTTTTAAGAAGCTTCCCAATGGAAACTGTAAACAGTTCATCACGACCTCTTATGTAGGCCTACAGTTCAAAATTCATGTTTAACTGAATAAACAGTTAGTAAACACAAGTACATCTTATTGAACATAGTTTATTTTCATCGCCAATTATCATAGTAGAACAGCTTTCTCAAGCAGTTTGTGATGCATTTTGGAAACAGGAGATGAGCCCCTGGTCTAATGCACCACCTGGCTTGAGAAACCCGTTCTCAAAGACTTACTTTTAGTCATTATTTGGGTAGCACACATATTCTGAATGCCTTCGGCAGAATTCAAATGAGACATTTTAATCTAGATTAATCTAGATTAATTCCAAAATTAATCTAGATTAATCTAGATAAAAAAAATTAATCTATGCCCACCCCTAATATATATATATATATATATATATATATATATATATATATCAAGGTCATTTCAGTAGGTAAACTCCATGGGTCCATAGCCAGAACTCCATGGGTGTGTTCATGAGCACATACAAACACACAGTGCTTTACACTGGATCATTAAACTGTGTGCGTGCGTGTGTGCGTGCGTGTGCGCGTGTGTGTGTGTGTGTGTGTGCGTGTGTGTGTGTGTGTGCGTGTGTGCGTGTGTGTGTGTGCGTGTGTGCATGTGCGTGTGTGCGCGTGCGCGTGTGCGTGTGTGTGCGTGTGTGTGTGTGTGTGTGTGTGTGCGTGCGTGCGTGCGTGCGTGCGTGTGTGTGTATGCGTGTGTGTTGAGAGCACATGACAGTAACAGACTGCACTGATAACATGAGTGTGTTTTTTTCTATTTGTATGTGTTCGGACCTGTTTGCTCAACTATGTCTTAGACTCAACGTTTTTCTATCAAATTTAGCAGGAAAAACACAAATGCTGAACATTCCAGAGAAAGAGTTGAGAAAGATTTTGATCTGAGCAGAACTGAAAACTAATATCACTCATTGTACAACACTGATGTGTGTCATTGCTGCTTGCATGAACAATAACAGAAATAAGAGACATGCACATAACACTAAAGATGTGCAAAGCTACATATTTTAGAGGTCAACTTTTCGGCTGACTGGACTGGTCTTCAGAAAGCCTAGAATCATTTTTTGTTCACCAAGTGGACACATTTTTAGGGAGGTGTTTTTGTAAAATGCATTCAAAAATTAAATCACTTTTTTTTTATACATGTATTTTGTCATTCTGCATTAAAGTATGTGTATGTGGGTGTATATATATATATATATATATACATATATGCATGCACTCACACTCACACTCACACACATACACATATACATCATATACATGCATAAACACGCATACAAACAATGCTATTCAAAAGTTTGGGATCAGTTAGGTTTTCAATAAATTTTTTTTTTGTTAAATATGTATTTTCTGCTCATTAAGGATACATTTATTTGATTTATTTGAGCAAAAAAACAGGAGAAGGAAAAAAACAGCAATTTTGTGAAACATTTTACAATTTAAAATGGTTTTCTGTTTTAATATATACTTTAAAATATCAGAAATCTTAATATTAGAAATCATTCTAATATGCTGATTTATTATCACTGTTGAAACAGTTTCTGCCACTTTATATTTTATTGGAACATGTGATACTTCATTCAGGATTCTTTTATGCATAAAATGTTTGGGGTCAGTATTTTTTGAAAGAAATGCATGTTCTTATTAAGCAAGAATGTGTTAAATTGATAAAAAAGGGAGGGTAAACTTGTTACAAAAGATTTCTATTTTTCTGTTCTTCTTGACATTTAACCGACCTCACTTATCATCACGTGTTGGGTGGTTTAAGTTTAGTGAACACTCGTCATCACTTCAGTTTGCCATTGGCTGATTTCTGATCTGTTTTCTTGCAGATTGTGTCTCGTGAGCGGTCACTGAGTTGCGAGACCCGTCGCGGTGAGGAGAGCTGGCGGAGCTGTAGCCGAGACTAAATCAAAGCACATCTGCCGAGAAAATGGTGAGTCTGGGGAGAGTTAGTGTGTGTGTCAGTGCAATAACCTGCTTTTTCTTTTGATCTGGGTTAGAAAGATGATGTTTGAGAACTGTTTCTGTGAGATTCATCCAACTTTTTATCGTTTACTGTAGAGATCGACCGATATATCGGTTTACCGATATTTAAGCATTTTACCATAATCGGATATCGGTTTTGAAAAAAAACGAGAACCCATATTTTTTTTATTTTTTTTGTCACATACACAATTATACAGAGTATAACCAGCAGTGAAATGTGTTCTCTGCATTTCACACACACTTGGAGCAGTGGACACACACACACACACACACACACACACACACACACACAGTTTGAGTATAGTTCTGTGTAAATAGATAAACCGCTGTCAGCAGTTTTCATAATTTAGACAAAAACATTTAATAATTCTGATAAAACAGTTAAGAAATGCAATAAAATACGATGTTTTGTTTGTTATAGCTTATTTCAATATTCCAGAGAATATTATTCAGTGAATTATTCTTCACTCTTTAGTCTATTAAACAGATTATAAACCTAAAACTGTAGTTTAACATGAAGTTGATATGACTTCTGTCCTTTATTTTCTCCATTTGAAAACATTAGACATTATTCTGCTTATTGTTAATATCAGTGTTGCTGATGATGCTTTTTATAAATAAAATGTTTTTGTTGTAATTTGAAGATTAAATGTAACATGAAAGAATGTTAATTTTCAACAGTTGTTTGTTGTTGTTAAGACGACTGAAAGTGAAGAATGGACTTCACTCTTTATAACAGTAAATATATATCGGTTCTGCATATCGGTTATCGGGTACATAAACGTACAAATAATCGGTATCGGTTATAAAAAATCAATATCGGTCGATCACTAGTTTACTGTGCTTTTGCTGACTGAGGGTCATCTGAACGGTTTATCTGGTTTGATACATTTGGTGTGTTTCAAATCTAATAATCCTGAGCGTTTATAAGTCGCTCAATGGCCTAGGACCTAAATATATGTCAGATATGCTCACTGAATATAAACCTAACAGACCACTCAGATCATTAGGATCGAGTCAGTTAGAAATACCAAGGGTTCACACAAAACAAGGGGAGTCCGCTTTTAGCTATTATGCCGCCCGCAGCTGGAACCAGCTTCCAGAAGAGATCAGATGTGCTAAAACATTAGCCACATTTAAATCCAGACTCAAAACTCATCTATTTAGCTGTGCATTTGTTGAATGAGCGTTGTGCTACGTCCGAACTGACTGCATTGTATTTTATGTATAATCATTTTCTATTTAACTGTTTTAAATCTCATTTTAAATCAATTTCTATATCATTTTAAATTTCCTTATTTTATTATTTTTAACTCCTTGTTTTTATTGCTGTGAATGATTATTTCACTTTCTTTTATGTAAAGCACTTTGAATTACCACTGTGTATGAAATGTGCTATACAAATAAACTTGCCTTGCCTTGCCTTGCCTTGAGCGTACGGCGTGTGTTCAGCGCTGTGGTCTCTTAGGCTCAGTGCATGCTAAAGAAACGCCCTTCGGCTGGAACAGCAAGCAAGACGACATCTATCTCCTTCATGAAGCAATCCTTTCATTATTACAGATCAGAGACTGATGCGTGTCTGTCTGTAGATCGCATGTTGTGCTTCATGTGTTTGTCATGAGTGACCCGTGTTATTAACCGTCATGATGGTCTCTTCCCAAGAAAACTACGTTGTAAGGGTGAACAGATGTTGGGAAGATCTTTAATGTTTGCATGTATTTGTCTGAAGAAAGCTCGGGGAATGCTGATGCCTCTTAAGCGCTGATAGATACATTGACTTGGTGTTTTATTGGAAACCCTTTCGCTGGAAAATTCCTGTTTGAGGTTAATTATCTGACCTGTTGAGCAAAGGTTATTTGAGTTTCTGAGGCCAACGTTTTACTGCAGTTCCCCAAATGTTTAACAATCGTCTCTAACTAAGCAGTGTCAGCATTAGAGGTATCTAGACCATGTTTGGCTGCAGTTTTGACATAATCAGAGATTCTGCAGGTCTTAAAAAGTCGCTCATTTACAAATAAAAAGTCTTAAATTCATAGCCGCGGCGTTACATGTACTGAAAACAAGAATATCTTGCTCTGTGTTTTTGTCTTGTTTTCTAGCACAAATATCTAAACCTCCTGAAATCAAGACACTTGAGAAGCAGAATGAATTCAGATGAGAAGTCTTGTTTTCTGATACATGTATCTAAATGAAGTGAGTTTATGATGAGCAGGAACAAATCTGTCCGTGGGGTATGAAAACTTTTGAATTACATCGTTTTTTTGAGCAGACATTAGTTTTTGTTTTAATCATAAACTCATTTCATTTTTATCAGTTTATCAAAAAGTATCATTAACTAAAACCATAATTTTTCACGTGCAATACAATTAACATCAACTAAAGTAATATAAATTACAAAAACGTTTCTTTTTTTCTTTATGAATACTTGCCAAGGCACCATTTCTCATTTGTTTAGCTTATCTTGAAGTACTAAAATAGCTCAAATTAAAGCAAATAAATACATTTAATAAAAACTATATGGACATATTAAAAAACAGAAATGACAAAAAACTACATTTTTAAAATCTTGAATATTAATGTGAAAACAGATATAAATATATTATCGAGTGTGTGTCTCTAAATAACATTGGTGCATTTATTAGTCAAAATTAAAAGACTAAAACTTAAATATTGAAGGTTGATTCATGTGATCAGTATAATCTGGTTTAGAACCGGTTTCTCCTGATGAGACGCAGTAACAACAGTTCTGTCTTGTATTTAGTGCGTGTTTCTTGTGCTGTAAAGACACACTGAGTGTGAAGCCGTGGGTTTTCCATGATGATGTGTCGCTCTGAGCGAATGAACGTGTCCCTCGACACTCATTAAACAGACCAAGCACAGCCTGTGCCTCGTCCTCCTCAGGACCGTTCGTAAACCTCGTCCAACAGCTGCTCAGAAACCAGAACCGGAGCTCTGCAGGCGCTCTTTTCCTGCTTTCTGCCGGCCCTCAAAGAGGCTTAACGACGCTCATACCACGTCTTAAATGGTGTAACAACAGTCTTTATTTTTTAAGAGGTCCGAGGATGGAAAAATAGACAATGTGGTACAGATGTTTGGACAAGTTCAGAAAGGCTGTGATTCATTTAAATACATGTGAGCTCTGCACATTTCAAAGTCAAAACATGGCGCTGTTGCACAGTTTGCAATTAGTGAATATTGTGCATTTATGCCTGACATTACTTTTAATGCATCTTTGATAAATTGATATGTTTCTTTATATTATAATATGTTGCAGATGGTCGTAAGATGCATATTTTATGTCATGTTTTTTAATGAGCAGCTCTAGAAGTAGTAAAGCATAGACATTTCATAAGAGTCCCAGTGTATTTTGGGCTTGTTTATGATAAAAAATCTAATTTAGTTATTATTGGTATTTTGGTTCCTACATTTCTCTCATCTTTTGAATGAGCAGCTGGAAGTAGTAAAGCATACATATTTCAAAATAAGAGTCTCTGTGTATTTCATTTATTTATTACACTTTTTTTGGTTATTATTGTTATATTCAGTAGTGGCATATGTGTGCAGAAAAAGGTCTTTCAAGTCTTACATTCGTTTTCAGAAGCGCTGTGGTAAGTAATTGGACAGGAACTGATGGCACTCAATATATTGTGTCGTGTCTTTAATTGTGTGCGGAGCAAAGTGGCTGGAAAATGTTCTGAATGTGATCATTTTGGGCTGTTTTTCTTATTGGCTGTTCTCTTGAGACTCTCTTTGGTAAAGCAACTTCTGTTTTAGTTGTAAACGCGTTTCTACAGTCTCCTGAGAGTTTTCTGTTGAGGACATTGATTGTAGAAATTGTGGTTTGCATGTTTCCATTCAGTATCTGAGCTGTTTTTTGACCCTGGACCACAAAACCAGTCAATGTTTTGAGATTATATACATCTGAAAGCTGAATAAATAATCTTTCCATTGATGTATGGTTTATGATAGGACAATATTTGGCTGAGATGCAACTATTTTAAAATCTGGAATCTGAGCGTGCAAAAAAATCGAAATATTGAGAAAATCTAATCTATTTCCTTAGCAATGCATATTACTAATCAATAATTAAGTTTTGATATATTTACGGTCCGTAAGAAATGTACTAAATATCTTCATGGAACATGATCTTTACTTCATATTCTAAAGATTTTTTTCATAAATAATAAAGTATAATTTTGACCCATACTATTGCTACAAATATACCGTGCTACTTATGACTGATTTTGTGCTCCAGGGTCACATATAATAATCAGCATTGTGTCATTTTTGACTCCTTTCAGTGGGAGTTTGGATTGAATTGGCCATGACACACAGGAAGTTGAATAGTAATTTGAGTTGGAATGACAGGAAGTTGATTTATTGATTAGTAAGTAATGTACTAGACCAACACATTACCAAAGTTGTTCTGATTTGTTTCCTAGTGTTACTTTATTGTTAGTGTTGTTGTTGTTATAGTTTTTATTAATATTTTGAATTAGCTTTTTATATTTTCATATTTTAATTTAAATTGCATTGTAGGTTTTAAAAATGTGTATGAGCTTTTGTATTTTTTTTTACAAAATATTTCTTAATTTTATATAATTTATTAATTATTTGTATAAATAATAAAAGATTACCCTAACCATTATTTTTATAAAAAAAAATTCTTAATTTTATTTTTATTTAATTTACAGGATTGTTTCACAGAATCTTAAATTAATTTAATTTCAATTAAGTTGATTATTAAGAATTTAAATGAGTACATTTAGTGTTTAGTATCTTCTGCTCTGTTGTGACATCTTATTGGTAATTCATATATACAAATAAAATGTATTGTTAACAGCAGTAAAATTAATTTTGTAGATTTTTTTTTTGTTTGAAATTAATTCTACACTTTTGAAATTGATATTTGAATTATAATTCTATATATTTTTCCAAAGTAATTTCTCGTTCAGGTGAGTTTTCCAGCAGGTGTGTGTGTGTGTGTGTCTCTACATTCATTCACACACACACACACACCCAGAAAACAAGCGACTGTTTTGTTCCGTTTCACTCACAGACGACATTGAGGCTGTTTTTTACCTTGTTTTTGTCTGTGAATAATGGCCGTGTGAAGGGGGGGTAGGTCACATGATGTCAGGCTCTGAGCTCACCTGTATGCATCCTTCATATAAAAACATCTGCTGAGCTGTTTTATGACTCAAGGAGCTTCAGGCAAACACTCGGAGACTCCGTTACAGTGAAATCAGTACATTTAGACCTACATCAATCGTTCGTTATATAGCCAACAAAGAAAGTTTCCAAGAAAGTATTGAAAGATCTACACATTTACTATTTCTTTATAAAAAAAAAAAATAATTATATATATTTTTTTTATTTGTTTTTATATTTTATAGATTATTTTACATTTTGTATAATAACAAAAATATTTAATTTCTTAATATATTTTTTTAAATTAAATAGAATTTCTTATATATATTACATAAATTCTTATAAATGTTATGTTGATGTTATGTTTGTTTTTTATGGTTTACATTTGTTTATATATATATATATATATATATATATATATATATATAAAATAGAAATTTCTCTACAAAGTTGTTTTTCTCTCTTTCTGCTCACGTAGAGTCATTAAGTACAGTAATGACCTGGGGCGGATTCACTAAAATATTCTTAAGAAATAAGTTAAGACATTTATTAAGATAAATTCCACGAAGATCATAAGAATGTTCTTAAGTGCAATTCTTGAAACATTAAGTTCTCAAAAATATTCTTAAGAACATCTTAATTTTTTTCTTAAGAAGCAAATAAGAATGAAAATGTCTTTATCTGAGTGAATACATGATGCACTGATAAAATCACACTTTATTGTCTTTTTGCGCTTCCTGCAGATTACCTCATAATCATAATAAGCACGCACACTCTTTTTCTCATGACTTTGACTGTCGCTCAGCTTCATGTTTTTAATACGGTGGTTTTTAATAGTTTCATTCATTTTTGTGCTGTGTTTTTGAGCTCTCTTCTTAGTGAACGCTTCCGTTATGAGTCTCCGCGCTGCTATAGCAAGCGCGTCGTGTGTATCGGCACATTCATATGCGCTGCATACTGCCAAAGATTGTCGTATTTATAAGTTAACATAAAAGCGTCCAATTAAAGCTCCCTATCTGAGAGTTGCTACTGAGTTTTGAAGTCAGCTAAAAGTAGCGTCACACAGGCTAATCATGACCGATAATTGTTTACATTATCATCCCGGTCACTTCAGAAAACTCGTGCACATCCCTATTAATAGTCCTACTGTGTATTATATGTAGCCAATGTTGTTGTAATGCTTAAATATAACAATTAATTTGAAATAACCCAAAACATTTATTAAATCATTCTTACTGTTTGGGATTTAAGACAAGTCTGGGGCTGTCCTAGATTTAAGAAGTTATTTACGATGATTTTTAAGAAGATTCTTTTCAAGAATTTGAATTCTTCTTAAGTTTTGTCTTAAGAACAATATGAATGTTCTTAAGAAGAATTTTTGTGAATACAAAATATTTTTAACTTTTGTCTTAAGTTGGCAGTTAAAATGGCAGTTAAGAAAGCATTTCTTCAGAATGTCTTGTGACTCCGGCCCCTGCTGCTTGTCATCTTAATTTATCGTTATGTATTACCCAATGTTGGATATGACTCAGTGTTTGATGTTGATGTATCTTGATGAATGGTTATGACAGTGGTTGTTTACTGTAGACTGTGTTCTGATGGCTCATGTAGTTAAACCGAGTGAGTTGTTTGTGATGGTGTTGTAGGTTTTCCTTCTTTATGGCTCTATGTCATGCATTTGTGTGACGTGCACAGCTGGTTTCAGGGGAGCGACGTGTGTGTGAGACGTGAGGTGTGTGTTGTGCTGAGTTGGTCTGTAGCAGGGTGTCCTCCTTTCCTAAAAATAGGTGTCTAGGAGTCATAAGGCCACGTCTGCAGTGAATCACAGTCCATCAGCTCCAGCAATGTTCTCTATGAACATGTGTGAACGCACACTTGTAAAGGTGCAACTATAATATCAATAACAACAGCTAAGTCCCTCTGGAGTAGATTATTGTTTTATAACAAGCAAAATATGTTTGCTTCGTAAATCAGACGGACCGAGATGCAGCGATAACTACTTGGACGGACTTATTAAAAATGCAAATTCACTCTCTGCCAGCAGGAGACGCTTAAAAGCGGGAGAAATAACATTAACGTTAGAGGTTTAGCCCGGTAACGGCTGTAAACTGAGCTTACAAACGCTGCTTTATCAGACATATAACATGTAAGATGAAATGAAAACAATTTCTAAAGACAGTGTTCCTTCAGAAATACAGTGATATAAAAACACCTCCGCCTCGTTTTGATTTTTAAACGTGCATTACGTGCTCATGTTTATTCAACAAAGCCTCTTGGGAAAGTTTTGATATTGTGGTGGGTCACCACAAATAAATGTATGTATGTGAAACACATCCCACAGCACAACAACCTGAGCCAGGGCTCTAGAGTGTGACCTAATTTCTCAATGGTGCGACTAAAACAAATCAGGTCGCACCAGTCATTCGATAGAAAAAAAAGTCTCCACGACTGAAAGTCTCTCTGTCGTTCAACAACAGACACACATTAGGCTTATATCGTGGTCTAAACCAATCAGAGATAGTGAAGGGCGGACCCCCCCTCTGATTGGCCGTGGTCCAGATATTCCTGTACGTGTGTGTGCGTCTGAAAATGCGTGTGCTGCTGCAGTCAGACAGACAGAAAGATAGGTGAGTAGTAGAGATGCGCGCAGTGTTGCCAACTTAGCGAGATTTAGCACCCTTTTAGACCCCCATAGCGAGACCTTTAGCAAGTCTCTCAGAGTGTCTCTGTGATCGTTGGCAATGGCGCGAGATCAGCGCACGCAGCTCTTTCTCTGCATCTGCTCGGTTCAGTGAGCGTCTGAGATGAGCCCGTTCAGTTAAAACAGATATTATCGCTTCTCTAATTTTACATGCAAATATAGCCGAAAATCACAGCACAGGAATTGTCTTTGTCTTGTCTTATATTGTGTATTATTTGATTTCATCAGACAACGGCTCAATAAAATTATAAATTAGGATTTTTGTGCAGACTAGCTTCTTGGAAGGGAGAGCTGGTTACAGGTGGAGAGGAGATAGAGACATAGAGCCAATCAAGTGTATGCTCTCACCACACACCAGCTACAGGTGGAGAGAAGAGAGAGTCATAGAGACAATCAAGTGTATGCGCTCACCACACACCAGCTACAGATGGAGAGGAGAGAGAGACATAGAGCCAATCAAGTGGATGCACTCACCACACACCAGCTACAGGTGGAGAGGAGAGAGAGTCATAGAGCCAATCAAGTGTATGCGCTCACCACACACCAGCTACAGGTGGAGAGGAGAGAGAGACATAGAGCCAATCAAGTGTATGCGCTCACCACACACCAGCTACAGGTGGAGAGGAGAGAGAGTCATAGAGCCAATCAAGTGTATGCTCTCACCACACACCAGCTACAGGTGGAGAGGAGAGAGAGACATAGAGACAATCAAGTGTATGCGCTCACCACACACCAGCTACAGGTGGAGAGAAGAGAGAGAGTTTTAGAGACAATCAAGTGTATGCGCTCACCACACACCAGCTACAGGTGGAGAGGAGAGAGAGACATAGAGCCAATCAAGTGTATGCGCTCACCACACACCAGCTACAGGTGGAGAGGAGAGAGAGTCATAGAGACAATCAAGTGTATGCGCTCACCACACACCAGCTACAGGTAGAGAGGAGAGAGAGAGTCATAGAGACAATCAAGTGTATGCGCTCACCACACACCAGCTACAGGTGGAGAGAAGAGAGAGAGTCATAGAGACAATCAAGTGTATGCTCTCACCACACACCAGCTACAGGTGGAGAGGAGAGAGAGTCATAGAGACAATCAAGTGTATGCGCTCACCACACACCAGCTACAGGTGGAGAGGAGAGAGAGTCATAGAGCCAATCAAGTGTATGCGCTCACCACACACCAGCTACAGGTGGAGAGGAGAGAGAGACATAGAGCCAATCAAGTGTATGCTCTCACCACACACCAGCTACAGGTGGAGAGGAGAGAGAGTCATAGAGCCAATCAAGTGTATGCGCTCACCCCACACCAGCTACAGGTGGAGAGGAGAGAGAGTCATAGAGACAATCAAGTGTATGGCGCTCACCACACACCAGCTACAGGTGGAGAGGAGAGAGAGTCATAGAGCAATCAAGTGTATGCGCTCACCACACACCAGCTACAGGTGGAGAGGAGAGAGAGTCATAGAGACAATCAAGTGTATGCGCTCACCACACACCAGCTACAGGTGGAGAGGAGAGAGAGCATAGAGACAATCAAGTGTACGCGCTCACCACACACCAGCTACAGGTGGGGAGAGGAGTCATAGAGCCAATCAAGTGTATGTGCTCACCACACACCAGCTACAGGTGGAGAGGAGAGAGAGAATAGAGCCAATCAAGTGTATCGCTCACCACACACCAGCTACAGGTGGAGAGGAGAGAGAGAATAGAGCCAATCAAGTGTATGTGCTCACCACACACCAGCTACAGGTGGAGAGGAGAGAGAGAGATAGAGCCAATCAAGTGTATTGCTCACCACACACCAGCTACAGGTGGAGAGGAAGAGAGAGATAGAGCCAATCAAGTGTATGCGCTCACCACACACCAGCTACAGGTGGAGAGGAGAGAGAGTATAGAGCCAATCAAGTGTATGCACTCACCACACACCAGCTACAGGTGGAGAGGAAGAGAGAGTCATAGAGCCAATCAAGTGTATGCGCTCACCACACACCAGCTACAGGTGGAGAGGAGAGAGAGAGTCATAGAGACAATCAAGTGTATGCGCTCACCACACACCAGCTACAGGTGGAGAGGAGAGAGAGTCATAGAGACCAATCAAGTGTATGCGCTCACCACACACCAGCTACAGGTGGAGAGGAGAGAGAGTCATAGAGACAATCAAGTGTATGCGCTCACCACACACCAGCTACAGGTGGAGAGGAGAGAGAGCATAGACAATCAAGTGTACGCGCTCACCACACACCAGCTACAGGTGGGGAGAGGAGTCATAGACCAATCAAGTGTATGTGCTCACCAACACACAGCTACAGGTGGAGAGGAGAGAGAGACATAGAGCCAATCAAGTGTATAGCGCTCACCACACACCAGCTACAGGTGGAGAGGAGAGAGATCAATAGAGCAATCAAGTGTATGTGCTCACCACACACCAGCTACAGGTGGAGAGGAGAGAGAGAGATAGAGCCAATCAAGTGTATGGATGCTCACCACACACCAGCTACAGGTGGAGAGGAGATAGAGCCAATCAAGTGTATGGCTCACACACACCACTACAGGTGAGAGAGGAGAGAGAGCTAGTAGACAATCAAGTGTATGCGACTCACCACACACCAGCTACAGGTGGAGGGAGAGAGAGTCATAGAGCCAATCAAGTGTATCGCTCACCACACACCAGCTACAGGTGGAGAGGAAGAGAGAGTCATAGAGACAATCAAGTGTATGGCTCACCACACACCAGCTACAGGTGGAGAGGAGAGAGAGCATAAAGCCAATCAAGTGTATGCGCTCACCACACACCAGCTACAGGTGGAGAGAAGAGAGAGTCATAGAGACAATCAAGTGTATGCGCTCACCACACACCAGCTACAGGTGGAGAGGAGAGACAGCTTTTTGACAGTAAAGTATCCCCGTCACTACACTGGGGCGTTAGGACCCACACAGACTGTAGGGTGAGCACCCCCTGCTGGTCTCACTTACAACTCTTCCACCTCTTCTTATTTAGTTTATGAATTAAAACAATATTCCCAAGAGCACGTTTGTTGAACAACGTTTGAATAAAAATAACTTTTATTTTATGTGATATTCTATTTTACATCGAGCAAGCTTCTGAATAAAAATCAACCAAAAACTGTCCTTAAAATGTAAATATAAAACTATCTCAAATATATTTGCAGAACTATTTGAACTCCGTGACCTCAGTTCAGAAGACAAAGCAAATTATGAAACAAAAAGAATAACGAATCAAGTAAAAGATAACCTAAAAATGTATGTCATGTTTTTAAAAGTGGGAAATTGGTTTAAAATGCACCCTTTTGCTGACTTTAAGATGGAACAATGGTAGAAAAACAACTTGTGCTTTTTCTGTGGTTGAAAGTGGGAATATAATATTTTACTCAGTATGTGAAGACATGGAAGGTTGGGCTGAGGTGGACGTGAAATGTTGTGCATGCTGGGAATGACGTCACGGTGGGGTACAGCGGCACATGGTGGCACGTTCTTCACGCTCTGAGCGCTGTGGAGTCTGTCCTAGTGACGGTCGGCGAGGTACAGCACGTCCTTTAGTGCCGACAGCGATGCATGCTGGGAAACTGCAGAGCGAGTGTCTCTCAGCAGGTTACGATGGAGGGAGGGAGGGAGGAGATGCTGAAGAATGCTGTGTCACTGGAGCCGCTGCGGATCCCCTCTCTCGCTCCCTCTCTCTCTCTCTCTCTCTCTCGCTCTGTGTGTCAGTGTCTCTCGCTCATCGTGACTGAAGCGCGCTGATGCGTCCCCTCCCCCCCACACTGCAGCCATGCAGCATCACAGCGCTTCAGCAGACAGAACTCACAGCAAGGAAACATTAACCTGATGAAGAGCACGTGATTTTAATAAATATATCTAATGCATTTTTAAATCTGATTAATTGAGAAAATAATCGAATAATTGAATTGAGGAAATAATCTGATACCCATTTTTAAATAAAACATGAATATTAAAAAATATCAGGTCAAGGTCATGGGTTCGATTCCTGATTAAAATGTATACGTTATAGTCAGAGGATAAAAGTGTCTGCCAAATGCATAAATGTGAATATAAAATGTAACATATAATACGATAGAATATTTGATGAATTACATCAAATATAAAGTGTTCATAAAAATGAATACATAAATATTAGTACAAAACTTTGTAGCAAATAAGTAATATACATTATTTCTGTGTGTGTATATTATATATATATATATATATACTAGTTTTTTATTTTTAGTAAGCTAGTTTTGTAGTTTTATACATTTGTATTTTGAGTTTGTTTTTATTTCTATATATTGTTTTTTTTTTTATAATAAATAATAAATATTTATAATAAATATTTTATTTAATATATTAATTTGTATGTGTACATGGAACGAGTCAGTCCTATTTTTGTATCAAGATAATATTCCATTTTTTATTAATATTTTGCATAATTTTTTTTACATTTTTTTTTTGACTTTTATTTAAAGTTTATTTTGTCCTTTTCAAGAGGCTACATCATTTTAGTTATTTCTTTTAGTAAATCATGTAAACCAAATTAAATAAGAAATGTTGCTTTATGAACAACAAAGTTTAAATATGTTTTGTTTTTTATTTCAGTTAACATGTATTTAATTTTATCCTGGTTTTTATTTTCGCTAACTATAATAACCCTGTTCTTCATCGTGGCTCGTTCATTCATCGTTGTGTGCACCACCTGAAGCAGACCGTCTCAGTCGTCTCAGAGCAGAAATGGTCTGGGTGTTTCTGTGCTTATGGACGCAGTGTTATGTGCAGCGCTGGCGTCTTGCTGAGGTTGCAAGCTGGCACAGATGAGATCTCGGTGAAGGGTGAACGCAGGAATCACGAGAGAGAGAGAGAGAGAGAGAGAGAGAGAGAGAGAGAGAGAGCGTGCACGTGAGGGGATGCAGTGCACGAGGGTGGAGCTTAGCATCAGGCAGGCATCCCGTCTAACTCTCTCTCCATCTCTCCGTCTCTGATCTCGGAGCGCTGACGCCGGTGAACCTGTCTGTCCTGTCCCGCTTTCTCCAGCCACTCCGTCTTTGTTCTGGAATATTCGGAGCGACAGGAAGTGCAGGGAATTGTGCGTCGGATCGGTGTGTGTGTGTGTGTGTGTGAGGAGGTGAAACACAACACTGGTCTCGGCCGAGGGAAGGATGGTTTTGCCGGCTGGTTTTGCGGCGGTTCTCATCCGAGTGCGTGTCTCCCGGGCAACCGCGCCATGAGCCGGACCAACCGCGCCTCCTGCTCAATGCTCAACTGCTTCGTAAGTGTGTGTGTGTGTGTGTGTGTGTGTGTGTGTGTGTGTGTGTGTGTGTGAAGTGCTGTTTCTACAGAGAAAGAGAGAGTGATGCTGATGGTGTTTGTCATAAAGACAGCAGCAGCGGTGCTCAGACGCTCGACCGGGAATATATGAGCAAACACGGGAGAGAAGTTCAGAAGAGTGTCAGATTAGGAATATTTTGAGGTCTTTGTTGTATTTTTTATAGATTGTCTCTATTCTGAAAGTTTGAAATCTTTGTATGAAGATAACAAAGTCGTTATTATTTAGTAGTAAATTATATTATAGTGCAATTTTTATTTAATATTTTATTTATTATGTAGAATAATTTGCAAAATAATACAAACAGTTAACAAATAAAAAATACAAATATTTTATAATAATATTTAGTGGTATAATATGCTCATTATTATGTTTATTATAGTATAAATATATTTTGATAAATAGTAATAATGCTAATAAATATATAGAACATATTGTATAATTGTAACAATTATTACAATGTTACATTATAATAGTATGAATAAGATGCTAAATAATTACAATAATTATTATTATAGAGCTTAAGATACAAAATGATAATAAAAAGAACAATTAGGATACTAAAATAGAAATATATATTTTTTGAAAATGTTATGAAAGTGAATTATTAATAGTATATAATAATAGTATAATACAATTATGATATTTAATTATTAATGCTAATAGTAATATTATTATTATTACTGTGGCTTAATATTTTGCCCATTAATATGTAACAAGCATGACAAAAAAATGTTTTGGTGATATTGTTATACTCATTTTTATTATTATTGATGTTGTTATATTAGTCAAATATTCTTGTTAATAATAAAGTATAGGTGTGATAAAACGATGATATTATGTGGTGTAATAATGGCAGCCGTGTTGTTGTTAATAATAATAATAAAGTATAGGTGTAATAAAACGATGATATTATGTGGTGTAATAATGGCAGCCGTGTTGTTGTTAATAATAATAATAAAGTATAGGTGTAATAAAACGATGATATTATGTGGTGTAATAATGGCAGCAGTGTTGTTGTTAATAATAATAATAAAGTATAGGTGTAATAAAACGATGATATTATGTGGTGTAATAATGGCAGTGCATTATAATAATAATAAAGTATAGGTGTAATAAAACGATGATATTATGTGGTGTAGTAATGGCAGCAGTGTTGTTGTTAATAATAATAATGTGATCTTGTATCTGTTCCTGTGGTGTTTTCGGTCTCTGTCGTCGTGTTGATCTCTGTAGTTTGAGAGCACATGGCTGTAGTGTAGCGGGGGGGATGTAAGGTGGATGTGAACGGCTGCTCACTCAGCACTTCTGATGCTAACGAGGATGTGTTTGGTGCACTTCTGATGATAACGAGGATGTGTTTGGTGCACTTCTGATGATAACGAGGATGTGTTTGGTGCACTTCTGATGATAACGAGGATGTGTTTGGTGCACTTCTGATGCTAACGAGGATGTGTTTGGTGCACTTCTGATGATAACGAGGATGTGTTTGGTGCACTTCTGATGCTAACGAGGATGTGTTTGGTGCACTTCTGATGCTAACGAGGATGTGTTTGGTGCACTTCTGATGCTAACGAGGATGTGTTTGGTGCACTTCTGATGCTAACGAGGATGTGTTTGGTGCACTTCTGATGCTAACGAGGATGTGTTTGGTGCAGACGTGCTTGGATGAGTGTTTGGTGATTACAGTCAGAAGGTATTGACGGTGATCTTGTTGTCGTCTGATTGGTCCATCAGGAATATATTTTCTAGTGATCGACCGATATTGATTTTTTATAACCGATACCGATTATTTGTACGTTTATGTACCCGATAACCGATATGCAGAACCGATATTTAATTCGGATAATATTAATTCACTGAATAATATTCTCTGGAATATTGAAATAAGATATAACAAACAAAACATCGTATATTATTGCATTTCTTAACTGTTTTATCAGAATTATTAAAATGTTTTTGTCTAAATTATGAAAACTGCTGACAGCGGTTTATCTATTTACACAGAACTATACTCAAACTGAGATCGCTTGCGGAGATAATAAATCATTAATTTAGATAGAGATGTATTTATTTAGATGTTTATTGGTGAAATAATGGTTCTATAGTAAATGTTAATATAATTTAGTGTGTTTCAAACGAGTGAATCTTGTATAAAGTTACATGCGGTGACCGTGCTGGAGCTTCTCCTGAGTGAACAGTGTGTGTGTGTGTGTGTGTGTCCACTGCTCCAGGTGTGTGTGTGTGTGTGTGTGTGTGTGTGTGTGTGTGTGTGTGTGTGTGTCCACTGCTCCAGGTGTGTGTGTGTGTGTGTCCACTGCTCCAGGTGTGTGTGTGTGTGTGTGTGTGTGTGTGTCCACTGCTCCAGGTGTGTGTGTGTGTGTGTGTGTGTGTGTGTGTGTGTCCACTGCTCCAGGTGTGTGTGTGTGTGTGTGTGTCCACTGCTCCAAGTGTGTGTGTGTGTGTGTGTCCACTGCTCCAGGTGTGTGTGTGTGTGTGTGTCCACTGCTCCAGGTGTGTGTGTGTGTGTGTGTCCACTGCTCCAGGTGTGTGTGTGTGTGTGTGTCCACTGCTCCAGGTGTGTGTGTGTGTGTGTGTCCACTGCTCCAGGTGTGTGTGTACTTGGATGGGTCAAATACAGAGAACACATTTCACTGCTGGTTATACTCTGTATAATTGTGTATGACAAATAAAAATAAATAAATAAAAAAATTTCAAAACTGATATCTGATTATGGTAAAATGCTTCAATATCGGGAAAAAATATCGGTCGATCTCTACTTTTTTCATAAAGGATTGTGGGGAGTTGATGTCATGCATTAGTGTGGCACTTTTCCAATTTATATATTTTTTATAACTGATACGATGCCAGTTATTGACATGTTTATGTGCCGAGAACAGATATTTTTTATGGTTATACTTCTGTTTTTGACACAATGATTACAACACCACTGAACTGAACAAACCATTGTATTTTGAACAATCACTTGCTCCTTGCATACAAAACAAAACTATTAAAAAAATTGTTTATAAAAAGCATCAGCAGCCACACTAATATTAACAATAAGCAAAATAAACGTAGAATGTCTAATGTTTTCAAATGGAGAAAATGAACAAGGAGCAGGAGAGTCATTTCATCTTTGCAGAAATGTAATGCTTCATTTTAAATGGTTTATAAGCAGTTTAATTGGCTGAAGAGTGAAGAATAATTCACTGGATAGTGTTAATTAACTCTGGAAAATAACAAACAAAAATCATATTTTATTGCATTTCTCAACTGGTATGTTATATCAGAATTATTAACGATGTTTTTGTCGTTCTAGATTATGAAATGCCTGCTGCCCGCTGTGTATATTTAGATGTTTATTAGCAAAATGATGGGTTTATAGTATATGCTAATATAATTTCGGCTGTTTTAAACTAGTGAATCTTGTTAAACGTTACAGTGCTGGAGCTTTTCCTGAACATCAATATAAAAGTGACTTCACGAGACTAATGATGAGCATATAGACAACAGAGATAATTCAATTCAGTGCTGGTATTTCCAACATTCATGGCTGTATTTAATTCATGCAACATTACGTCTTTATTGGGACATGATGTCGGTAAATCGGTATATCGGTCAATCCGATAAAATCAGATAAAATCAAAATCTGCCTTTTTTTATGCAAGGCTTCCTTTTAAGAGCAATTAGTTGACAAACCAATAAAAAAAAGTAATTATAGGTTTTGAAAATATGTATTTCTATGTTCTAGGAAAGGCTTATTTATATTCGAGGGTGTCGACACAGCGGGACGTGTCCAAAACCATTAATTAACTGGAATATGTAAAAAATTATTCAAATTTCCAGGAAAAATATTGATTCTAAAGTGTATATTTGATAAACTATTATACAATTTATAAAAATAACAAACAACTATAAAAGTAATGTGTTGGTTTTTTAATGCGTGAAGACTTTCATGTGTTGAATTTCCAGAAAAAATTACAATTATAAAATATTGTATGGTTCTAAAATAAATATAAATATAGCAGATCTATAAAAATAACATGTATGATGGATATTTAACATAAAGCATTTACAAAGTTTTTATTTGTCCCGTTTCCAGCAACAATAACCACTATAAAGTGATATTTGATAAACTATTACAAAATAATTATATAAATAACGCATGGTGGATTTTTAGTATGTAAACTTCATTTGTCAAATTTCCAGCAAAAATAAAATAAAAAATAAGATAATTATCTATGCATATACCACATTTGTTTGGTTTTTAGTATGTAAAACATTGTTGAAAATGTTATGTATTTGTTGAATGATAAATGTCTATGATGCCGAGATGAATACACGATGCTTTGAGATGCACAGTTGCTGAATCACTGATGTAAGATACACCTGCATTAGTCTGAAGCGTGTTTGGATTTGCTCTTATTGAATGAAGAATGATTTTTCCACGCGGTGTCTGATGAAGCCGTAACATGAGCTCTGTGTTTTGTACTCTGGAGTTATATGTGAGAGCTCTGTGTGTGACGTCTCATCGCTCTCGCCGCTGTAAAGCCCGCGGCAGATGAACACGCATGCAGTCATGTCAAAGAAATCATTTCGATGGCGCTCACAGGTTATCTCTCATGCATAACTCTCAACTAATTATCAATGTAAACTCATCAATTGTGTTTAGTGAGTTAATAAACAACGGAGGCTTCTGTGCAAGGTTTATGCACATTTATTTATACAATATTTATTTATTTTTTAGTTGGGGTTATGGTTAAAGTACTGGAGTATAGGAGATCAGTATGGTTAAAGTACTAAAATACAATAAGACAAAGCATGCAACAAACTTACTAAAATTTAACTTCTATTAAAATGAAAACTGAAAATTTTATATTACTCAAATATTGCTGTTTTATATATATATATATATATGCCGCAATAGTAAAATTACACCAAGTAAAGCAATAAGGCCAAGAAAAAGTTGTTCCTATGTTTGGGCGGCACACAAAGTGGACATCAATATAATAAAAGATGCTTTGTAAACGATGAAATTATTTAATAATTCTTAACCTTTTAAGAATCCAGTGTACCGCCGGCGGGACGCCTAGTGGTGACAGGGTAAAGTCGTCAGACACAAAAACAAAAAAAACTAAAAGTTGGACATGTCATATATCCACGGAAAGCTGAGATTCTTGTGATTTCAACTATGTAAACCATTTTAAGATACAATAAACACAGCATGTACAATCAGTGTCTTTATCAGACCACTTTTTGTTGACATAATGCAGACATGCATGATAGTACAGACATACATAGGAATAACACAGTAGGGATGCAATATAACGCCAATAAAAGAAAAACCCCACAAATTAAATCATGTACTATGTATAGAAATATAGGAAAAAAAATTATTTAGATTATAAATTATAAATATATATGTAGTTTTAAAAGTGTACACATTTTGGATTCTATAAATAAATGTGACTATAATGTGTTTATGCTTCAGTTACAATGTGTCAGCAATTATTGACAGTGAATCTGGATGAGAAACTGAATAGCTCTAAGTGTAACCTTTCATTAGAGCCCAAAATGATGACTGTACATTAAAGCATTCAAGAATTACAGCATTGTATGTGTCGTTGTTACAAAGCGTCGTTTGGAGTCTCCCAAGTGTCATTTTTTTGGAAGCGTCTAGACATAAAATTAGATAAACATGTGTAAAACACTAATTTTCTAATATATTGTTTATCAAATGGTAAATTTGGCTTGGTAAGGCTTCATTCTGTGATCCCAATGTATTTTCCAGCTCATACCTCCCAGCTATAGTCATCTGCAGGCGTCTATTTACAAAACAAATGCAGGCGGAATTATTTTTTTTATCTTTTTCAGTGTGTTCAAAGTGCTATTACTCAATATCAGTAAGACTTACTCTGAGGTTTGTGTCTCAACAGTCAGAATCACTGTGTCACCTTTCAAAGAAGACCAACACCATGCATATCGTCCAAATGGCCCAAGAACAGCATGCAATTTACTTTGGGTATGCCTTTTTTAGGCGTTTTAGGCAAATTTTACAGGAATCGTAAAGGGTTAATGTTGTTGATTAGTCTAATGCAGGCTGGTAAAGGGAACTGAAGAACTGATGTGCTTTGATGGGTTTGTGAATATTTGGGCATGAGGCGCTGTGATGAAGGGTGTCGTAGACGTCTGTGGATGCGTGTGATGCTGGGATCTCGTGCAGGTCGTGTTTGATTTGTGATGAGCTGATCATGATGTGTTCTCGTCAGCGCTGGGCTCTGGTGATCTTTTCAAATATTCCTGCTCCTGAAATATTCAGTAGAAGCGACTCTCATCCCACTGAAGCTCTCGTTCTTCATCGTTCCTCCTCCTCACGCGTCTGTTCTCCTCTCTGAGCTGTTTCTCGGATGATTTAGACGCCTGTACCGATGCATTCAAATTCCACCAAGAGAAAGTATTATAAACTACTACATATGTTTGGATAAATCTGACATGAAGACATTTTTATTACAGACGCTGTTGAAATGTTCATATACAAACATAACTAGTCTGGAGGAAGGGTGAAGAAGCTCGTAGCCCAAGTTGCTTGAAGTCCAGTGTGAAGTTTCCACAGTCTGTGATGATTTGGGTGCAATGTCATCTGCTGGTGTTGGTCCACTGTGTTTTTTGAAAACCAACTTCACTGCACTTGATGCTTCCTTCTGCTGACCAGCTTTTTAAAGATGCTGATTTCATTTTCCAGCAGGGTTATTATTTTTTACTTTTTTTAAGAAAATTAGTATATAGAACAAAGAAACCTAGTGTTAGTTTTACAAGAAAAGCTAGCAGTTAGAGAATAAATATGCAATTGATAGAGGGTCAAATGTGTGTGTTTTTTTAAATGAAAAGAAGACAGATTAGATAAAATAGAATTAGAATAGAGAGTGCTAGAGTTCGAGGGTCAAATAAAGATGAAGAGATGTGTTTTTAGCCGTTTCTTGACGATGGGTAAGGATTCAGCTGCTGGGATTGAGTTCAGGTCGTTCCACCAGATGGGAACAGTTAATGAAAAAGTCTGTGAAAGTGATTTTGTGCCTCTTTGGGATTAATTAAAGCAAAAGGAGCCTCTACCAAGTATTGAGTACAAATACAGTAAATGAACATACTTTCCAGAAGGCCAACGATTCACTAAACATGTTTTTTTATTGGTCTTATGAAATATTCTAATTTGTTGAGAGTGAATTGGTGGGTTTTTGTTAAACGTGAGTCAAAAAAATTTCATTTTTTAGTTTAGTAAATTTAACTTTGCTTTAAAAGTATTATTTTTGTTTTTAGATCGCAATGTGATTGTAACCCATTTTGCACATTATATATGCCTACATGTTACATTCACTTTATTTATTTGTTTAATCCAAATACAAAATGCCGAGATATATACCGCAAATCAGCCAGCAAATACAGAGATATGAATTTTTGCTCATATTGCCCAGCCCTACTTGGAAGAAACGTGCATTTGGTAATATTTTGCTCGATGCGCCCTCTTGTGGCCACAGGAGAGAAGACAAAAGCTTCTTTTTTTCCTAACTTTTCCTAACGAATGTAATTCGAATTTTGATAATATTTGAGTAAAAAAATTTGACAGCCCTAATTTCTTGTTGTGCTGCCTGTTGCACCCCGTATGGATCGTTTTGCACTTCCGCATCCCATCTGAAGAAAATGAAACCATTGAAATGAATCAAATCAAATAAATCTGACTTGAGTTTGCACTGTTCAATAATCCGTTAACCCGGATGAATAAAGATAACTTTGTTGTGTATGAATATGAGGGAGGAGTAAACGTGTCTGGATGGGTTTAATCTGAATCGCTGTAATAATCTCTAACTCATGCGCGGGATTACAGTAGATGATGATTGTTTTAATCAATTAAACCAATAGCTGTACCGTCCCAAAAGCTCTCTGAATGATTTAATTCATGTCCCTGTGCTCCACACAAATAGAGATCTAGAGCTGGAGAGTATATGATACGACGGAAAGCACCAGTCGTAGTTTAGTATTTATATACTATTATAGTTTTATAATTTACCAAATAATATTTGTTTTTTTAATTCACACTTTTTATTTTATTTGTTTTGTATTTATTTATTAGTTTTGTTTAAGTTTTTTTTTAATCTAATATTTATATTTTGATTTCAGCCTCATTTCATTTTACATTTTTTTGTTCTGCTTATTTGCTTTTGTGATTTTTATTTATTTATTATTATGATATAGTTTTTATTTGAGTCTTTTTATGTGCTTTTGCATTTTTATTGTTTTATATACATTGCTGATACAAATGTTTTTCATGTAATATTTATTTATTGTTTAGGCTTTATTTAAATTACTGAAAATGATATGTTTGCTGTTGTTTTACTTATGTGCTTTTGTCATTTTCATTATTTATTTTTTGTAGTCATTTTCTTATGTGCTTTGGCCATTTTTATTTATTTATATATATATATATATATATATATATATATATATATATATATATAATATTATTTTATATATTTAAAATTATTTAAATATTTGTTAATTTTATATATATTAAAAATAATAATTATATTTTATATATAATTTAATTTATAAATTATTTAATATAATTATATATAAAAAATAATAAAAATATTTAATATAAAATATATAAATATATATATAAAAAATTAGTATTTTATTTTTTCAGTTTCTTTCATCTAATATTTATTATAGTTCAGCTTTATTTCAATGAACAAAGTATAATAAGTTCAAATTGTGCTTTTCATGTATTTTTTATTTCTATTTTAATTAGAATAATTTAGTGTGCTTTTGTAATGTCTATTGTTTTCCTATATAAGTTTCTAGATTCGTAATAGTCTTAATAACTCCGTTGTCACATGTTTCTCGTGGTTTATTTAAAAACACAGCCGTTGTGGGCAGCGTTACTGTGCAGCGTGTTAATGTAGCGAGTGCAGACTCAGTGCTTGGGCTGGCGTTAATCTATTTCGAGCGCGTGCTGTTCTCTCAGCGGCGACACGAATGAGGTAAAGCGCGGGATAGAGGAGAGGGAGTCGAGCGTGACGAGGCAGAAACCACAGCGTCCTCAATCACTGTGTTCCCAGAGACTCAACACTGTTTGTGCCGCTGTCTCCAAGTGCCAAGATAATTGGTCAGCTGAAGATTCATTAAGCATCTTTTGACACGAGAACATTGTGTCTCCTGTAAACTACCCAAAGGTGACGCCTTACAGCAGCGCTGGGCTCTGAGAGATGCTCTTCTGACGCGTCTTTAACTGTGTTTTTGTGCCTAAAATGTACTTTATGCATGTAGGTGAACATTTCTAGCTACACGGACATGTTTCTGCTTCTTCCATTAGATTGTTATTCATAATCGTTTTTTTACTGACTACTGTCAATATGTATTCATAAATAAAATATAAATTACATATCAAATAAATTCAAATATCTACAATGTATGTCTTCTGACAAGTTTTTAGCATGTTTTTTGTGTATAAAATGTACTTTATGCATGTACGTAAATGCTTCGTGCTTCAAAATCGTCATTTCACATGTTTTGCTTTTCATTAGTGTACTTCATAATTTACCCTATTTTTTATTAACTGCTGTTCATATTCATATATATATATATATATATTATATAAAATAAATTCAATTATCAATGAAAATAAATATATATGGTTTTTAGCATGTTTTTGTGCCTAAAATTTACTTTATGCATATAATTTTTTTTATAAAGTACTTATTAAATTATTAATTTAAAATGAATTACTATATTAAATTATTAATTAAATAACTTAATAACATGTTAAGTACTGCTAATATATATTAATAAATAAAATAAATTAAATTCCCAGATTTTTATTTTCCAAAACTTGGGTTTTTAGCATATTTTGATATTTAGTTTTATCAGTATTTATATACTACTACTAATTATTATTTATACGATTGTAATCATTTTAATAAAAAAATCGAATAAGATGTAATTTTAATATTTTTGTTTTTTATTTTAATGTTAAGTTTAGTTTAAGTGTGTTTTGATTTTGTCAATAATGTTATATTGTTTATTTTTTTATTCCCGTGTAGCTTTAATTTATTTTTATTTCAGTTTAATTTTAAGTAATTGTAGTACTTAAACCTAAACCTATTTTAGTGACTTGCCAAATAAATATTTCTGATAGTTAGAAAAGGTTTTTAAATCTAATATGTATATGTTTGTTTTCGGTTTCCAAAAATAATTGTAGTAATTGAGTTTTCGTTAACAGAAACACTGGTTTGCCCTTCGTTCTTGAAATGCGTTGGCCGAACGTTTGTTTTGCGTTGGCCGAACGTTTCTTTCTTTCTACGTTTCTGTTCACTTCTCCTATGTTTGGGTTCTCGCTCCGGTCCTATTTCTGTCCTGTAACTTGCTCAAGGAGTCGTTGTGTGTCTGTGTGCCGTTTGAAGATCTCTGTGTCACTGAGCTTTTTATAGCGCCGATCCTCGTTAGGAGAGTAACATCTCGTTAACGTCTCCGTCTTTACCCTGCTCGAATGCAAACGCAGCAGATCCGCCGGCTGATTGAAAGAGCACGAGTGTATGTCGAGGATTGAGTGATTGATTGAAAACTCAAGCCCTCATCAGAAAGATTGATCTTTAATCTATCGCCCCTCTCTCCCTCCCTTCATTTCTACTCTCTCATTTATTGCTCTTGTCTTGTGCCTATATTACGATTTCCATTGCATTTATTAATATTACCAATAATAACAATTAGTTATAGTTATTATATGATTATTAGTTGATGCATTATTAATACAACTGTTCATTGTTAGTTCATGTCGGCTCAGGTCCATTAATTAATATTAAAACATACAACTTTTGGTTTTAATTAACAAATATTTAATCAATAAATTTAATGATATGCCCTAATAGCACCATATTTTGGTTAGTTCATGTTAAATAATGTAAATGGATCCTTAATGTTACCAAATTGTATCGTATTTTTTAAAATCAGTCATAATATTTGTCAGAAAAATCACAATTAGATTTTTTTTCCCCATAAATTGTGCAATTGGTGCATGTTATGTTTCCTTTATCCCAAGTTTTTCCACCAGTCATGCACTTTGCATGCGCACACTCAACACCGGTGTAAATGAATGACGTGCTGTCTGTAGACCTCACATTGGTTCCAGGATACTTGAGTTGGATGTCGTCCTGAATACTGTATACTGTGATTGGACTGTGAAGGGTGTTTCTAATTAGAGATTGACCGATATATCAGGTTACCGATATTTTTCCCGATATTTAAGCATTTTACCATAATCGGATATCGGTTTTGAAAAAAAACGATAACCGATACTTTTTTTTATTTTTTTATTTCACATACACAATTTATACAGAGTATAACCAGCAGTGAAATGTGTTCTCTGTATTTGACCCATCCAAGTACACACACACACACACACACACACACACACACACCTGGAGCAGTGGACACACACACACACACACACACACACACACCACACACACCTGGAGCAGTGGACACACACACACACACACACACACACACACACACCTGGAGCAGTGGACACACACACACACACCTGGAGCAATGGACACACACACACACACACACACACACACACACACACACACACACACACACACACACACAACACACACACACACCTGGAGCAGTGGACACACACACACACACACACCTGGAGCAATGGACACACACACACACACACCTGGAGCAGTGGACACACACACACACACACACACACACCTGGAGCAGTGGACACACACACACACACACACCTGGAGCAATGGACACACACACACACACACACACACACACACCTGGAGCAATGGACACACACACACACACACACACACACACACACACACACACACACCTGGAGCAGTGGACACACACACACACACACACACACCTGGAGCAGTGGACACACACACACACACACACACACACACCTGGAGCAGTGGACACACACACACACACACACACCTGGAGCAATGGACACACACACACACACACACACACACACACACACACCTGGAGCAGTGGACACACACACACACACACACACCTGGAGCAGTGGACACACACACACACACACACACACACACACACACACACACACACACACACTGTTCACTCAGGAGAAGCTCCAGCACGGTCACCGCATGTAACTTTATACAAGATTCACTCGTTTGAAACACACTAAACTATATTAACATTTACTATAGAACCATTATTTCACCAATAAACATCTAAATAAATACATCTCTATCTAAATTAATGATTTATTATCTCCGCAAGCGATCGCAGTTTGAGTATAGTTCTGTGTAAATAGATAAACCGCTGTCAGCAGTTTTCATAATTTAGACAAAAACATTTTTATAATTCTGATAAAACAGTTAAGAAATGCAATAAAATACGATGTTTTGTTTGTTATAGCTTATTTCAATATTCCAGAGAATATTATTCAGTGAATTATTCTTCACTCTTTAGTCTATTAAACAGATTATAAACCTAAAACTGTAGTTTAACATGAAGTTGATACGACTTCTGTCCTTTATTTTCTCCATTTGAAAACATTAGACATTATTTTGCTTATTGTTAATATCAGTGTTGCTGATGATGCTTTTTATAAATAAAATGTAATTTGAAGATACAATTTTACATGAAAATGTTAATTTTCAACAGTTGTTTTGTTGTTGTTATGACGACTGAAAGTGAAGAATGGACTTCACTCTTTATAACAGTAAATAAATATCGGTTCTGCATATCAGTTATCGGGTACACAAACGTACAAATAATCGGTATCGGTTATAAAAAATCAATATCGGTCGATCACTGTTTCTAAGGGCTGATCGTGGCCTTGTTCCGGTCCGGCTTCAGTCCTCAGAGAGTCTCTGCTGGCTCTATGCCTCAGGGACACGGACACAATGGCTCTCCATTCATCTGCTTACTGGAGAAAGTGCTGGATCCTTTACATGAGCGGCTGAAGAGTGAGGAGCTTTCTTTCTTCAGCCCAATCCAGAGCTTCTGTAGACATTAGTCTCTATAACTGACAGAAGTGTTCCCCTCTCTCCTACACTTCAGTCAAATACACACTTAGGTGTTGTTCCAAAATATAGTGCACTATGTAGGCAGCAAGTGCTGACATCAGAGATTAGAGATTATTAAGAAAATACAAATTAAGAACCAGTACAGATTATTTGTTGTTGTTTTTTTATGTTCCTGATTGCTATATGCACAATCAATATTTATTTATTGTTTTCTTTCTTTCTCCCGTTTCTGCTGGAGTGTGAAGTATAGATTGACCAACACTGATTTCGTTTTTTTCTAACCGATACAGATTATTTGCATGTTTATGACTAATAACCGATATGCAGAGTCAATATTTATCATTTTATTTATACCTCCTGTTTCTGCTTGAGTGCTTAGTAGATATTGACCGATATACCATTTTTTTTTTTAAATAACCAATACAGATTATTTGCATGCTTATCAATATGCAATATTGCATGCTTATCAGAATCAATATTTAATAATCTCTATTATTTCTATTTGCTGTTTCTGCTGCTTTGAGTGTTTGGTATCAATTGACCAATATTGATTTTGTTTTTATAACTGTCACAGATTATTTGCATGTTTATGTACCCGATAATCGATATGCATAACTGATATTTATTTGTTTCAACTCTATCTGCTGTTTCTGTTGAAGTGTTTAGTAAAGATTGACCAATGTTGTTTTTTTATAACCCATCAGGGTTGTGCCGATAATATCGCGTATAGACGATAGTCCGAGTTATCAACGATAGCAAATGTCTTTGTCGATAGTCAAGACGATATTAGGCTCATTCTCCTAGTAATGTATAAAACTATTATTATTAGGCGTCTTATTATTGGGCTATCAAATTGCCCTGCTATTTCAACTCAGTACTGAACTTCACACACATGCGCAAATCAGGATTAAGGCCAAAGTATGCTTCGGCCGTCCGTCCCCACTCTTCTGCGACTGAGTATCCGCTGAAAGCTGCGAGACGGAGTGGAAAGTGAAGTATACACGGGCCTTTAGGCTTCTTCTCTTCATTGGAAATGATTTAAAAACGGACTCTAAAACTAATCCCACGTCAAAATTGAACTGCAGGGTGATAATCTATATTTACACATTAGGACAAGAGTGCAAAAACAGACATCTTTTAGACATCTTCAAGCTATGAATGAACATGATGAAACCACGCCGGCAGCATTTCGTTTACTCTAACATTTCACTACTTATTATACCCTGTATGATTGTGTATGTGACAAATAATAAAGAACCAACCTTGACTTTACAAAAAACATTGATGCTTATTCTTCATCACTGATGTTATAAAAAAATATGCAGTTAATAAGTTATGAGTCTAAAACAGGGCTCGTCATGGGGCGCGCGGTCCGAAGCGCTGTATGACTGATGTAGTCTATCTATTTATCACCTGATTCGTAGCGATTTTGTTTCCCATCCCGCGGGATTCACAAAAAAATGTCAGCTTCTAGTCCAAACAGACCCTTCCCGTAAATGATAGATCAGACATGAACTGAAAAACATCAGTTCTATTTTTTCTAACTCTGAGCAATGATAATTATAGACGTAAATGCAAACAGAAATAATATAAGCTGACTCATGGTGGTTCAGTAAACGGCGGTGGGCGTCTCGCTCTGACCTCATACGAGCGTCATGACCTCTGGGTCTTCGTGAGAACTACAAAAGCCTGCGCTGTAGCAACAGGCCACACTCTGCCCCGTGGGATTGTGGGAGTGTGGCGTGTCTTAATACAGCTGTGTGAGCAGAGATTTCAGCCGGAGGTATATTTATCACACTGAAAGAGAACATATCTGTTCTATTAATACTGACAATGTTGCATTCAATGTCATATGAATATGTAATTTGTCAGGTTCATCTTTTATCATTAGTCTCTTTTTCTTCTGTTTCATTAATATTGCATGCATCTGTTTTCTTTATAATAAGCACAAGCACACATTTTGACTGAATTACTTAAAAATACACAATGCATATCTTATTAAATATGCTTAAACATATCACTGTTTTTGAGTTAATGTCAACAGTTTAGGGGTTGATTGTTAGGAAGTCAGTTTTTTTACTGTACAGAATTGTATTATGTTTTATTTAAAGCTGCAGTCCGTAACTTTTGGCGCTCTAGCGGTTAATATACAGAACTGTGTGTGTGTGTGTGTGTGTGTGTGTGTGTGTGTGTGTGTGTGTGTGTGTGTGTGTGTGTGTGTGTGTGTGTGTGTGTGTGTGTGTGTGTGTGTGTGTGTGTGTGTGTGTTGTGGAAGAACATTGCAGGTGCCGGGCTACTCCGCAGCGGTATCTACCCGAACCAGTCTAAATAGTCAGAATATAAACACTAGGGGTGTAAATCGGATGGTTCGATACGATATCGATTCTCATACCCAGCGATACGATATTTGCCGATACCTCAAAAAATTATACGATACAGGAGTATATCGATATTATCATATTATAACCTATTTTAAACAACCATCTACATTTTTATTAACTCACAAATGCAACCAAAATATATAACATGAACATAAATCTAAAAATGCTACTATGGGCTCAGTGCTAAAAATCTTTTCTACAGATAACCAAATTACAAGCAATAGCAGAAAATAAATACAATAGAAGACAGATACAAGTTCAATAAACAGTACTTTCCAGGTTTTTCAGCTCAGTCTAAAATACATTTTCAGGTACGCTACAGAAATATAATAATCAAATGTAAAATAACTGCATAGTCTTCACTGTATACATTAAAGAGTTTACACATTAATAGTTGTTGATGTTACAAAGGTTATTTAGTCAGGAGCAGTGAACACTTGTATATTTCTTTGACAGCATTATATTTATTATTAGTTTTCTTTCACTTTATTAATGAAATCACAGATTTAATATACTGATACACATGCCTTTTCTTTCTTCACTGTTTACATTAAGACACATGCTTTTCTTAACCTACTGTTTACAAGGATATTAGCCAAAACATGCATGTTGATGTAGTTTTGTCTGAATTTATTCATCCATGCTCAAAAAAGCGGAGGAGAGCTCAATTTAGTGCGACTGTTACTCCGAGCGTTTTATATGCTCGTCTTGTGCCTTCGGGCAGTCTTTATATCGAGTCCTGACACGTGAGATTGAAGGAGAATGCACGCGTTGATGGTAATGCATAGATGGTCATTATGTGAAAATGTGGACAGTGCCAAAATAAAGGTGCCTTTTTATACTACAGATATCGATATTTTACACGTGGCGTCGATGCATCGTATCGTCATTCATTGTATCGATATATCGATGAACAAGCCAAAAACACGGTTTGGAAAATGGATTCATGATGTACTCGCTTATATACATTTTGTACACAAAAAAGTTACGTACTGCAGCTTTAATGTTAGTTTTGGTAAATTATTATATTTTTGAAATCATTTTATGTTTAAGTTTTTTAGTGAAACATTTTAATAAAACATGCACATCTTTGTTCAAAGCTTGCCTTTAAATAATACTACACTTTTAAGTGCTCTACAATTTATTTTTATTAAATTATTAATTTCATCATAGAATCACAATGACGTGAAGTTTACAAGCAATATGGAACATGAATATGAGCATTAACTAGTAATTATGAGCAAAGCATCACTTCAGGAAAATGAAAAAAGGGTCTGACCTCTGCCTTGTTTACCTGGCAAAGATGATGTAACATCATGATGCAGTTTACATATTTCTAGATAGTTTGTAGTTGTTTTGTATCATTCTGAAGGGGTTAATTCATGACTTCTGCTGTAGTTTGTCCTCTCACATGTGACTGTCTTCCTCGTCTCGTCACTCTCATGTCCTGCTGTCATGACAGGTGTTGGTATCTATTGTCACTTTGTTCATCTGTGACGGACACACATGCCGAAACACGGCCCTCTGTCTGATGACAGGATGGTTTATTTCAAATCAATACTTTATTCAGCAAGGATGCATTCAATTGATCAAAAGTGACTGGAGAAATGATGCTGAAAATTCAGCTTTCATCACAGGAATAAATTACATTTGAACAGATTCACAGAAAACAGCTATTTAAAATTGTAATATTTGACTGTTTTTACTGCATGTTTGATAAAATAAATGCAGCCTTGGTGAGCAACAGAGACTTCTTTTAAAAACACTGTATTGTAGCACCGCAGTGTAAAGCAATATTTACTTTGTGTTTTTGTTGTCTGAAAATCTCCGTAGTTATGATGTTGCATTTCAACTTATGTCATATGTTCCCTGGCGATTTTATAGTAAATCCAAGGATATATTCAAATATTCAAGATGTGGGTGACCAAATGTTAAAAGTTTAAGGATGGTCACTAAAAAATGTTGTGTGTGTGTGATGTTTACAGGCTTGATTGAACCTGTCTGGTCCGTCTCAGTTGTGTGTTTTGCAAACATCTGGTGTGTGTGTGTGTGTGTGTGGGTGTGTTGATACATCTGGCTCGTCTGCTATTGTGTCAGTCAGGTTAGAGACACTTAGACACACACACACACACACACACACACACTCTGTCCATCTGTTTGCGGGCGCCGCCGCTCAACAGGAGTGTGACCGCAGGACGGTGTGTGTTTGGGTCATTTGCTCTATCTTTTCCCAGCTGGTTGCAATAATAATTTAGCAACACGGTAGAAAATGATCAGACAGTAAAGCCTTTCAGTAATAGAGCTTCACTAATATAGTGTTAAAAACAATGTAAATAAAGTTTATTGGGGTACATTTGACAAGAAAATACTATTTCAGTCTTTAAGAATTTCACACATAATTCAATGCAACTTGCTCATTTTTGGGTGAAAATCCCCTTTTCAGACTCAGACTTGAACTTTAGTAAAGTATTTGTGACCCTGGAGCACAAAACCAGTCATAAGTGTACATTTGTCAAGATTGAGATTTATACATCATCTGAAAGCTGAATAAATAAGCTTTTTGTTAACTTATGACAGGCCAATATTTGGCTGAGATGCAACTATTTGTAAATCTAGAATCTGAGGGTGCAAAAATATCAAAATATTGAGAATATCATCTTTAAAATTGTCCAAATGAAGTTCTTAGCAATGCATATTAATAATCAAAAATTAAGTTTTGATATATTTACGGTAGGACATTTACAAAACATCTTCATGGAACATTAATGTCCTATTGATTTTTGGCATAAAAGAAAAATCTATAATTTTGACCCATACAATGTATTTTTGGCTATTGCTATAAATAAATACACCTGTGCTGCTTAAGACTGCTTTTGTGCTCCAGGGTCACATTTATAAAATGAATCCCTGTAGACGGATGAACTTCAGTAACGTGTGGACACGGTTCATGATTAATCTTGATCATTAGTCTTAAAATCCCTACATTCAGATGTCAAACACTGTTAAATCATATTCAGACAACTTTAGTGTCTCCCGTGGACATAGCAGCTAAAATTCAATTTATTTTTAGAAGTTTTTGACAGTAACTGTAAGTTAAAAATAATACAAAAGACCATATTTATACTTTATATAAGTGTAATTATGAATGTAGACTGGGCTGTTTAATATGTTTAAGGTATGGATGACATTCACTCGTTCTATGATTGACATGTTAAATGCATTTCTGTCCAGTTCAAACTTAGTAACATGTTTTTTATACATATCATTACTAAGCTTCACCCGATATTTCCACTGCAGTTTCCACAGAACCACCTGTTGTTGTGCGCTCTGACCTTTGACCTTTTGAGCTGACCTCGTGGGTCGCTGTGTGTTTGGACTCGCTTCAGAGTTTTGATTGACATGTCGTGTGTGTTTTCTGAGTCTCTGTCTGTGCCGGTGACACACGAGACGTGCCGGAGAAGCAGACGTGCTAAAGCTAAAAACATAAACAACGTTAATTGATGTAAAATATGAAAAATACCTAATTTCTCTTTTTTAGTTTAACTTGAAATAATAAAATATCTAAGACTAAATAAATTTAAATGAATGAGCAAATTCATTAAACTGTATAGACATATTTAAAAAAATATATGATTTGTATTTTATTTGAAAATATATATTTTAACATAAAATGAGAAAAACAGACAATAAAATTCCTAAAACGTAAAGAAAATATAAAAATAAAATGTTAAGATTTAGTAAAACTGTTATAGAATATAGTAAAATGTTTAATGTATATGGCGCATGTAATGATGTATAAAAAGTTTATTTCATTTAAAATAAAGATTATTTTTATTTTAAGTAATAAAAATGACTAAAACTTTAACTAAAATGAAAGTGAAAACAAAATATCTAATTGTATTAATCTAATTCTATAAAAAAAATGATACATACGCGCGTGTGCGTGTGCGTGTGTGTGCGCGTGCGCGTGCGTGTGTGAGAGAGTTTTTCACTGATGTTCAGGGTTTTATCTTCATGTTTAACCTGCTTTTCTCAATCGTCAAACTGTGCTAAGTTCAGAGTGAGTTCTTCACTCTTGAATGTGACGTCTGAACCTCTCCCAGTTTCTTCTGAAAACGTAAAACTCTTGTAGCATGTTGTAAAGTTTGCATTCGAGAGCTTTCTCTGTGTGGGACTGCCTCGTGCGTTCTCGTCCGTTGCTGTGGTTGATTTCTTCACTCGCGTCTGATGCCAGGCGGAAGGTCTTTCACCTCGTCCTGTGATGTGAACGGCGGCTCAAGGTCCCTTCAGATCAATGTTTAATCCACTACGTGATGCCCACGAACACGTAGCCATGAGATCAGACGTTTCTACCTTTTTCTCCCCCTTTAATCATTGAGATCTAGTGTATGTCAAAAACATCCAAGTGGATGCTGGTGGTTTAGGAGAGACCCCCTCATGATCGTAAAGCACTTTGTGTGTACAGAAATACACAAAGCACAATATAAATGCCTCAGTCATTCATTCAAGAGCAGTCGGTCTGTGAATGCTCATAACTCTCAGACTGAATGCGGTACATGTTGATGATGTGTTCTCTGGTGACAGTCGTTATAGGGGTCTGTCGTCTCTTGCTAATTGCTTCGTTTGTTTGTCAGTCACGAGTCTCTCCGACTGATTGTTAGTTTGTGACTGGAGCAGAACCGTTACGTCACTGCTGAAGATGACCAGCAGATGGGAGAAACATTTCCATCGTTCATCTGTGTGCATGAGGCGTGTTCAAATGATATCTAAATGAATAACATTAATGCAGAAATATTGAGTCAGATAAACACTTTTAACTAGATTTAATGCTGTTCAGCAATGGTTGAATTGTAGATACATTCATCTCACTTCATCTGCCATTGTGGATATTTGCAGTGCATCTTAGCATTTTAGCTGTGGCTTCAAATTTTTCATATAAGACGATGTTACTTATTGTCTTTATACTTCAAAATTTTGCATTGAATTAACAAAAACATACAAACACAATAAATCATTTTTAATCAACTAAATAATCACACAAATCAATTTATTTTAATGTTAGTTTTAGCTTGTTATTAGGTTTATTTAAGTTTAATAATTACATTGTGCTATTACATTCTATATTAAAATATTTCAGTTTTTTTTTTTATTAATCTTGCTCTATAGAGGTTGTTGAATCAGTGACTTATTACAAATAGTAGTGTAAATGACTCATAACCTCCCAGAATATTAGAAATTTAATAGCAGTTTCTGAATATCAGTGTATAAAGACAGGTTTACTCCAAAAATTCTTAAATAAGCTAATAATTGTGATTAATGAAAATAAGAACAGCTGTAATGGTAATATTTGTCATGCTTTAGAACTTTGGGCAAACTTGTTTACAGTTGCCAGGTAACAGAACATTCCAATGACAGGATCTTTAGAGTTCCGCTGACATGTGGTCAAAGGTCAAATTGGAATACGGCTTGTGTGCTGGAACAGTTTGTTTTCTGAGGTTGATCTGTAATACTGTGTGTTTTCAGGGTGAGGAGGGGCCGCCCAGCCTGGAGTACATTCAGGCCCGGGACCTGTTCCCTCAGAAAGAGCTGCTCAGAGAAGACGACGCTCTGCAGGTCAGTTTCATTCCTAATGTCCATGTCGTTCTCTGTGTGGAAAGTGGGTCATCACACACACACACACACACACACACACACACACACATCTGTCCTCTGTGGTGAGAATAAAATCTGAGGTCTGAGGAGACGGTGGGTAACAGATGTGGAGGTGAAGAGAGTTAAATTCATCAAAAGGACATAGCGGTGACACCAGAGACCAGACACGGGAACAAGAGCGCCAGAACTTGACATTGACTGTTACTCAATGACTTTGCACAAACCTAGCACTTATTGTTCCTGGTCTTACTGTGAATGATTTTTCAAGGCATGTTATAGTAAGGTTTTTTGTTTGTCAGTGAAAAACTCGGCACTATGATGGTAGAGCGTTGTGAAGAAAACAATCCCATCCCATAGAGACCCAGAAATCAAAAACACCTTAGCAAAAGCATGTTGAATAATAAGCTCAAACAGTAATATTTATTTTGTTTTGTTTTAGTTTTAGGTTTTAAATAAAAAAATATTTTAATATTATATACAAAGTTTATTTTTTTTGTATAATATATTTTTGTATTATATTTAGTGCTGTCAAAGTTAATGCGTTAACGCAAATTCCTTTTAACAGCACTAATTTTATTAACGCGTGATTAACACCGCGCGTATTTTCAGACAACGCTTCGATTTTCAGGATTTTTGTTGCAGATTAACATCTTGTAAAGGAGAGCTAGTTATTTAGTCTTACTGGGTCACGTTTCAGTCACTATTTCATGTTGTCTGAAAAGAGAAATATAAAAATATATAAATGAAAACAGTTTTATTGAGAATTTAGCTGCATCAAAATACAGTATGTGGGCACAGAGAGACAAACAAATGCAATAATATAGGATATGTTCATGTTGCATGTTCAGAAGATGTGAGCTGCCCTGTAATGCAGAAATGTAAACAGGTTTGTGTCTGTAAATTACTCAGTGCAAAGAAAGAGAAGTGATGGGAACCTTGTATTTCGTGTGTCTAATAGACATGAACAAGTTCTTTTTGAAAAACATTGATTACCTTTGAAACAAGTCTAGTTTTCATGCTCTAATAAACACACATAAAGCATCCATATTTGTCCATGCACATGTTGATTAGAGTATTAAAAACTTAAAGTATTCATTTAAGGTACATTTAAAACAAATAAAAATGTGCGATTAATCACTAGTTAACTCATGACGATCATGCGATTAATCGCGATTTAAATATTTTGACCGATTGACAGCCCTAATTATATTATATCTAGTGTAAAAAATAAAGCAAAACAAATACACAAATATTAAAATTAAATGAAATAGAAATGAAACAATTTAAATATTGTCAGTTTTTAGATAATTTCTATTTTATTATTACATTTTTTGTATAACATTATTACTATTGTATTATTATATATATATTTGTTTTTATCTTTATACAGTGGGTACGGAAAGTATTCAGACCCCCTTAAATGTTTCACTCTTTGTTATATTGCAGCCATTTGCTAAAATCAAGTTCATTTTTTTCCTCATTAATGTACACACAGCACCCCATATTGACAGAAAAACACAGAATTGTTGACATTTTTGCAGATTTATTAAAAAAGAAAAACTGAAATATCACATGGTCCTAAGTATTCAGACCCTTTGCTGTGACACTCATATATTTAACTCAGGTGCTGTCCATTTCTTCTGATCATCCTTGAGATGGTTCTACACCTTCATTTGAGTCCAGCTGTGTTTGATTATACTGATTGGACTTGATTATGAAAGCCACACACCTGTCTATATAAGACCTTACAGCTCACAGTGCATGTCAGAGCAAATGAGAATCATGAGGTCAAAGGAACTGCCTGAAGAGCTCAGAGACAGAATTGTGGCAAGGCACAGATCTGGCCAAGGTTACAAAAAAATGTCTGCTGCACTTAAGGTTCCTTAAGGCCACCCACAGTGGCCTCCATAATCCTTAAATGGAAGACGTCTTCATTGTTCCTGCTGGAGGGAATGGATTGTGCCGTCCTGGTTAATATTCCCCAGATACATAAATCATTTCAGATTCACTGTATGTGCAGTACGGCAGTTACCAGCTCTTAATGTCTCCCCAGTGATTTATACAGGAACCACAGACAGCTATAATACCTGCTTCATGAATATGCAGTATCTGTATTACAGGTCTTTGATTTTACACTTTTGTAAAGATGTTTGTTTCTTCATCAGATTTGGAGAAATGTCATTCCATCAGTGTCTCAGTAATGGATGCTCTGCAGTGAATGGGTGCCGTCAGAATGAGAGTCTAAACAGCTGATAAAAACATCACAATAATCCACATAAAAGCAGAGTGTTTGCAACAAACAAATCCATCATTAAGACGTTTTAACTAATATATTACCTGTTCACTGCAGAGGATCCATTACGGACTAAGTGACGCAATGCTACATTTCTTCAAATCTGAAGAAGAAACAAACTCATCTCCATTTAGAATGGCCTGAGGATGAGTAGGTTTTCAGCACATTTTCATTTTTGGGTGAGAGATACCTTTAAGGAGGTTTCATTACTTGTACTTAATAATCATATGTAGGGCTGTAGCTATCGAATATTTTAGTAATCGAGTATTCTACCGAAAATCCATCGATTAATCGGATTAGAACTACTTTTTCTTTTTGAAGAGCAATCCTAAATATACAAGAGAAAATAAGACAAGTTTCTTAAAATGAACAAGTAGTTTGTTTCCTTTTTTAGAAAAATTCAATGTTTTATTATAACTAAAAACTAAACCCATTTAGTGCATTTAATTGCCATAGCATATAAAACATGCGGATACAAATAAGGTAAACATAGTACAACCTAAAACTAAGACATAAATCAAAATAATAGTATTAAAAAATTATAATAAAATCTAAACATTGTGCAACTTAACTTCCACCTTTGATCCTAACTAATGCTCAAGCATGACACAAGCCTTTACTGTCTTCTTAGAAGAACTGTGGATTTTGTAAGAGAACAAAAACAAGAGTCCATACACATAACATTAACACATTTAACACTCAGCACACTTGTGCGTGCGTGTGGTGTAATCCTTTAAAGGAGCATGTGGTTGCAAACAGTGCTCTGTATGTAGTTACAGTAAATGGTAGGGATGCACTGAAATGAAAATTCTGGAAGTGCTTGGTCGAAAACCGAAAATGCTTTGTAGTAATTATTTATTTTATTAAATACTATAAAGTAATTGTGTAAGACTTTTAATTTAACTCAATTTTAATGAGACGGAATTTAAAAAAAAGGCCAATACTTTTTTTATTGAAAGAAAATTGGACAGAAATTATATTAATATTAAATATCAATGTATTATTTTTATTCAGTTCAATGCAGACATAACTGTTGTTGTTGTTTTTGACTAATTATCCAAATAATGTATAGTCCTGCAAACAGGGTTTTTTCTTTCTCAAAATGCGGAGGTGGTACCATCCTGATCATGTGCACACAACGTACCCTTCAACACTTTTATCATGCAATGTATTTTAGGTGTTATAATAATTATAAGTTTTCATAATTTTAGTACTAGTACATTCTGCTGAACAAATATTTCTGCTTCTATGTCTTCAAAAAAACTGACTTTTATTTTGACGGGTTGCCGTGAATACCTTTACATTTCTGTGTGTATATGATATGAGGTGAAATGAAACGGTGAAACGCTCATGAAGTGACTCTCAGAGCAGTTCTGGAGATTGTGTGTTTATGTCCTCATTGAGACGTCACGCGTGCTTCAGTGTGTGTGTGCTAAAGGAAAACGCGCCATCCATTAATACAGAGATATGATTGCGTAATAATGCTCATCAGATCGCGTAAATCAGTGGGAAATGAATAGAAATGATGATTTGGTGTTCCTGTGGCTCAGTGGTTAGAGCATTACGTTAGCAGCGCAAAGGTCGTGGGTTCGATTCCCAGGGAACACACATACATACTGACAAAAAGTGTATAGCCTGAATACTGTAAGTCGCTTTGGATAAAAGCGTCTGCTAAATGCATAAATGTAAATGTAAATGTAAGAAACATCAAGTAAACATGTAGTATCAGCGAATGTGAGTAGAGCATAGGGTAGAGCAGATTGCCCAGATCAGCTGTACTGCGTGTCACAGCACAGCAGCTCTACTGCAAACAGGAACAACTAACGTTACCTAGACCTTACTTGTCGGCGTGTTATTTAAGCGGATTCTGCTTTTCCGGTGAGCATGAACGATAGAGCGGAGCGTCACGCGGCGCAGTGATGACGGCTGAAGGAGAGGGGAAGCATGAACAATGCTGGGTTGTGCGGCGCGGCATATATTTTTGGCTGCTGAAAATCCAGTGCATCCCTAGTAAAAGGACAAAACGAATCATTTCAGCCTTTATCATATGCATGCACTGGGATCTGCACATAATTATTGAGTGGCACAGTTTACCTTGTGCTATAACATGTTCGTGCCATGAATCTGTGCTCATAAATAATGTATATTGCATCCGTCTACTTGAGCAGATAGAGGAACATCGTCTTAGCTATCTTTGCCGAATAACACAATCCAGTTGTTGTTAATGCAAGCATCCTCCTGCTCTGGGATTTGAGTCTGGTTTTGAGTCCTACAGTCTTCCGTCTTTGTTCATTGTGTTTTGTGCGCTGTGGGTTTTACACGTCTTTGCGTGTCAGGCTCTGTCTGTGATGTTCAGCAGTACGAGTCGTTCTCCCAGCGCTCACCTGATCCATTTGAAGCCTCGCTGCTTTCATGCCACGTCGAGTGTCACTTGTTTGGCATGCATCTTCATGAAATATGGATGCCGTGGTTTTCCATGGATCAGCATTACAGCCGGAGAATGCACCGGCACTCACACACGCCGCAATGTTGTATTTATCATCACATTCTGCGCTCTATAGCATTTTATTTCTCCCTGAAGTCAAGGATTCTTGCAGCAAAATATCCCTCGTTAAGCTTTTCGTGACCATTTTATGTAGTCTCTGATTTTGCCTACTGTACCTTTAAGTCTTCTGCATATAAATAACCTCTGAAAGAGAGAATTTTTCAGAGAGCAAGTTATTAAATTTTAATGAAAGACGATGAAACGCAATCTTTTATTTAATTTGGAATGACGCACTTTTTGTTCATGATTTTATATGCATTTACATCTTTATTTTCATATTTCTCTGTTTTTGACCATTTTCTCCCATCTCTCATTTTGTTACTGTACCTTTAAGACATTGGTATATAAATTACCTCTATTGTGATTGGTTAACCTTTGCTTACTTAATTTATTAATCAGGCCACTGAATATGTATTGAAATGTAAATATGGGTCAGCATATGTTAATGAGCTCATGGTTGTGATTTTTTCCAAGAACTTTGCATTCGAATATTGGTGCTCATTAAAATTTATATTCATTTATTCAAATGAGGTTTTAATGAGAAAGATGTTAGTTTTAGCTATCAGGTCTTTGTCGTGATTTCTGAACAAGCTTGTGATTAGCCGTTACTCAACAATGTTACATTATATCGCAAGGTTTTATTTTGGTTGAAAACATGTGTAAACAACAACAAATACATTAAAAAAGCATTCAAGATCAAGCAGAGCAAATGGAAAAATCAAGCAGGCTGTGCCAGTTACAGTACATAGGCTACATATACTCCAGTCAGCCTATATTTATTGTGTTTACATTGTTTCACGTATTAATTCTGAGAGAAACATTAATATCCACCTGCTCGGGTGAAAGTTTGTTGCTCAGTCTGGTAACGATAAGAACGCGTGCTAACAGTTTCTTAGCGCTTGTGTTAAACCACTCTCCCTCGAGGAAGCTGAAGATAATTTCACCATCAGATAAACTCTCTTCTGGGCTCACTCGGGTCCCGCTGTCGTGAATGCAGTGATGGACAGCTGTCTTTCCTCAGTCGACTGTGTTTGGGTTTCAGGATTTCTCATTGTGCTGGTGATATGATGATACATCACTTTCACTAATTCATTTGATCAGAAGTAATTACATTTAGTCAGATCATTTAGATCAAAGTACATCCAAACTTCGCGAGGCAGATTACGACGTTCTGTGATCAAATACGCTCCACAGCGCCACCCAGTGCATGTAGTTATAACTGCTTAGGATTTATCATGGATTCCCTGCAAATGAACACGCAGTAAAATTCGAATAGTGTTTTTATTGTTCGAATAATAATTACGGACCGAATATTCGAATGTTTGACTATTCATGCACACCCCTAGTTGTGATGTCATATTCATGCCAAGACATTCTCTGAATTCTCTATAATGCGATTGGCAGTATTAATTATACGTTATAGTATTTTATTTTATTTTATTTTTTTTTTTTTTATTATTTTGAATTTTAGTTTCATGTGTTTGCAATTTGTATCTTTTTAATTTTTTTGGTATATTTTTCCTTTTTCATTTGAATAAAAGTTTTGATTTTAGTAGTGTTATTATGGTTTTGTTTTTTATTTGTATTACCTTTTCAGTTTTTTATTTCAGCTGTAGTATGTTTTGTCAGTTTTCATGTTAATTTTAGTTTAGATTGTAGTGTTTTTTTTTTTATATATATATTTTTGTTCAGCTTTAACTTCAGTTTTAGTAATTCAGTTTTCATTTAAAATTTAGCTTAAGTTTCAGTAATTTTATGTGCTTTTGAAATTGTGTATTTTAGTATAGCAGGGTTTTTTTTGTTTGTTTTTTTTATTCCGTTTTTTTAATCTAATATTTGTATTTAATTTTAGCTTTTTCAACACATTTTTTAACATTTTCAGTTTTATGTAATAACACTGGCAACTGCTCATAAATATCTCTTCAACACGAGCTGTTCTTGTGTGTATGTAGATGTAAATCTGAGCGTAATGACTCTGTCCTGCTGTAGGCTCGCAGTAATTCATGAAAGATGGATGTTGTATGACTCTCTATATATTCTCCAGGCTTGTCTAACATGCTGTTATCAGTCGCCGGGTCGTTTATTATCTCACAGAGTGTCTAAACCTCACTACACGCATACTAATAACCTTAGCTATAAGTGTTTGATTGTAAGTATTAAAGGACAAATGTTGTTTTGCCATTGACTATTAATGGTCAGGACATTGGAAATGTTCAATGTTTTAAGTTTCTCGGGACTACAATCTCTGCAACGTTAAAGTGGGATGACAACCTAAGAGGCATTATCAAAAAATCTCATCAAAGGCTTTTTTTCTTAAGACAGCTTAAAAAGTTTGGCATATCTAAAGTTGGTATGTTCAATTTTTATAGAGCTGTTATTGAAAGCGTGCTGACTTTTTCACTTATAGTGTGGTTTGGTAGCTCCACAGCTCAGCAGAGAAGTCAGATTAATAATATAACTCGGGTTGCTTCGAAAATTATTGGTTATGATCTTCCCACTATTGATGAGATTTATGTCTCACATTTGCAGAAAAAAGGCTTAAAAATCCTGAACGATCGTTTACATCCAGCCAGACACCTCTTTACGCCTCTTCCTTCAGGCCTTAGAGCAATTAAAACTAAGTCCACACGGTTTCTGAACAGCACTTATTGTAGGATTGTTCACACTCTTAATTCCTCTGGTGTCTATGCATCTGTATTTCACTCCTTATAATTGATGGGACATATATAGCCGTGTATGTATTTATGTTTATGTTTGTTATTATTGTTGATGAGCTCACCAAAGCAAATTCCAAACAACTAAGGTGTTTGGCAATAAATAAATAAATAAGGGTTATAGAGTTGCTGTGCTGAACATGTAGAGCGTCCCAAATCATTCACTTCTGAGGTTAGTTTTGGAGAGGATGTTGTCCATGTAGGCTGTAGACTCTTGCCCAGATGTCTTTCTTCATCTTTTGCTGTCTTTGCCAGGCTCTGTGTCAGTACCTGCGGTGCAGACGTGTGGAGAGACGGTAACAGTAGGACGTTGATGAGTAAGATCTCATGTGGCTGTGCTGCGTTTGTCCTCCACATTGAGCCTGAGTCACACAGCGCTGAGAGTGAGACAGCTTCACCATCCCTAGATAGGAAGCGGTCAAAGGCGTGAGCTTTGTGTATGACGGTGTGTGTGTGCTCTGGCTTTACGGCAGCGATAAAGCCAACAAGAAATGCTGGTCACTAACCGTTTTGCTTCGGTTATCTACTGTATTTTTAGTGAAATAGAATATTTAATGGGAAAATATTGAGCAGGAGATTAAGAGAGGCTGGAAAATAGAAGAAATTCATGACGTGAGCTGAAAAGTTACTACATTTTGATAATATATTAAAAAAAAAAAAAAAATTTAGGAATATTGTGCTATGAAGAATTATTTACAAGACCAGAAACATGTCAAAGTAAATAGATTTCGATTTTGTTGTTTTTGTTTTATGTAAAACCAATATTGTATACATTTATATATTGATTTTAATTATTTTATTAATTTCAAATGTACTGTTTTTAATATTTACAAATATGGCATGGGCTACAAAAGAACATAGGCTCATATGTACGTAGGTTTATTCATGAAAAGATCGCGATCTCGAGTCAAACGCACACGATCTTATTCCTAAATGATGATTCTGCTGTCAGTTATAAACCTTTGAAATCACATCGTAATATTTACACCTGCTTTCGCGCAGCCGCTGATCCAGAGAGAGATCTCAGCTCATCATATGCTTGGTTTAAAACAGCTTCACAAACGGTCTACTTGCACAGTACGCTACATTTCTGCTGCAAACATTAAATAATAATGAAAGTATTGGTATGAAAGTTTTAATCCGAATATATAGACTCTGACGTTGCGGCAGCCACAATAACAAGTAACCTAATTAATCTTTTTTTTATGATTGTTATGTCATTAGGTGGCAAACAGTGACTGTTAAATGTATTTGATGCTTGAATCATTCAAAAGATTCGTTCAAAAACATCTTCACTTTTATTTTTTTCAAATGATTTTTTACATATGCTAGTCTAATTAATTGTTTAATTTAATACATATTTTTTAAATATATTAATTTGTAACATTTTAGACATTTATACATAGACTCATTTATAACATTAAATAAAACATTTAGTCAGAAACTCAAGTAAAGTACATTTGGTTGACTAATGTTTGTTTTCAGAATTGTGGGAGAATCATGGCATAAAAACACATAGACTAACGTATGATCACCTAATACCATTAGTACTGTTTATTATCGCCTATGGCTGTTGAATGCTTGAATCTGATTGGCTGACGAGCGTTCTGAGGTGTGTGATTGTTTTCACGGTGAAAGTAGTTCCAGGCAGCTCTCGACCGCATTACAGTTCAGTATCACTTCACCAAATGATTTCTGTTATTTCAAAAGGCCTTATAACAGAAAAATAACCAAAACCCACAACGACACTGGCCAAATACAGTAAATACAGTAAACAAGGATTAAATCGACAGATCTTGTCCATGTTTTTGCCACAAAATTGTTTTATTATGTAGGAAAGCACATAGCCTAATGTTTCTCGTTCTCTCCCTCACAGACACACGTATAGTTTGCACACATCTTAACATAAGCGCTAATGTAGTTAGCACTACTCTGACGATTTTATCAGTAACAGTTTAAAAACTACATGACTCTTGACAAGCGAGGTAACAACAACGGCTCTGTTCGTGAAGAAAATGAACTTAAAGTCTCACTATAGACATTGCTGCCGATCACTGACTCACAGAGGTAACATTAATCGCTCTCTCGCTCTCTCTCTCTCGCTCTCTCTCGCTCTCGCTCTCTCTCTCTCGCGCTCTCGCTCTCTCTCTCTCTCTCTCGCGCTCTCTCTCTCTCTCTCTCGCTCTCGCTCTCTCGCCTCTCTCTCTCGCTCTCCTCTCTCTCTCGCTCTCTCTCGCTCTCTCTCTCCTCTCTCTCTCTCTCTCTCTCTCTCTCGCTCTCTCTCTCTCTCTCTCGCTCTCTCTGCGTCTCTCGCTCTCTCGCTCGCTCTCTCGCTCGCTTCTCTCGCTCTCGCTCTCTCGCTCTCGCTCTCTCGCTCTCTCGCTCTCTCGCTCTCTCAAATCATTCTCTGGCTTTTTGCTCTTCCAGTTTGCAGCTTGTCCATTACATGAATAAGGAACTGATCTTATCTAAAACGATCGTCTCTCGAAGTAAAGTACTCCATCTCTCTTCTCTCTTTTCCTCTCTCCAACTCGAAAAATCTCTCTAGCTAAATAAAAACTATATGTGTCGTCTCTCTCTCTCTCCTCTCTCTCTCTACGCTATCTCTATTCGCTTCTATTATACTCTCTCTGTACTCTGAAAGCGATCTGCTCTCGTCTCTGTCTCACTGCTCGACAGTCTTAGTTGTGACAGCTGACACTATCTCTCGCTGCTGCTCTGCGATCGTCTCTGGATCTCTCTCTCCCCTAAATGTGACTCTAATTTCGTCTCTACTCTGCAATGCTCTAAAATCTCTCTCGAATCTAGCTCTGATCTCTGGTAAATCTCAGCTCTGATTGGTGATAGTAATCACAGTGCAGTAGATCGTTCCTCTGTTCTCCAGCTCTTTCTGCAGCTCAGTAAACACAGTCTCTCTCTCGCTCTCTCGCTCTCTCTCTCTCTCTCATAACTTAGTTATTAACTGCATTAGTCTGCTATCAACGGCTCAAGTGTCCGTTACGGTTTAAAATGTCCGTTACGTGTTGGAAAAGTCCGTTAAGTGTTGGAATTAGCAAGGGAGGCGATGGATGAGATGCGGAAGAAATAATCCTACTCAATAGCGATTGAAGTAGAAAAAGCTAATGAATGCCTTGAAATATATCATCTGATCGATGTGTTGAGGTGTGGCAACCGTAGTATAAGCAGAATAATTGACTTCGGTTCGTTGAATTATTATAAAAATAATGCACACCCGAGTTGCAACGGTATATAACTCACCACCATTACCACCTCGGGTGTGCATTATTTTTCTAATAATTCAACGGCCCGTAGTTTAATTATTGCTTACTTATGTATGCTTATGAGCTATGTATGTATTATGTAGTGCTGCACCCTCGAGCCCCCCTTCTTTTGGTTCGTTCTGCGATCATGTCATTATCGACATAAATTTAGTCACGACTCAATCTCATTTGATATTGCTCGGCCCTACTTTCAGTCCTATAAATGTGTTCACACACAGTTCAATGGCATGTGTTTTGGTCTGTCCAGGTCCCGTTCCCTGTCCTGCAGGGCGAGTGGGTGGAGTTCCTGGGCCGTGCGGACGATGCCATCATCGCCATCTCCAACTACAGGCTTCACATCAAATACAAAGACTCCATCATCAACGTAAGAGCACCAACAGCACAAGAAAGAGAGAGAGCGAGAGAGTTCAGCTCCCTGAATTAAAGTCTAGACTCTGCTGCACCTCCTCTGATAGTCGTCCAGATGTTGTAGTCTTTGTGTTTCGCGCCGAGGGGCTCGTCTCCTCTCATCCCAGTGAAAGAGCCGATCTCTGGGCACGCTTTGATTTCTCTGATCGCAGCAGCCCTTGACCTCACGGCTCTGGGAGGTCTGAACACAGAGTGAGCTTATGTTGGCACACAGGCCTCTCTTTTCTCTTTCTTTCCACCCACAGCCTCCCTGACATCAAGCACGGTAACTGCTGCTGGCTCCCAGCTGGGTCTTTAGTGAAGTTTATGTTTAGATTATTTTTAAATGTGGTTTGTTAATTTTAAATATAAAATACTTTCTCATGCAGACACACACATGCACACAGACACACACACACACACACACACCCGCACAGAGAAAGACACACACACACACACACACACACACACACACACACACACACAGAGAAAGACACACACACACACACACACACACACACACACACACACACACACACACACACACAGACAGACACACACAGACACAGACACAGACACAGACACAGACACACACACACACACACACACACACACACACACACACACCCTCACAGACACACACACACACACACACACACACACACACACAGAGAAAGACACACACGCACACACAGAGAAAGACACACACACACACACACACACACACACACACGCACAGAAGAGACACAGACACACACACACACACAAAACACACACACACACACACACACACAGAGAAAGACACAGACACACACACACACACACACAACACACACACACAGACACACACACACAACACACACACACAGAACAGACACAGACACACACACACACACACACACACACACACACACACACACGACACACAGACACAGACACACACACACACACACACACACACACACACACACACAGAGAGACAGACACAGACACACACACACACACACACACACACACACACACACACACACACACACACACACACACACACATATATATATATATATATTTAGAGTATAGCTTATTTTCATCTTGTATAGCATCTTATTTATATATATACATCATATTTAAAGGGATACTCCACCCCAAAATGAAATTTGTCATTCACTTACCCGCATGTCGTTCCAACTCCATAAAAGCTTAGTTCGTCCTCGGAACACGATTTAAGATATTTTGGATGAGAACGCAAGCAGCGTACACTCTTCTGTATCCGCCTCAATGCAAGGATGCGCTATCTTCATTCAAATCAAAGCGTAAATACACGTAGAATACGCATCCTTGCATTGAGGCGGATACAAAAAATGTGTTATTTTTTTACAAAAAGTATTTTTGTCGCTTCATAAAATTCAGATTGAACCACTGATGGCAGAGGGAGTATCCTGGCGATGCTTTTCATACTTTTCTGAACCTTGACAGTGTAATGTACTTGGCAGTCAATGGGAGAGTCACAAGTATAACATATCTTAAATTGTGTTCCTGAGGCGAACAAAGTTTAATGGAGATGGAACGATATGGGGTAAGTGATAAATGACACAATTTCATTTTGGGGTGGAGTAAATCTTTAAACGTATGATATTTTAATAATTATATATACATAAACACACATATACATACTATAGTTTTGTTTTGAGTAACTAGCATCATGAGTGAATCGTTAATGTTCAGTGTTGGGGAAAGTTAATTGTAAAAGTGATGCGTTACAATATTGTGTAACTCCATGAAGAAGTAGCTAATTGTGGTACTTGGCTATTTGTTATGAAAGTAATACATAAAGTTACTTTTGCGTTACTTTTTGTCACCTGGTCTGGGTTGCTTATTTGTTTTTTAATAACTTGCCACTTGTAAGAGCCCTTTCACACCAAAAGTGACTTCTCTGCACTTACTCCCGATTTCTCTCAACACGGGGACGAGAGAGGTGTCAGTGAATAAACGGGAAAACATAGATACTTGTTTTACTTTTTTGAAAAGTAATGTGCTACTTTGCTAGTTACTTAAAGTAGTCTGATTATGTACCTGGCGTTACTTGTAATCCGTTAGCCCAGCACTGTTGATGTCTCGTCAGCGTCACACTCCTTCAGTGTGCAGAGAAAAGCCTCTTATCTCATACGAGTGTTTAACCCCGGCGTGACCCCGTCTGCGCTCTCTACTATTTCTGTGTCACCTCTCTTCATGTCTGGAGTGCTGGTCTTAAAGGAGAGGCGTTCTTAGAGTTCTTAAGGGGGAACTTTGACCCGTTGTTTATTTTCGGTGTTTTCTTTGTTAAATCGTCTTGACGTCACTGAATGCGCTGATAATTGAACCGTTTCACCTTATCACATTATTCACGTGTGTGTTGTGTGTGTGTGTGTGTGTGTGTGTGTGGGTGGGTGTGTGTGTGTGTGTGGTGTGTGTGTGTTGTAGTGTGTGTGTGTATGAGTGACTAGAAATGTGTGTAGAATGACATGGTGTATGACATAGGTTGTAAGGAGAAGTGTGATTTATGTAGTAGAACATTTTCAGTGTCCCCATAATTAAAACGCTTATAAATCAATACAGAGTGAGTTTATTTTTGAGACAAGTAATAATGCACATCTCCTGTGAGGGCTAAGTTTAGGTGTATAGGTGTAGGCAATAGCACATACAGCTTGTACAGTATAAAAACCATTACGCCTATGGAAAGTCCCCGTAAAGTAAAATAAAGTGTGTGTGTGTGTGTGTGTGTCTGTGTAAAATAGTTGAAATGTAAATATAATAATAAAATACAACATTTAATTAAAAACATTTAATAAGCAATAATAAGTAACTAAATCTCGTTCTAATGTAAAATTGTAATTCTAATATTGTAACTAAGTAAATAAATGTAACTTATAAATATTATAATGTATAATATAAACATTACATGACTAACTTAAGCTTAAAAATAATGAAAAGTAAAAGTGAACTGAAATAGGTTTAAGTTATATTAAAACTGAAAACAAAGCTAAAGGAAAATATAAAAAAACGACAAACATAACAAAATTACTAAAAAATAAAATAAAAACTGAAATTATAAAAATAAAAGCTAATACAAATATTGATAAATACTATAACAGTTTATAAATAATAATAAAATAACTCTGATGTTCAACGCCTGTCGCTTTTACAAAATAAAAATTGAAACTGAAAATATAAAATAAATCCTAATTGAAAATATTAATAAATACTATAATAATGTATACCAATTAAACAATAACACTAGTGTTCAATGCTTTAAAAAAACCCAAACTGAAAATATATCAAAATGTATACTGAATAATAAATACTGTAATAGTTTATAAATATTAACAAAAGGAGACTAATGTTCAATGATTGTCTGTTTGACAAAATATAATAAAACTGAAAATATAAAAATAAACGCTAATTTTAAATATTCATAAATATAATAGTATTATATTATAAAATAACACTGTTCAATGCATGTCCCTTTTTGACAATACATTTAAATATGAATATTTAAATTAGCTTTTCAAATTTTCTAAGTACTATAATAGTGTATAAATTACACTAATTAAATCTAGTTTGCAGTGCATGTCACTGTATGACAGTATTTGTTATTTTAACATAAATGAGCTTTATTCTGATCGCACAGACCTTTTCCTTTTTTTCTTGTTTTCATAAACTGAGGGATGAGATGAAATGATTTTCTGTCATAATCTGCATTATGCTAACCGAATGTTCCTTCAGCCATGAGACTGGAATCTTAATGACGTTACCCAGAATCCCTTGCACTCGGCACCCAGTTAACCCAGCAACATGTGACCCCGAGATTTAAGACTTTTCTTTAAACGATCTTTTAGCTCAGCTTCAGCAAAGATCTCTCTCTCTCTCTCTCTCGCTCGCTCTCTTCTCGCTCTCTCTCTCTCGCTCTCTCTCTCGCTCTCTGTCTCTCTCGCTCGCTCTCTCTCACACACTCTCTCTCTCTCTCGCTCGCTCGCTCTCTCTCGCTCGCTCTCTCTCGCTCGCTCTCTGTCTCTCTCTCGCTCTCGCTCTTGCTCTCTCTCGCTCTCTCGCTCTCTCTCTCACACACTCTCTCTCTCTCCCTCTCGCTCGCTCGCTCTCTCGCTCGTTCTCTCTCACACACTCTCTCTCTCTCTCGCTCGCTCTCTCGCTCGCGCTCTCTCACTTTCTCTCTCTCGCTCTCTCTCTCTCTCTCTCTCTCTCTCACTCTCTCTCTCTCTCGCTCTCTCTCTCTCACACACTCTCTCGCTCTCTCTCTCTGTCTCTCGCTCTCTCTCTCTCTCTCTGTCTCGCTCTCTCTCTGTCTCGCTCTCTCTCTGTCTCGCTCTCTCTCTGTCTCGCTCTCTCTCGCTCTCGCTCTCTTTCGCTCTCGCTCTCGCTCTCTCTCTCTCTCTCTCTCTCTCTCTCTCTCTCTCTCTCTCTCTTCATTTTTCATACCCTACCATTTATATCCTCCTCTTTGTTTCGCTGAGTCACGTTTTCATCTCCCTCTTTTTTTTCCACCCTCTCTTCCTCTTCCTCATCCCTGTGTCGGTGTTGTAGATGTATCCTGGTGTGGACAGTGAGATTTCTGTGAGTAATCTGCACCCTCACCTCTGACCTCTGACCTTTGACCTCTTCATCCCTCCTTTTCATGTCTGTAATTTCCCCCATTTCTGTTTGTTTTGATGTTTCTCACATTGATGTAGTCTGGTTACATTAATATTCAAGATATATATTGTATTATAGTAAATTATATTATATAGTATATATATATATTGATATATTATATAAATAACAGGACAGACAATGGTTAAAACAAGCTTAAGACTAACTATTGAGCATATTAATGCCTTTTGAATCAGTATATGAACTATATGTAATTTAATATTATATTAAATTACACTTTTATAATATGTAGAATATATTGATATATTTTTATTGATATAAAAATAACTAACTACTAAGCATATTAACGCCTTTTATGTCAGTATATAAAGTTGTTTATATATATATATGTGTATGTGTGTGTGTGTGTGTGTGTGTGTGTATATATATATATGTATATGTGTGTATATATATATATATATATATATATATATATATATATATATATGTGTATATATATTGTTTTATTGAATATTACATTTTATTGTATATGTAGATATTAAATAATTAACAAGATAATGGTAAAATCACTTGAGACTTAAACTATTGAGCCTATTAAGGAGCTTAATTTTATGTCAGTATTTAAAAAATAATATTTAATTATACTTTAAATATATTTATATACTTTTTAATGATATTATGCATATTATATTGATATATATATATATATATATATATATATATATATATATATATATATATATATATATATATATATATATATATATATATATATATATATATATATATATATTATAAAAAAACTGATGTCAGTATATTAAAGGCATTAATATCTTGCAGTAACACTTTCAAAAGTCAGTTTGAATCCGCTTTTAATGGCATCTGTAAATGCTCTCAATGTTACATGCTTTATCCTGCAGTTTAAAACCGTTACATTGTTGCATGTTTTGAGTTAGATGCTTGTGATTGGTTGATGCAGTCATGTGATGAGGTCTTCTGCTCTCTGATTGGCTGATTGTGTGTGTGCAGGTTCCTCTGAGGCTGATTGAGGGCGTTGAGAGCAGAGATGTGTTTCAGCTGCACATCATCTGCAAAGACTGCAAAGTAGTGAGGTAACACACGCACACATACAACAAACACACACACACAACACACACACACACAAAGACAGTCCTTGACTTCCTCCTGAAAGAATTGTTGTTGTTTTTCATCTGACTTTATTGTTTCCTATCTCTTGTTTTATCACATCATCACATTTGGACCATTTAGCTTAAGAGTTTCTGTTAAATCAGATTCTTAATGTCAGACACACAGAAGACATACTCTTTTACACACACACACACACACACACACACACACACACACACACACACACACGCGCACACACACACACACTTTTGGCTTTTTCCGAATCCGCTGCAATCCGTGTTGTTTTCTGACATCTGCTAAATGGGTGAATGTGAATGTTTTCTGCGTCAGGTGTCGTTTCTCGACGTTCAAGCAGTGTGAGCAGTGGCTGAAGCGCTTGAACAGAGCCATAGCGCATCCGGCCCGTCTGGAGGAGCTGTTCGCGCTGGCGTATCACGCCTGGTGTTTAGGAGGAAACACGGACGATGAAGACCAGCACCTGCACCTGTGCAGACCAGGTACACTCACGCATGAAAGAGGGCTTTATGGCTCATGATTAGTGATCGACCGATATTGATTTTTTATAACCGATACCGATTATTTGTACGTTTATGTACCCGATAACCGATATGCAGAACCGATATTTATTTACTGTTATAAAGAGTGAAGTCCATTCTTCACTTTCAGTCGTCTTAACAACAACAAACAACTGTTGAAAATTAACATTCTTTCATGTAACATTTAATCTTCAAATTACAACAAAAACATTTTATTTATAAAAAGCATCATCAGCAACACTGATATTAACAATAAGCAAAATAATGTCTAATGTTTTCAAATGGAGAAAATAAAGGACAGAAGTCATATCAACTTCATTTTAAACTACAGTTTTAGGTTTATAATCTGTTTAATAGACTAAAGAGTGAAGAATAATTCACTGAATAATATTCTCTGGAATATTGAAATAAGCTATAACAAACAAAACATCGTATTTTATTGCATTTCTTAACTGTTTTATCAGAATTATTAAAATGTTTTTGTCTAAATTATGAAAACTGCTGACAGCGGTTTATCTATTTACACAGAACTATACTCAAACTGATCGCTTGCGGAGATAATAAATCATTAATTTAGATAGAGATGTATTTATTTAGATGTTTATTGGTGAAATAATGGTTCTATAGTAAATGTTAATATAATTTAGTGTTTCAAACGAGTGAATCTTGTATAAAGTTACATTCGGTGGTCGTCCTGGAGCTTCTCCTGAGTGAACATGTGGTGTGTGTGTGTGTGTGTGTGTGTCCACTGCTCCAGGTGTGTGTGTGTGTGTTCACTGCTCCAGGTGTGTGTGTGTGTGTGTGTGTGTGTGTGTGTGTGTGTGTGTGTCCACTGCTCCAAGTGTGTGTGTGTGTGTGTGTGTACTTGGATGGGTCAAATACAGAGAACACATTTCACTGCTAGTTATAGTATATAGTTATTGTGTATGTGACAAAA
>CM049820.1:2496490-2513990 GCA_027422435.1 Schizopygopsis pylzovi | reverse complement strand
ATCACTCACTCTATCTATCACTCACTTACTCTATCTATCACTCACTTACTCTATCTATCACTCACTCACTCACTCACTTACTCCTATCTATCACTCACTCTATCTATCACTCACTCACTCTATCACTCACTCACTCACTCACTCTATCTATCACTCATTCACTCACTCACTCACTCACTCACTCACTCACTCACTCACTCACTCACTCACTCACTCTATCTATCACTCACTCACTCTATCACTCACTCACTCTATCACTCACTCACTCTATCACTCACTCTATCTATCACTCACTCTATCTATCACTCACTCTATCTATCACTCACTCACTCTATCACTCTCTCTATCACTCACTCTATCTATCACTCACTCATTCTATCTATCACTCACTCACTCTATCTATCACTCACTCACTCACTCACTTACTCTATCTATCACTCACTCTATCTATCACTCACTCACTCACTCACTCACTCACTCACTCACTCACTCACTCACTCACTCACTCTATCTATCACTCACTCTATCTATCACTCACTCACTCTATCACTCACTCACTCTATCTATCACTCACTCACTCACTCTATCTATCTATCACTCACTCTATCACTCACTCACTCACTCACTCACTCACTCACTCACTCACTCACTCTATCTATCACTCACTCACTCTATCACTCACTCACTCTATCACTCACTCACTCTATCACTCACTCTATCTATCACTCACTCTATCTATCACTCTCTCACTCTATCACTCACTCACTCTATCTATCACTCACTATCTATCACTCACTCACTCTATCTATCACTCACTCACTCTATCTATCACTCATTCTATCTATCACTCACTCTATCTATCACTCACTCATTCTATCTATCACTCACTCACTCTATCTATCACTCACTCATTCTATCTATCACTCACTCTCTCTATCTATCACTCACTCACTCACTCTATCACTCACTCACTCTATCTATCACTCACTCTATCTATCACTCACTCATTCTATCTATCACTCACTCATTCTATCTATCACTCACTCTATCTATCTATCACTCACTCACTCTATCTATCACTCACTCATTCTATCTATCACTCACTCACTCACTCTATCACTCACTCACTCTATCTATCACTCACTCACTCTATCACTCACTCACTCTATCTATCACTCACTCACTCCATCACTCTATCTGTCTATCTATTACTCTATCTGTCTATCACTCTCTAAATCAATCAATTATATAAACTAGACATACAATTTAACAATTATTTTGTGACCCTCTCTGTGAAATCTAGGCTAAGCCTCAAAATGTAATTATGAGATAACAAGCATCAAAGTTTGATTTCTATCATTAATTTCAATCTTTGACATGACCTTACTCAGTCAATATATATACAGGTAAAATTTTCACAGAATGTTCTTTACCATATGAAGGATGATTTTTTTTTTAGAAAACAGCAAATCACAAAAAAATGACTTTAGCTGGGTTTTCACAGAGGGTCACATTTATTAAAACAAAAATTACATTTTTAATAAAAATTTAATAAATCGGGTTCATTAAACTTTAACGATTTAATCATTTATTGATGGGTTTACAATAAGAGGGCCCTGTGAAATGTTTTATTTTTTCAGAAATTCTGCTTTTTTAAATGTTTTGGATTTATGATTTAATGTGTATTTATTATCAAGCATAGTGGTAATCAAATGAAGGCATAAAACATTAACAATTTAATTAATCTATCAAAATATAATCAAATTAATATTACTTTCTTCTTCACCAGAGGTTTACTGTTAAAATTACATGGAAGAAAAAGTAATATTTCTTAAAATATGATTATATAATATAATATTATTAATTTATGAATTACATTCTGCTGTACAACACTCATATTTATGTCACAATTTCTTCAAGTTAAACCAAACGTTTATTTTGAGTTTTTATGCGTTGTTTTGTTGTCATTTTATTTTACTGCTTTATTGTATGTCATCATATTAGTTAACTGTAATAGGTGACAAATATGACAAATGGGTCTGTTTGTCTTTGTAGAAAAATGCATTTTAAATGCATTAAAAGCTGTAAGCATAAACATGAATCTGTAAATGTTTCAGCCAAGCTTCTCTCCTTATTCTGCCGTTTCTAGTTCCAGTTTTAGACCGTTGAATCCTATAAAAAAAAATTCTCTGTCAGGTAATTACTGCATACATGTAGGGCAGAAATGCCATTTGTAATTAGTTTCTGTCTTCAAATGCATTCTCACCCTCGTCTCTTCCCACAAAGGCAGAGTGTAAACGCGTATAGAGACAATTACGCTGTTGGATGGCAGATAAGTCATTTACGCCGACACGATTGCTAAGAATCATGGGGTTTGCCATGGGAAAACTCTTTATAACACACCCTCAATTACAGCCGCTGCCAGTGTGTGCCGGGAATGAGACGGGCAGAGGTGCCATGGACTCGACTGCAGACTGACCTCCACAAGCGCCTGCAAATGAGTTCGGAGGCTGTTGTCTCAGAGGGAATTTGGCAGGAGTATTTTTGCACAGTTGAAGAGTAAATGCGCTCTAATTAGAGTCGTGAATGAGTCGAGGGCCGACGCCAACATCCTCCCAATCAAGACGTTTCGCTGATTGTTTGTGCGTTATGGGTTAGTTCACCCAAAAATGAAAATGTGCTGTTTATTTACTCACCCTCAGGTCATGTCTTCAGTAGAACAGTACAGAAGATTTTTAGCTGATCTTTGGTGATTCACACAGTGCAAGTCAATGGCTACCGTCACTTTGAGAGTCACAAAAAGCATATACAGGCAAGACCAAATGAATCCCCGTGGCTCCTGATGATATATTGAGGACTTATGAAGCAAAATCTTTGGTCTCTGCAAGAAACTGAACATTATTTACAACATTATTGCCTGTAATCCAGAGCCTCAGGCAAACGGTCCGAAAAGACTGATGATATAATATGACAAATTAATGTTTTTTATGGTTTCTCATTGTTTATGTAAAAAGGTGAGTTGATTAAGACTAGTTTATTAACTTTACATGCTTTAGACATTTTAAACATCCACATTTCACGTCATTATTGGGTGCTTTAATAATATAACTGCGCATATGTTACGTCATTGTGTCATTACATAGTGAATTGAACTGGTTAATTGAGCTAACGCTCTGACAGAACCAGTTTGTAAAAAGGCATCAGACTTCCCTTTTGCCTGAGGCTCTGGATTACAGGTAATAATCCGTCTTTCGGATGAGATGTTAAACCGAGGTCCTGACTCTCTGTGGTCATTAAAAATCCCATAGCACTTCTCGTAAAGAGTTGGGGTGTAACCCCGGTGTCCTGGCCAAATTCCCTCCACTGGCCCTTGTCAATCATGGCCTCCTAATAATCCCCATACGCTTGATTGGCTCTATGACTCTCTCTTCTCTCCACCTGTAGCTGGTGTGTGGTGAACGCATACGCTTGATTGGCTCTATGTCTCTCTCTCCTCTCCACCTGTAGCTGGTGTGTGGTGAGCGCATACACTTGATTGTCTCTATGACTCTCTCTCCTCTCCACCTGTAGCTGGTGTGTGGTGAACGCATACGCTTGATTGGCTCTATGTCTCTCTCTCCTCTCCACCTGTAGCTGGTGTGTGGTGAACGCATACGCTTGATTGGCTCTATGTCTCTCTCTCCTCTCCACCTGTAGCTGGTGTGTGGTGAGCGCATACACTTGATTGTCTCTATGACTCTCTCTCCTCTCCACCTGTAGCTGGTGTGTGGTGAGCGCATACACTTGATTGTCTCTATGACTCTCTCTTCTCTCCACCTGTAGCTGGTGTGTGGTGAACGCATACGCTTGATTGGCTCTATGACTCTCTCTTCTCTCCACCTGTAGCTGGTGTGTGGTGAACGCATACACTTGATTGGCTCTATGTCTCTCTCTCTCCTCTCCACCTGTAGCTGGTGTGTGGTGAGAGCATACACTTGATTGTCTCTATGTCTCTCTCTCTCCTCTCCACCTGTAGCTGGTGTGTGGTGAGAGCATACACTTGATTGTCTCTATGACTCTCTCTCCTCTCCACCTGTAGCTGGTGTGTGGTGAGCGCATACACTTGATTGTCTCTATGTCTCTCTCGCTCCTCTCCACCTGTAGCTGGTGTGTGGTGAACGCATACGCTTGATTGGCTCTATGACTCTCTCTTCTCTCCACCTGTAGCTGGTGTGTGGTGAACGCATACGCTTGATTGGCTCTATGTCTCTCTCTCTCCTCTCCACCTGTAGCTGGTGTGTGGTGAGAGCATACACTTGATTGTCTCTATGTCTCTCTCTCTCCTCTCCACCTGTAGCTGGTGTGTGGTGAGAGCATACACTTGATTGTCTCTATGACTCTCTCTCCTCTCCACCTGTAGCTGGTGTGTGGTGAGCGCATACACTTGATTGTCTCTATGACTCTCTCTCCTCTCCACCTGTAGCTGGTGTGTGGTGAGCGCATACACTTGATTGTCTCTATAACTCTCTCTCCTCTCCACCTGTAGCTGGTGTGTGGTGAGCGCATACACTTGATTGTCTCTATGTCTCTCTCGCTCCTCTCCACCTGTAGCTGGTGTGTGGTGAGTGCACTGGCGTCGTTGTGCTGTGGCAGCCGTTGTATCATCCAAGTGGATGCTGCACACTGGTGGTGGTTGAGGAGAGACCCCCCCCACACATGATTGTAAAGCGCCTTGGGTGTACAGCAATACCCAATAAAAGTGCTATATAAATGCATCATACATTCATTCATTCATAAAGCTGTAAGTAATATTCAGTTGCAATCGTTTCACTTCTTAAATCTGTAATATAGCGTCAGGAGCCGTGGATATTCATTTTGTCTTGCCTGTATGTGCTTTTTTCGCCAGTAGCCATTGAATTGTATTTTATAAATCATCAAGGCTCATAGTTTCAGCCAAAACATCATCTTTACTGTTCTGCTGAACAAACGTTCATCTACATCTCGAATGGCCTGACCAGGAGCACATTAACAATGAATGTTCATTTTTGGGTGAACTATCCCTTTAAAGACCGTCAGGTTGGTTTTAATGCGGAAGATGTTTTCTCCAATGTCTCACAGCGGCCAAACCAGAGATTCTTACTAATCAACAATTTCCCAACCAGCCGCAATATGATTCAAGTGATCTTAAATCACCTTAAATCTGGGAAATGTACACAATTTCCAGCTTCCTGTTTTGATTTATTTGTCATCACAGCCCATTGTTTTCTTCTGAAATGTTATTTTATTTTTTGTGTAGTAGGGGTGAGCAATATATGACCAAAATCCTATTTTACGGTGAAATACATTTATTATCTTTATCGCTATATAGTTATTTGGGTTTGTTTGTTTATCTATTTATTTTAATGTTATTATTTTCCATTAGGAACTAATTCAATAATTGAAAAAATGTTGCATTAACAGTGCTTGCATTACACTATATATAATATATCGTATATAGTTCATATACATAATATATAGTTATTTTTTTTTATAAGAACTAACTTATTCAAAACTGCATTGCGTTAACAGTGCTTGTATTTTAATGCATTGTATTTTCAGGGCTTTTTTTTTAGAGCTGAAACTCAAAATGTTTGTATATTTAAGATGTGAATTGGAAGCATTTCACACAGTTTTGTTATAACAAATTCAATTATTTATATTTAGTTAATTTGCTAAATATTCAGGCAAAAAAAAAAAAATATAAATAAATGTGTAATGCTTGATTAATAACACGAGAAAATGAGAGCATCATTGCAAAGTGTAATACTTCAAAATAATCACAATTTATTTTTGCGGAACCACTGGAAGCCAAAACCATAACTTAAAATTAATTTTGGTTAGCAAATGTATATATTTATTGCATGTAATCTTTGTATTTTGACCTTGGCCGCAACCACTCACAGCAAATAGTTTTGGATGAATAATCCTCACTTATCTTATCATAAATTGCAGTTAATTAAATCATTCAAAGCAGGATGGTTCTGTTCTGATCCAATACTCATTTATCCTGAGTTTCATTACTTAATGCAATCACTCTTATTAATGAAATGTGTTCCACTGAATGCAGGCGTGTCTGTTTTCGCTGAGTCGAGACTCCTCTTTAACTCTTCTGTTTGGTTTTGGCTGGCCTCTGTAAAGTCTTAATGGCCGTAAGTGAATTGGCTGTCATGGTCGTGATGGCAGAAGTTCCTCCGCATGCGATTTTCCAGCAGGACAGACTGAAGAATTATAACTGCACTTGCGTCGCATTAAAGCGACTCTGTTGTGTCACTCATCTCATCCTCCGCCTCCTCTCTGGCACACTGATACTGATATTTCTGCAGTACGCAGTAGGGCTGGTATTGTGAAGATGTCACGATTCAAGACACTGCAGAGCATCTTAATATCATAATTGGATCACGATTGAAGCTGCGCCAAACCAGCGGTTCACTTCACTTTTGTTCATGTCTATTTAGACAACCTGTGTATGTGGCATAGTGACTGATTTGCTTTAAACATTTGTTGTATACTATTTTTAATAGTATGCAGCTGGGTCAGAAATGAGCTTTTCCATTAAAGGGGAAATATATACAGTATCTCACAGAAGTGAGTACACCCCTCACATTTCTGTAAACATTTTATTATATATTTTCATGTGACAACACTGAAGAAATGACACTTTGCTACTTTGTACTTGCCCATCAATGGATGCTCTGCAGTGAATGGGTGCCGTCAGAATGAGAGTCTGATAAAAACATCCCAATAATCCACACAACTCCAGTCCATCAGTTATTGTCTTGTGAATATAATAGAAACAAATCCATCATTAAGACAATTGTAACTTCAAACCGTTTCACTGAAGGAAGCGTTATTATAGATTATGTACTCTCATTTTACCCGGAAGCAACGGTTTGAAGTTAAAAACATCGTAATGATGGGTTTGTTTCTTATAAATAAGCAGCTTTTCTCTTCTCCAGATGTTAACTGATAGACTGGAGTGCTGTGGATTATTATGTTTTATCAGCTGTTTGGATTGATTCTGACGGCACCCATTCACTGCAGAGGATACATTGCTAAGCAAGTGATGAAATGTCCCCTTTTTTCACCCTTATCATAAATTTGGGGGCATTTTTGTTCATTTTGATGACACCAATCCCCCATTAAGTTTTGATGCTGCTATGCAGTATGCCAGTATCCTGTTCTAATAACTTCTACTCTATGCCGTGTGTGTTTTTTTCTAATCACACCCACTCTCTGTTTTCCTCAGACTCGTCTCTGACGGGTTGTCCTGCTCCTGATGCCAGCGGTGCAGCACAGAAGTTACTGATTCTGGATGCCCGTTCTTACACCGCCGCCGTGGCGAATCGTGCCAAAGGAGGAGGCTGCGAGTGTGAAGGTCAGCGCCGCTGCTCTCGTGTGCTCAATCTCTGGATGCCGTTGGACATTGTTTAGTTTTTTGGTTTGTTGGCTGAAGGCAGGTTTCTCTCTGGTTTATTTGTGTTTGTAGAGTACTATCCCAACTGTGAGGTGATGTTTATGGGCATGGCCAATATCCACTCCATCAGAAACAGCTTTCAGTCCCTCAGAGCCGTTTGCAGTCAGATCCCGGATCCCAGCAAGTAAGTGAATCTCCATACATCCTCCCTTCTGACATTAAAACAATTCATACATGTCTATTTATATATATATATGTTATTTATTTATTTGAAACATTATTGTTGATTAGTGCTCTTTATATTGATGTATTGATATTGGCATTTTTTGCCTGTGAGTGTGCGCGTGTGTGGTGTGTGTGTGTGTGGTGTGTGTGTGTGTGTGCGTGCTTGTGTGGGGTGTGTGTGCTTGTGTGTGCGCGTGTGTGGTGTGTGTGCGCGTGTGTGGTGTGTGTGCGCGTGTGTGGTGTGTGTGCGCGTGTGTGGTGTGTGTGCGCGTGTGTGGTGTGTGTGCGCGTGTGTGGTGTGTGTGCGCGTGTGTGGTGTGTGTGCGCGTGTGTGGTGTGTGTGCACGTGTGTGGTGTGTGTGCGTGTGTGTGTGCGCGTGTGTGTGTGCGTGTGTGTGTGTGCGTGTGTGTGGTGTGTGTGCGTGCTTGTGTGTGTGTGTGTGGTGTGTGTGCGTGCTTGTGTGGGGTGTGTGTGCTTGTGTGTGGTGTGTGTGCTTGTGTGTGCGTGTGTGTGGTGTGCGTGCGCGTGTGTGGTGTGCGTGCGCGTGTGTGGTGTGCGTGTGTGTGTTGTGTGTTGTGTGTGTGTGTGTGTGTGTGTGTGTGTGTGTGCGTGTGCGCGCGCGCGCGTGCTTACGAGCGCGTGTGTGTGTGTTTACGAGCGCGTGTGTGTGTGTGTGTGTGTGTGTGTGTGTGTGTGTGTGTGTGTGTGTGTGTGTGAATGGATATAAACATATAATATTTTAATATTATTTTAAAATTACAAATAAAGTAATATTATTTATTAGCTCCTAAAATAGCCTATATCAATAGATCTCAATCAATTTGTTGAAATGGGACTAAATGGCTACAACGATCTTAAATGGCTTATACCGATCCTGCGGTATAAAAGGAGTCAACTTCATCGACAGCTTCAATATTTTCTGGGGCCATAGACAACCGTTTAAACTGGATGGCCTTCACTTAAACAGACTTGGTGCAAGAGTGTTAAAGGACAATATCTACTTCTCCCTCCGTCATCCTTCAATGATGTTTGCCAATCCACTAAATGAGACGTTTTTCCAGTGAACTCTGGTTTAATTTGGATTCAATATTGCTGCTTTATCTGAAGCTGTGCAACTAGCAGATTTTTTCTTTTGCGCAATTAATCTCATATCAGAATTAGCAGAGTAAAGCCTTTGAAGATGAATCAAAGATATTACAAATATAATGAGTGAATAATTGAGTAGACATTACAAAAACGACTTCAGAAGTCAATATAGTTTTATATTCAAAGCATTACTTGAGGCGTTTATGTATAATGTATAAAATGTAGTTATGTATAAAAAGTTATTCATGATGCACGTTGCAATGCATTGTATATATTTTCATAAATAAGTGTGAAAATGCATTATAATTGCAGATTCCTTGTTACATCTGAAATCGGTTGCATTGCATTAAAGGTGTAACAATGAAAGATATGTCTTATAACTGTGGTTACAATTATTAATGTGATCATACAATGCATTATAAGGTGCAATTTTATATGAGTGTGTCATATAAATAAGGCTTCAGGTAAAGTGTTTCCTGATTTTCCAGCAAACGCACTCTTGTGTTCTGCTTGATGAAGATATTTTCAGCTCTCCTCCACATGCAGTGTCTCTGTGGCGTTTGTAACCCGAGTCGTGCGTCTGCTCTCTCCAGCTGGCTCTCGGCTCTGGAAAGCACCCGTTGGCTGCAGCACCTGTCCGTCATGCTGAAAGCTGCCACTCTGGTGTGCTCTGCGGTGGAGCGGGAGGGACGTCCGGTGCTGGTGCACTGCTCAGACGGCTGGGACCGCACGCCGCAGATCGTGGCGCTCGCAAAGATCCTTCTGGATCCCTTCTACAGGACCATAGAGGTACACGTGCATTAGTTTGCTCATGGGTTTGACATGAACTTAAACGTGCACCTTGAATGCAAAGATAAAAGCATCTGCCAAATGCAGTCTGTGGGTTGTCAGTAAAGAGATTAATATTAAATGCATGTTTCATTTAACTTTACTCAATACAGATTGTTTCAAAGCACACAGTGTCATTATTCAGATTGATTTAGTTCAATGTCAGTTCAAACTTTAAAGTGTCTTTACACATCCGAGTCAAAGCTGCTCTACGCCTGCTTAAAATTCAGCGTAAATATGTAATGCTGCATTAAAGACAGTCAGCACCTAGTCAGGGTGATTATTGTTAATTAAAACTTAAACCATAAAAACACATGTTGGTTACTTGAAATTAAATAAACAATAACGAAAATAAAATATTTATATCTTTTTATTTTATATATATATTGTGTATATGTATATATATAAAAAATTGTATATATGTATATATAAAATATATATATATATGTATATAAAAAAATTTAATATATGTATATAAAAATATATATATATATATATATGTATATATATATATATATATATGTATGTTTGAATATTATATGCATTTTATTAAATAATTAATTAAACTATTCATTTATATTTAAATATCTATTAAAATTATTTAAAAAAGAATAAATATAAAACATTTTAAATATCTAGTTGTCAGGGCAAAAATTTTAATTTTCATTTAGATTGTCAAATTACTAAAATAACAAGCTTTAGCAAACAATAAACAAAACTAGTACTGTACAGACATTTTGTAAAAAAAAAAAAAGCCTAATGTTACATGAAATAACATATTTATATAGTCTATTAAATAAGTAAATTAATAAAAATTAATACATCTTTTACAGACATTTTTTAAAGACAAAAACTTACTAGAATTATTAAAATGTTAAATTAAATATAAACTAAATAAACACTAAAACTAATAATTAAAAATTAATAAATACTATATAGACATGAAAAAAAGACTAAAACTTCAAGTGAAAGGATAAAAACTAAAATCTAATTGAAAATAACAACAGAAACTATAGTAGTGTATCAGTGATTCTATAGCAACTCTCTTCCTAGTATCAAAGACAGTAGTTAAAGCAGGAGTACATGTAAATTCATCTAAGTGCCTCCAGCTTTGCTGTGTAAGTTATTTCAGATGAGTTGTTAAACCGAGGTCCTGACTCTCTGTGGTCGTTAAAAATCCCAGGATGACTCTCGAATAAGTGTAGGGGTGTAACCCCGGTGTCCTGGCCAAATTCACCCATTGTCCCCGGACCATCATGGCCTCCTAATCATCCCCATACACTGATTGACTTTATCTCGGTCTCCTCTCCACCTGTATCTGGTGTGTGGGGGGTGTTCTGGCGCACTATGGCTGCCGTCGCATCATCCAGGTGGATGCTGCACACTGGTGGTGGATGAGGAGATCCCCCTGATAATGTAAAGCACTTTGAGTGCTTAAAAAAGAAAAGCAAAAGAGCGCTATATAAATGTAATGAACTCTTATTATTAAGTTTGTCTTTAGAAACGTTAAATGAATCTCTCGGGGCTAGTTAACGTCGGTCCGTGTCTCTGACGGTCTGTGGGTCTGGGCAGGGTTTTCAGGTGCTGGTGGAGACGGAGTGGCTGGATTACGGTCATAAGTTTGCGGATCGCTGCGGTCATCAGGAGAACGGAGAGGATGTGAGTGAACAGTGTCCTGTGTTCCTGCAGTGGCTGGACTGTGTTCATCAGCTCCTCAAGCAGTTCCCCTGCCTCTTCGAGTTCAACGAGGCCTTTCTGGTGCGCAGCCTTTGCTCATTTATTTATTTTATGTGTCAATATAATGCTTAAGATTTGGGTATTAAAAAGTAAACGCGTTACTTTTTATAATAGCTTGTATATTATGATTTTTTTTTTTGTATTCAGTGTTTTTTATGAATGTTGGAACAAAAAAAGTTGTTTAAATCCTCTTTTTGTGCTGAATAATGAATATCTTTCTTTTTTTAAATGTATTTCAGTGTTTTTAACGAATGAAAAATCTTGACATGTTGATTGGATAATTTCTTTTGTTTCAAAACTGTAGTTTAATAAACAAATAAGCCAAATAATTTGAGTTATACTTGTATATAATATAAGTTATATATTGTATATGCAAAAATTATATTTTGTATGTAATGTATATTTGTTTTTTAGCTAAATATTTTCAGGTGTCAATATTTTTTATTTAAAGAAAACATAGTTTACAAGAATTTTTATAAAACATGAAATAAGTTTGCATTACTCGCCCTAAAGACATTTTCCAATTTTATATTTAGCAATATATTTTAGGCGTTTTATATTTTTATATAGTATTTTAGTATTTTTAGTAAGCAAAAAACTGTTTACAAAAAGTATTTTTATAAAGCATACGTTTTTATAAAACATGAAATATATTGCTTTTATAAAACTAAGTTTGCATTACTTGCCTAATTTTATTTTCAGCAATATATTTTAGGCGTTAGTATTTTTAGTAAGCAAAAAGCTAAATGTTTTTATAAAGCATTAAATGTTTTTTAATAAAATATTAAATAATGCTCTTTTTTGCTAAATATTTTTCGTCTGTATTTCTATCAAAAAAAATATTTTTTAATAAAGCATTAAATAATTTTAATAAACATTGGGTTTGCTTTACTTGAATAATATCAGTAATTTTTTTTTTTTTAATATATTTGAATGTTTTTATAAAAACGGTCTTGTTTATTGCATTATTATTTTTTATCGTTCACCTTATATATGTCCGTTTTCCATTGTGATGACAAACCATAAGAAAGCCTGATGGCTGAAGCGTTGCTTTATAAATAAATAAGCCTAAGAAATTGAGTTATACTTCCTTTTTGGACACAATTTTAAGTTGACATTTGAATTGTCCTTTTAATTGATTTATAATGTACTCCTAAATCTGATGCCTGAATGACAGGATTCTGCAGGATGCTGATCCAGATGTTGTTCAGTTACACTGATTAACTCCGTTTTTCTGTTGTATTTCCAGGTGAAGCTGGTCCAGCACACGTACTCCTGTCTGTACGGCACCTTCCTGTGCAATAATGCGAAAGAGCGCGAGGCCTGTAACGTCTATAAACGCACCTGCTCCGTCTGGTCGCTCCTGCGCAACGGCAACAAGAACTTCCAGAACTTCCTCTACATCCCCTGCCATGATATGGTCAGCACACCTCCAAACACACACACACATGTGAGGAATAATTGACGACGGGCCGTTGAGTTATTAGAAAAGTAATGCACACCTGAGATGGTGATGTGGCCACGACGTGAAGCAGAGTTATATACCGTTGCAACTTGGGTGTGTTAGACTTAGACTTACTTTATTTATCATTGTCAGAATACAACGAAATTTAGAGTGGCGGCTCTCATGACAGTAAACATTAAACACATGATTAAAACATACTCCTTAAGTAACATTGCACATTATTGCATATCCTTTCTCCATCCTTAATAACTATTAAGGTTGTCCATAATTATTGTGGAGGAATAGACGTAGTGTTAGGAGGTGTTAGTACAGATACAGCTTTAGCAAAGAAGCTGTTCTTTAACCTATTAGTCCTGGATTTTAAAACCACGACTGCACCTCATTCGATCGGTGTGACCATTATATATCATTGTAGATCACAAGGCACAGCTGTCGAGCTCAAATGCGTCAGAAGCGATCTCATAACATCACTGATATCCTTTATCCTTGATACAGTTTCCAAATTATTGTAAGAAAATATCTAGGAAGTACAGATACATTTAGAAATAAGCTGTGTATAGTCCTGGTTTAACCCTGCACCTCTTCCAGACGGTAAAGGGACACATTATGTATCCTGGGTGGGTGTGATCCACAATAATGCTGCTGGCCTTCGTGCGTAATCGACTAACATATACAGTGTCCAGGCTCGGGAGCTCAGTGCCTATTATCCGTTGTGCAGGTTTAACCACACGAGTGCAACTTGCATACCAAACAATAATCCCATAGGCCAGTATACTCTCTCTGATACAATGATAGAAATTCACTAGGAGCTGTGTGGACAGACTAGCCTGCTAGGTTGGTAAAAACAGTCTTTGTTGTGCTTTCTTTGCCAGATGTGAGGTGTTAATGGACCAAGTGAGATCTTTTGTTATGTAGACTCCCATGAACTTGATGTTATTTACCCTCTCCATTAATGTGCAGAGGAGCGTGGGTAGTCTTCTTAGACCTCCTGAAGTCTACAATGATCTCTTTTGGTTTTTTTTTGTGTATTCAGTACCAGATTATGGTCCTCACACCACCATATGTTGCACCTCCTCTCTGTAGGCCGTTTCTTCATTTTCTGAGATAAGGTGGTATCATCAGCAAACTTTACTATAGCATTAGAAGGATGAGTTACAGCGCAATCATGAGTGAAGAGGGTAAATAAGACCGGGCTTAGCACACACCCCTGTGGCATACCCCTGTGCAATCGCATATTTTAACATTCTGGGGCCTATTAGTTAAAAAGGCCATAATCCATGCACAGAGTGATGCATCAATTCCCAAATCACTCCATTTATCACTCAAGTTTGTGGGGTATGACAGTATTGTGGGCTGTGCATTATTTTTCTAATAATTCAACGGACCGAAGTCATAGATAAGATATATTTCAAGGGATTCGTCTGGTTTTTGTTCTTAAATCGCTATTGTGAGTAGGATTATTTCTTCTGTATGTCATCCATCGCCTCCGTTGCTGATTCCAAAACGTCCTTTTAGACCTAGTAACTGAGGCTTGAGCCGTTGATAGCAGACTAATGCAGCTAATAACGAAGTTATTAGAGAGAGAGAGATTGAGTGTGTGTGAATTAGCCTCTCTGAGTCTGTCTCTCATCAGTGTTCGGCAGCAGCGTCTCTACTAGTGACACTTTCAGTTCATTTTCCTCACGAACAGTGCCGTTGTTACCTGTGAGAAATATCATGCACTTTTAAGTTAAGCTAAACTATTTACTGACACAGTCGTCAGAGCAGCGCTAACAACATTAGCACGTATGTTTTCATGTGTGGATGTAAGGGAGAGAGAGCGGGAGAAATAGAGTATGTGCTTTACGTACATAATAAAACATGGAAATGATCTGTCGTTTTTATCCCATTGCTTACTATATTTCTGTATTTGGCCAGTGTCTTGCTGATTCAGAACCTCAGAACGTTCGTCAGCCAATCAGATTCAAGCATTTAACGGCCCTGTAGTATAAAAACACTATAAAACATGCCTTCGGATTGGTTCAGAGAGGATTTATGCTGCTTTCACATCCTAATAATGAAGTGCTTCCAACTGCAGACTCTAAAAAGAGGGTTTTAGCCAAGTAGGTGTTTTAGAGCTGAACAAACCTATTTAGATTTACTATAGAAATGTCCATATCTTTTTAAGATTTTATTACCGTCTCTGTCTTTTCCAGATTGGAAATTGCTATTTTAAAATTGACTGATATTTAAAGGTTTTCTGTGACTGTGAGAACCCTGTTTAAAAGACATTTGCTCATATTCTGTGCTTTATTTATGTAATGCCCTGTAAATGCAGTGTTATTTTTTAATGTCTATATGTGACCCTGGACCACAAAACCAGTCTTAAGTGTCAATTTTTCAAAATTGAGATTTATACAATCATCTGAAAGCTGAATAAATAAGCTTTCCGTTGATGTATGGTTTGATCGGGCAATATTTGGCTGAGACACAACTATTTGTAAATCTGGAATCTGAGGGTGCAAAAAAATCGAAATATTGAGAAATTAATCTTTAAAGTTGTCCAAATGAAGTTCTTAGCAATTCATATTACTTATCAAAAATTAAGTTTTGATATATTGTACGGTAGGAAATTTACAAAATATCTTTATGGAACATGATTAATATCCTAATGATTTTTGGCATAAAAGAAAAATGTATAATTTTGACCCATATAGTGTATTTTTGGCTATTTCTACAAATATACTCCAGTGACTTATGACTGCTTTTGTGCTCCAGGGACACATATAGATTTTAATTTGTATTTCAGTTTTATTTTTGTACATAAAGTTCAACTGAGCAAAAATGATAAATCTTGCCTTGGCAAACTAGCTGAAATAAAATCAAACTTAATATTTTTTATGTCAAGTAATGAAAATAGATTTTTTTATGGTTTTAATTAACTATATGATACATACGCTACATTTATTTCAAGACATTGATTTGTATCACGTCTAAACACAAACACATAATTACTTTAAACAAGATTCATGCACTTTTTGATTAATTATAAGCTTTCAACAAGACACTCAATTAACATTTTAGTTTTTCTAAAAAAGCTATTTTAGCCAATTAACAAAAACAGTTTATATTTACCAGAGAAATGTCCATAACTTTTTAAGATTTTGATCATTTCTTTGCCTTTTCCAGATTGTAAATCACTGTTTTAAAAATCACCGATATTTTCCATGAATGCAATTTTTTCCCTCATTTCTCTGGTTTAATGCAGATGTTGAGTTGATGTTGTTGTGATGTCCGCAGGTTTTGCAGCCGGTCTGTCACACGCGGGCTCTGCAGTTGTGGACGGCCGTGTATCTGCCGACGTCCTCGCCGTGCACCGCGGCTGAAGATGCTATGGAGATCTACCTGAGCCCTTCGGCCGGAGGAGAGGAGTTCAGCTCTCGCTCCCTCGATAGGTGACTAGTCGTTTCATTACAGTGCTGCACAATTACATTTGCTCACATATTGCTTCACTAAATCTTTATTTGGCCACATTCCAAACAACTTTCCCAGATGTAATACGCTGATGTATTTCCGATTCCAGCTCACTTGCTGCCAGTAAATTACAGATTGCAGGGTTTTTTTCCTATACATATGTATTTATATGTATATGTGTGTATATGTACAGTCATGGCCAAAAATATCGGCAACCTTGGTAAATATGATCATCAAAGAAAGCTGTAAAAATGTATCTGCATTGTTAATACTTTTGATCTTTTATTTTTTTTTTAATCACAAAAATCTAACCTTTCATTGGATAATAAAAATTTAAAATGGGGGAAAGTCTCATAATTAAATAAATGTTATTAAACAATATTTTTTTTTTTGAAAACGTTACAAAAAATTACATTTTTAGAAAACATAAATTTTGCTTTATTGGGCCTGGTGACAGTTTCATTTTTATTAAAATTAAACAATATATTTATTTATTAAATAAACACAAAATATTTTTTATAAAGCATTAAATAATTTCAATAAAACATTCATTTGTATTGTTTTTATAATAATTAAATTGGCTTTACTTTCCCTGGCAAACAGTTGTCAGTATGTTTTATTAAACAAAAAGCAAAGTCGTTTTTATAAAGCATTTCATAATTTATATATTATGTGATATTTTCAATGTTTTTTTTAAGCAAAATACTCTTAAATGTCAGCATTTTATAAAAAATTTACCATTATTATTTTTTAAGTTAAACATTTACATTTGCTTCACTTGCATTTTTTTTGTAAAATATTTTAACTGTATGCATGCTGTTCAAGACAGAACAATAAAATGTATTTAAATTAAAAATAAAACACTTGTATGTATAAAGGTTTAATGAGGATGATGAGTTGCTGTACTGAGATGTTGTGTTCAGCTTCTGCCCTCTTGTGGTGAACTGAAGCACACTGTAAACACTGTTTTTCTATTCACTCAGGCTCCCCAAAACACGCTCGATGGACAACTTGGTGTCTGCTTGTGAGAACGGCGTGACGCTCACCCGCACCTCGAGTGACCCCAACCTGAACAAGCACTGCCAGGAGGGCCGTCCGGCGCTGGAGTCCAACCAACCCGCGGCCATCCAGAGCGCCTCTTCATCCGAGGACCCCCCTGTCGCCGAATCGATCGCCGCTGAGCCGGAGTGTGAGGAGACCAGCTCTTCAATATCACCCGAGGACGATTTAGAGGCGGAGCCTTGTTTGACAACCCAGCCCCTTCCATCTTTGC
>CM049820.1:2458990-2491490 GCA_027422435.1 Schizopygopsis pylzovi | reverse complement strand
TTACAGTAACACTGTTTCCAGTAGTTCTAGTTTTTAATATTCATATTTCTTTATTAAAATGATTTGCGGGATGCTTCTAGTTGACAGTAACACTGTTTCCAGTAGTTATAGTTTTTAATATTCATATTTCTTTATTAAAATGATTTGCGAGATGCTTCTAGTTGACAGTAACACTGTTTCCAGTAGTTATAGTTTTTAATATTCATATTTCTTTGTTAAAATGATTTGCAAGATGCTTCTAGTTGACAGTAACACTGTTTCCAGTAGTTCTAGTTTTTAATATTCATATTTCTTTATTAAAATGATTTGCGGGATGCTTCTAGTTGACAGTAACACTGTTTCCAGTAGTTCTAGTTTTTAATATTCATATTTCTTTATTAAAATGATTTGCGAGATGCTTCTAGTTGACAGTAACACTGTTTCCAGTAGTTATAGTTTTTAATATTCATATTTCTTTATTAAAATGATTTGCGAGATGCTTCTAGTTGACAGTAACACTGTTTCAAGTAGTTATAGTTTTTAATATTCATATTTCTTTATTAAAATGATTTGCGGGATGCTTCTAGTTGACAGTAACACTGTTTCCAGTAGTTATAGTTTTTAATATTCATATTTCTTTATTAAAATGATTTGCGAGATGCTTCTAGTTGACAGTAACACTGTTTCCAGTAGTTCTAGTTTTTAATATTCATATTTCTTTATTAAAATGATTTGCGAGATGCTTCTAGTTGACAGTAACACTGTTTCAAGTAGTTCTAGTTTTTAATATTCATATTTCTTTATTAAAATGATTTGCGAGATGCTTCTAGTTGACAGTAACACTGTTTCCAGTAGTTATAGTTTTTAATATTCATATTTCTTTGTTAAAATGATTTTCGGAATGCTTCTAGTTGACAGTAACACTGTTTCCAGTAGTTATAGTTTTTAATATTCATATTTCTTTGTTAAAATGATTTGCGGGATGCTTCTAGTGGACAGTAACACTGTTTCCAGTAGTTATAGTTTTTAATATTCATATTTCTTTGTTAAAATGATTTTCGGAATGCTTCTAGTTGACAGTAACACTGTTTCCAGTAGTTCTAGTTTTTAATATTCATATTTCTTTGTTAAAATGATTTGCGGGATGCTTCTAGTTGACAGTAACACTGTTTCCAGTAGTTATAGTTTTTAATATTCATATTTCTTTATTAAAATGATTTGCGAGATGCTTCTAGTTGACAGTAACACTGTTTCCAGTAGTTATAGTTTTTAATATTCATATTTCTTTGTTAAAATGATTTTCGGAATGCTTCTAGTTGACAGTAACACTGTTTCCAGTAGTTCTAGTTTTTAATATTCATATTTCTTTATTAAAATGATTTGCGAGATGCTTCTAGTTGACAGTAACACTGTTTCCAGTAGTTATAGTTTTTAATATTCATATTTCTTTATTAAAATGATTTGCGAGAAGCTTCTAGTTGACAGTAACACTGTTTCAAGTAGTTATAGTTTTTAATATTCATATTTCTTTATTAAAATGATTTGCGGGATGCTTCTAGTTGACAGTAACACTGTTTCAAGTAGTTCTAGTTTTTAATATTCATATTTCTTTATTAAAATGATTTGCGAGATGCTTCTAGTTGACAGTAACACTGTTTCCAGTAGTTATAGTTTTTAATATTCATATTTCTTTGTTAAAATGATTTTCGAGATGCTTCTAGTTGACAGTAACACTGTTTCCAGTAGTTCTAGTTTTTAATATTCATATTTCGTTGTTAAAATGATTTGCGGGATGCTTCTAGTTGACAGTAACACTGTTTCCAGTAGTTCTAGTTTTTAATATTCATATTTCTTTATTAAAATGATTTGCGAGATGCTTCTAGTTGACAGTAACACTGTTTCCAGTAGTTCTAGTTTTTAATATTCATATTTCTTTGTTAAAATGATTTGCGAGATGCTTCTAGTTGACAGTAACACTGTTTCCAGTAGTTATAGTTTTTAATATTCATATTTCTTTATTAAAATGATTTGCGAGATGCTTCTAGTTGACAGTAACACTGTTTCCAGTAGTTCTAGTTTTTAATATTCATATTTCTTTATTAAAATGATTTGCGAGATGCTTCTAGTTGACAGTAACACTGTTTCCAGTAGTTCTAGTTTTTAATATTCATATTTCTTTATTAAAATGATTTGCGGGATGCTTCTAGTTTACAGTAACACTGTTTCCAGTAGTTCTAGTTTTTAATATTCATATTTCTTTATTAAAATGATTTGCGGGATGCTTCTAGTTGACAGTAACACTGTTTCCAGTAGTTATAGTTTTTAATATTCATATTTCTTTGTTAAAATGATTTGCGAGATGCTTCTAGTTGACAGTAACACTGTTTCCAGTAGTTCTAGTTTTTAATATTCATATTTCTTTATTAAAATGATTTGCGGGATGCTTCTAGTTGACAGTAACACTGTTTCCAGTAGTTATAGTTTTTAATATTCATATTTCTTTGTTAAAATGATTTGCGGGATGCTTCTAGTTTACAGTAACACTGTTTCCAGTAGTTATATAGTTTTTAATATTCATATTTCTTTGTTAAAATGATTTGCGGGATGCTTCTAATTGACAGTAACACTGTTTCCAGTAGTTCTAGTTTTTAATATTCATATTTCTTTATTAAAATGATTTGCGGGATGCTTCTAGTTGACAGTAACACTGTTTCCAGTAGTTCTAGTTTTTAATATTCATATTTCTTTATTAAAATGATTTGCGGGATGCTTCTAGTTGACAGTAACACTGTTTCCAGTAGTTAATAGTTTTTAATATTCATATTTCTTTGTTAAAATGATTTGCGAGATGCTTCTAGTTGACAGTAACACTGTTTCCAGTAGTTATAGTTTTTAATATTCATATTTCTTTATTAAAATGATTTGCGAGATGCTTCTAGTTTACAGTAACACTGTTTCCAGTAGTTAATAGTTTTTAATATTCATATTTCTTTATTAAAATGATTTGCGAGATGCTTCTAGTTGACAGTAACACTGTTTTCAGTAGTTCTAGTTTTTAATATTCATATTTCTTTATTAAAATGATTTGCGAGATACTTCTAGTTGACAGTAACACTGTTTCCAGTAGTTCTAGTTTTTAATATTCATATTTCTTTGTTAAAATGATTTGCGGGATGCTTCTAGTTGACAGTAACACTGTTTCCAGTAGTTAATAGTTTTTAATATTCATATTTCTTTATTAAAATGATTTGCGGGATGCTTCTAGTTTACAGTAACACTGTTTCCAGTAGTTATAGTTTTTAATATTCATATTTCTTTATTAAAATGATTTGCGAGATGCTTCTAGTTGACAGTAACACTGTTTCCAGTAGTTCTAGTTTTTAATATTCATATTTCTTTATTAAAATGATTTGCGGGATGCTTCTAGTTGACAGTAACACTGTTTCCAGTAGTTCTAGTTTTTAATATTCATATTTCTTTATTAAAATGATTTGCGGGATGCTTCTAGTTGACAGTAACACTGTTTCCAGTAGTTATAGTTTTTAATATTCATATTTCTTTGTTAAAATGATTTGCGAGATGCTTCTAATTGACAGTAACACTGTTTCCAGTAGTTCTAGTTTTTAATATTCATATTTCTTTGTTAAAATGATTTGCGAGATGCTTCTAGTTGACAGTAACACTGTTTCCAGTAGTTCTAGTTTTTAATATTCATATTTCTTTGTTAAAATGATTTGCGGGATGCTTCTAGTTGACAGTAACACTGTTTCCAGTAGTTCTAGTTTTTAATATTCATATTTCTTTATTAAAATGATTTGCGAGATGCTTCTAGTTGACAGTAACACTGTTTCCAGTAGTTATAGTTTTTAATATTCATATTTCTTTGTTAAAATGATTTGCGAGATGCTTCTAGTTTACAGTAACACTGTTTCCAGTAGTTATAGTTTTTAATATTCATATTTCTTTATTAAAATGATTTGCGGGATGCTTCTAGTTTACAGTAACACTGTTTCCAGTAGTTATAGTTTTTAATATTCATATTTCTTTATTAAAATGATTTGCGGGATGCTTCTAGTTTACAGTAACACTGTTTCCAGTAGTTCTAGTTTTTAATATTCATATTTCTTTGTTAAAATGATTTGCGAGATGCTTCTAGTGGACAGTAACACTGTTTCCAGTAGTTATAGTTTTTAATATTCATATTTCTTTGTTAAAATGATTTGCGGGATGCTTCTAGTTGACAGTAACACTGTTTCCAGTAGTTCTAGTTTTTAATATTCATATTTCTTTATTAAAATGATTTGCGGGATGCTTCTAGTTGACAGTAACACTGTTTCCAGTAGTTCTAGTTTTTAATATTCATATTTCTTTGTTAAAATGATTTGCGGGATGCTTCTAGTTGACAGTAACACTGTTTCCAGTAGTTCTAGTTTTTAATATTCATATTTCTTTGTTAAAATGATTTGCGGGATGCTTCTAGTTGACAGTAACACTGTTTCCAGTAGTTATAGTTTTTAATATTCATATTTCTTTATTAAAATGATTTGCGAGATGCTTCTAGTTGACAGTAACACTGTTTCCAGTAGTTCTAGTTTTTAATATTCATATTTCTTTATTAAAATGATTTGCGGGATGCTTCTAGTTTGACAGTAACACTGTTTCCAGTAGTTCTAGTTTTTAATATTCATATTTCTTTGTTAAAATGATTTGCGGGATGCTTCTAGTTGACAGTAACACTGTTTCAGTGCTGAATGAGTTGGTTGGTTAAATGTAATTGTATGCAGATGTTGCATGGATAGTTTATAGTTTATATTTGATTTCCCGTAGGAACTGTGGGAACGTGTTTTGTAAGGAATGCTGTCACCTGAAGCTGCCCATCCCAGACCAGCAGCTGTACGACCCGGTTCTGGTGTGTAACACCTGCCACGACCTGCTGCTGGAGTCCCGCACGCGAGAGCTGCGCTCGCAACAGCTGAAGAAAGCCATCGCCACCGCCTCCAGCTGATCAGAGCGCGCCACACGCTGGCGTCCAATCAGACGCCCGTCTTTTAGAGCGAGAGCCGCTCTCTCCGAGGGCGATCTGGAGTCCGGATTGGCTCTGAGACTGATCCACACGAGGAACTCCAAAACACGAGTGCGGTTTGTGACGGAGGGGCGATTTTATCACTGTAAGTGAACTCCAAGCTTCTCTGGTTGAGGACAGAAACCGAACCGAAAGGATCCTTGGCTTCCAAAGCCCAAAGTGAGGCGTTTCTTCATCTGGAAATCACCACACGGCCCGTATGCATCACACACATCAGACAATCTCGGCCATGCATCCATCCAGAGGCGCTCTATTTAAAACCAACCAAGCTGCTACAGTCTTTAAAAAAACACAATTCTACTTTTCTATCCTTATTATTTAGTGCACTACGGAGGGGGGTTGAGACCAAAACGCAGAGATCTGCAGCTGCTCGTCTGCTGATATGAAGCTTGAATGTCCGGCTGTTTGGTTTATTTAGATATTTCAGAAACTGGAAGGGTTCGCCGGTGCGGTTTCTGAATTTAAGCTGCCAGTTTGCATTGATTTGATGGTAATTTTGTGCAATTTGAGTTTTTCAGCCGCTCCTGTCAAAGCTGCGCTTTCGCTGAACTGTGAAATGGTCTCACTCTCGTTTGATGTGAAATACTCGACTATTAATGCCAAACTCCAACATATCAGTAATATATAAACCGAATCACTCCTAAATTCATGTTTCATCTGGTTGTGTGTGTGTTGCAGGAAAAGCAAGAAAAACTGAGCAAGCTGAACATTTATGCTGTATGTTGTTGTGTACGTTATGGTAAAACTATAGCCATGTTGCACTGCTCCGTCTACTTTAACCAGAATACTAGTGTACTAGTATCTTTTCTGTGTCTAACCAACGGCGATCATGTCAAACTGAAGCAGGTGAATCATTGGAAAGTGCTGGCGGTTTAAAGGACTTTTGGAGTGCTATGATTTCTTTTTCACGTTGATTGTTTATTGTAATGTTGGTGAACCTCTCAACAGTGCCATGTGTTTGATTTTCTTATGGATTCACTGATTTGTAACTTTAACATGTTGGATGGTACAATAGCTAGAGGCTTAACACTCAGTTGATGAGGTTAAAAACACTGAGAACCGGTTTGATTTTGTCTGATGGTTTGATTTTTCTTCTCCCGTGTTGTTGATGAACACATTTTGAGTTAAACGCATTGAAAAGGAACCAGAAATGTGATGTATAGTTATTTGGTCTGTAATGGCTCAAATGTGTCACTTAGTGAATAATTGTTGTAAAGAAATGCACTGTACCAGTTCAATCCCATGGGTTAAATAAAAAGACACGTCTTTATCAGCCATCTCCATCCTGCGTTGAGATTATTCATCTTTATCATTTTGTTCAAAATCATACCAAGCATGGGGCATGAATACTAAAATTAACAAGCATTTTTGTTTTGCTGCAGTTAGTTTTTTTCCTATTATATAAAAAAAATTACGTTTAATTATATCATAACCAAGGTTCATGGTTATTATAGTTAAATCAAATAAACCTTTTTCATTGCTTAAAATGTTAACTGAAATAAAATATAAAATACAAAATGCAGCTAGTTGCCAAGGAAACTATTCTCATTTTTATTCAGCTTAACTTGATACTAAAACATAAAAGCTACGTAGACATAAAAAAATTATAACTAAATCCATTTTAAAAATAAGAACTCATTTGAAATCTTCAAATATTTTTAGTGTAAGATGATGCACCAAAATAAATGCAACTGAAATAAAAATTGAAAACTAATAGACATTTACAAAAAAAATGTAAATAACAAGTAATAGTGTAGTAAAAAATTAATTAAAGTTTTAGAGTTTTCAGTTGTAGTTATTTTAGTACATTGTTAAAAATTATTTACAAAAACTAAATATTACTAATAACTGAAAATAACAAATGCAAAATATAAAAACCAATTCAAAATATTAATAAAAACTGTAATATTGTCTCAAATGCTATGAAATAACAGACCAGCCTTTATGGTTTACTTTCAATGTAAGTCTTTTATGCATTAAAGCATAACATTTTATTTTATTTTGAAAATACAGCAAAGGAATGAAATACATTAAAGCGGTAGAACTGCTTTTATGTGGGGAAAGGGACGTGGCTCAACATAGTCGTACTGAGAACATGAATTACATTTAACCTGCACTTCAGATAACTTTACAGATCAGACAAACATACAGACATAATATTTTAATATTTACAGAATATTCATATTTGAATGTAAATCTTGTCTGTTAAGCCATTAGTGTTTCTTTATAATTTAGGCTTAATGAAAGCTTCAAATGGGTCATCGGATGCCCATTTTCCACAAGTTGATATGATTCTTTAGGGTCTCAATGTTAGTGTTAAACAATACCCTTTGTACCCTGTCAAAAACAGCTCCGTTCACAGCAAGCCGTTTTTGTACATGTCCCTTTAAATGCTAATGAGCTCTGCTGACCCCGCCCCTCTCTTCTGTGGGGCTACAAGCCATGTTCATGAGACTGTTTACTTTAGCCACGGAACTTGCTGGATCACGAATTAATCGAGAAAGCATGGGCGCATTTATGTAGATCAGGGATCATAGCATTCCCTTCAAAAACAAATGTAATCCACTGTGTCTTCAGCAGCTCAGATGTCAGGAGTAAATGATGACTGCTATGTTCATTATTACATCCAACAACAAAACACCTCAATCGCTTATGAGACAGTCTTGTCTACATCTGCTCCGGCGGTGAAACAATGGTGGACTGATGACCGCTCACTCAGAGCGAATCTAAGGTAAAGCGCTAGTGTCAATCAACAATCGTGGTATCTAATAGATAAGTACTAGTACCTAATGAATAAGTACTAGTACCTAATGGATAAGTACTAGTACCTAATGGATAAGTACTAGTACCTAATGGATAAGTACTAGTACCTAATGGATAAGTACTAGTACCTAATGGATAAGTATTAGTACCTAATGGATAAGTACTAGTATCTCATGAATAAGTACTAGTATCTCATGAATAAGTACTAGTATCTCATGAATAAGTACTAGTGTCTAATGAATAAGTACTAGTGTCTAATGAATAAGTACTAGTATCTAATGAATAAGTACTAGTATCTAATAAGTACTAGTATCTCATGAATAAGTACTAGTGTCTAATGAATAAGTACTAGTGTCTAATGAATAAGTACTAGTATCTAATGAATAAGTACTAGTATCTAATGAATAAGTACAAGTATCTAATGAATAAGTACTAGTATCTAATGGATAAGTACTAGTATCTAATGAATAAGTACTAGTATCTAATGAATAAGTACTAGTATCTAATAAGTACTAGTATCTCATGAATAAGTACTAGTGTCTAATGGATAAGTACTAATATCTAATAAATACGTACTAGTATCTAATGAATAAGTACTAGTGTCTAATAAATAAGTATTAGTATTTAATAAATAAGTACTAGTATCTAAAAAATAAGTACTAGTATCGAATGAATAAGTACTAGTATCTAATGAATAAGTACTAGTGTCTAATGGATAAGTACTAGTATCTAATGATTAAGTACTAGTGTCTAATAAATAAGTACTAGTATCTAATAAATAAGTACTAGTATCTAAAAAAATAAGTACTAGTATCGAATGAATAAGTACTAGTATCTAATAAATAAGTACTAGTATCTGAAGAATAAGTACTAGTATCTAAAAAAATAAGTACTAGTACCGAATGAATAAGTACTAGTATCGAATAAATAAGTACTAGTATCTGAAGAATAAGTACTAGTATCTAATGAATAAGTACTAGTATCTAATGAATAAGTACTAGTATATAATAAGTACTAGTATCTCATGAATAAGTACTAGTATCTAATGAATAAGTACTAGTATCTAATAAGTACTAGTATCTCATGAATAAGTACTATTATCTAATGAATAAGTACTATTATCTAATGAATACGTACTATTATCTAATGAATAAGTACTAGTATCTAACGAATAAATACTAGTGTCTAATAAATAAGTACTAGTATCTAATGAATAAGTACTAGTGTCTAATAAATAAGTACTAGTATCTAATAAATAAGTACTAGTATCTAACGAATAAGTACTAGTGTCTAATAAATAAGTACTAGTATCTAATGAATAAGTACTAGTGTCTAATAAATAAGTACTAGTATCTAATAAATAAGTACTAGTATCTAAAAAATAAGTACTAGTATCGAATGAATAAGTACTAGTATCTAATGAATAAGTACTAGTGTCTAATGGATAAGTACTAGTATCTAATGAATAAGTACTAGTGCCTAATAAATAAGTACTAGTGTCTCATGAATAAGTACTAGTGTCTAATAAATAAGTACTAGTATCTAATGAATAAGTACTAGTGTCTAATGAATAAGTACTAGTGTCTAATTAATAAGTACTAGTATCTAATAAATAAGTACTAGTGTCTAATGAATAAGTACTAGTGTCTAATTAATAAGTACTAGTATCTAATAAATAAGTACTAGTGTCTAATGAATAAGTACTAGTGTCTAATTAATAAGTACTAGTGTCTAATGAATAAGTACTAGTATCTAATGAATATGTACTAGTATCTAATGAATAAGTACTAGTATCTAATAAATAAGTACTAGTATCTAATGAATAAATACTAGTACTTATTACTAGTATCTAATTAATAAGTACTAGTATCTAATGAATAAGTACTAGTATCTAATAAATAAGTACTAGTATCTAATGAATAAGTACTAGTATCTAATAAAGAAGTACTAGTATCTAATGAAAATGTTCTAGTATCTATGGATTAAGTACTAGTATCTACTGAATAAGTACTAGTATCTAATAAATAAGTACTAGTATCTAATGAAAACATACTAGTATCTACGGATTAAGTACTAGTATCTAATGAAAACGTACTAGTATCTACGGATTAAGTACTAGTATCTAATGAAAACGTACTAGTATCTACGGATTAAGTACTAGTATCTAATGAATAAGTACTAATATCTAATAAATAAGTACTAGTATCTAATGAATAAGTACTAGTATCTAATGAATAAGTACTAGTATCTCATGAATAAGTACTAGTGTCTAATGAATAAGTACTAGTGTCTAATGAATAAGTACTAGTATCTAATGAATAAGTACTAGTATCTAATGAATAAGTACAAGTATCTAATGAATAAGTACTAGTATCTAATGGATAAGTACTAGTATCTAATGAATAAGTACTAGTATCTAATGAATAAGTACTAGTATCTAATGAATAAGTACTAGTATCTAATAAGTACTAGTATCTCATGAATAAGTACTAGTGTCTAATGGATAAGTACTAATATCTAATAAATAAGTACTAGTATCTAATGAATAAGTACTAGTGTCTAATAAATAAGTACTAGTATCTAATGAATAAGTACTAGTGTCTAATAAATAAGTACTAGTATCTAATAAATAAGTACTAGTATCTAAAAAATAAGTACTAGTATCGAATGAATAAGTACTAGTATCTAATGAATAAGTACTAGTGTCTAATGGATAAGTACTAGTATCTAATGAATAAGTACTAGTGTCTAATAAACAAGTACTAGTATCTAATAAATAAGTACTAGTATCTAAAAAAATAAGTACTAGTATCGAATTAATAAGTACTAGTATCTAATAAATAAGTACTAGTATCTGAAGAATAAGTACTAGTATCTAAAAAATAAGTACTAGTATCGAATGAATAAGTACTAGTATCGAATAAATAAGTACTAGTATCTGAAGAATAAGTACTAGTATCTAATGAATAAGTACTAGTATCTAATGAATAAGTACTAGTATCTAATAAGTACTAGTATCTCATGAATAAGTACTAGTATCTAATGAATAAGTACTAGTATCTAATAAGTACTAGTATCTCATGAATAAGTACTATTATCTAATGAATAAGTACTATTATCTAATGAATAAGTACTATTGAAACAATGAGTTAGCTGTAATAGTACAGTCTCATTTAAGTAGATTGTTGGTTAGGTTTGAAACCCGCCACAGGGTGTCCGGTGAGAGACTTGAGAGAAGATGTTTGATATATGGGAGTAACCCGTTTATTTGTCACCACAACCAGTGATTAGTTTTGCGTATGTGTGAATGTGTGGTTTTCTAGAAAAACAGAAAATACAGAGTAAATATATACATACAGGATAATAATATTAAATGTTCCAAGTATACATACACAGGATAAATATGCAGCCAAAATATACAGTTAAACGGATTAATAATTAGCAGAAACAAACACGTTATGTTATGTACATTAAAGTATTAAACAGTAAACAGCTTCATTTGTTTATATCGTGGTGCTCTGTCTGGACATGTTTGGTGCGCATGCGCATTGAGTTGCTTGCAACTTTAGAACAGCTTAAAATGAGCACTTAGCCGAATAAATAACTTCAAATACAAATCGAATATACACAAATAACATCCATATAACTAACTACGAATAAAGGTAACATATATACAGCGCAAAAGACATGATAATCATATATCGATGGCAGTAATAAACTACGAGACACGGTAACAGTGAATATAACAGACGCGATCGCTACAAGGATCAGATATGATGCACTTACTTTGCATAGACGCACAACACCCATACAATAAAGAAAACTATATGTAATTTGCAAAGTTCAAGCATCCGCATCAGCGCTCCAGCGAACTCACTCTCCACTTTGCACTGGTGCTGTGGGCGGGATATTCGCCTGCACGTTGATCTGCGAACGCTGATTGGCTGCTGTGCTGGATGCTGTGTGTCAATCAATCTCGGCAAAACAGAGAGATCTAATTAGAAGGCATATTAATCTGACTGATATAAGGATCTTTTTAACAACTATTATCTAATGAATAAGTACTAGTATCTAACGAATAAGTACTAGTGTCTAATAAATAAGTACTAGTATCTAATGGTAAGTACTAGTGTCTAATGAATAAGTACTAGTGTCTAATGAATAAGTACTAGTAGTAATATAAGTACTAGTATCTAATGAATAATTACTATATCATGAATAGTACTAGTTCTAATGAATAGTACTAGTATCTAATGATAAGTACTAGTATCTAATGAATAGTACTAGTAGCGAATGAATAAGTATAGTATCTAATAAATAAGTACTAGTATCTAATAATAAGTACTAGTATCTAAAAATAAGTACTAGTATCTAATAATAAGTACTAGTATCTATGATAAGTACTAGTTCTAATGATAAGTACTTATATAAGTACTAGTATATGAATAAGTACTAGTGTTAATGATAAGTATAAATTATAATAATATATATTAATATAAGTACTAGTTCTAAAATAAGTACTAGTACAATAAAATAAGTCTATAATAAGTACTAGTTCTAATAATAAGTACTAGTATCTAAAAAATAAGTACTAGTTCAATATAAGTACTAGTATTAATATAAGTACTAGTTCTAGATAAGTACTGTATCAATGAATAAGTACTAGTTCTAATAAATAAGTACTAGTATTAAAATAAGTACTAGTATCTAAAAAAATAAGTACTGTATCAATGATAAGACTAGTATCAATAATAAGTACTAGTATCTGAAGAATAAGTACTAGTATCTAAAAAAATAAGTACTATATCAATGATAAGACTAGTATCAATAATAAGTACTAGTATCTAAGAATAAGTACTAGTATCTAATAATAAGTACTAATATCTAATAATAAGTACTAGTATCTATGAATAAGTACTATATCTAAGAATAAGTACTGTGTGTACAATCATATCTCAGGCAAAACAGAGAGATCTAATTAGAAGGCATAATATAATCTGACTGAATAAGGATCTTTTATAACAACTATTATCTAATGAATAAGTACTAGTATCTAACGAATAAGTACTAGTGTCTAATAAATAAGTACTAGTATCTAATGAATAAGTACTAGTGTCTAATAAATAAGTACTAGTATCTAATAAATAAGTACTAGTATCTAAAAAATAAGTACTAGTATCGAATGAATAAGTACTAGTATCTAATGAATAAGTACTAGTGTCTAATGGATAAGTACTAGTATCTAATGAATAAGTACTAGTATCTAATAAATAAGTACTAGTGTCTCATGAATAAGTACTAGTGTCTAATAAATAAGTACTAGTATCTAATGAATAAGTACTAGTGTCTAATGAATAAGTACTAGTGTCTAATGAATAAGTACTAGTGTCTAATGAATAAGTACTAGTGTCTAATAAATAAGTACTAGTGTCTAATGAATAAGTACTAGTGTCTAATGAATAAGTACTAGTATCTAATGAATATGTACTAGTATCTAATGAATAAGTACTAGTATCTAATAAATAAGTACTAGTATCTAATGAATAAATACTAGTACTTATTACTAGTATCTAATGAATAAGTACTAGTATCAAATGAATAAGTACTAGTATCTAATAAATAAGTACTAGTATCTAATAAATAAGTACTAGTATCTAATAAAGAAGTACTAGTATCTAATTAATAAGTACTAGTATCTAATGAATAAGTACTAGTATCTAATAAATAAGTACTAGAATCTAATGAAAACATACTAGTATCTACGGATTAAGTACTAGTATCTAATGAGAACGTACTAGTATCTACGGATTAAGTACTAGTATCTAATGAAAATGTAATAGTATCTACGGATTAAGTACTAGTATCTAATGAATAAGTACTAATATCTAATAAATAAGTACTAGTATCTAATGAATAAGTACTAGTGTCTAATAAATAAGTACTAGTATCTGAAGAATAAGTACTAGTATCTAAAAAAAGAAGTACTAGTATCGAATGAATAAGTACTAGTATCTAATAAATAAGTACTAGTATCTAATGAAAACATACTAGTATCTACGGATTAAGTACTAGTATCTAATGAGAACGTACTAGTATCTACGGATTAAGTACTAGTATCTAATGAAAATGTAATAGTATCTACGGATTAAGTACTAGTATCTAATGAATAAGTACTAATATCTAATAAATAAGTACTAGTATCTAATGAATAAGTACTAGTGTCTAATAAATAAGTACTAGTATCTGAAGAATAAGTACTAGTATCTAAAAAAATAAGTACTAGTATCGAATGAATAAGTACTAGTATCGAATAAATAAGTACTAGTATCTGAAGAATAAGTACTAGTATCTAATGAATAAGTACTAGTATCTAATGAATAAGTACTAGTATCTAATGAATAAGTACTAGTATCTAATAAGTACTAGTATCTCATGAATAAGTACTAGTATCTAATAAAGAAGTACTAGTATCTAATGAAAATGTTCTAGTATCTACGGATTAAGTACTAGTATCTACTGAATAAGTACTAGTATCTAATAAATAAGTACTAGTATCTAATGAAAACATACTAGTATCTACGGATTAAGTACTAGTATCTAATGAAAACGTACTAGTATCTACGGATTAAGTACTAGTATCTAATGAAAACGTACTAGTATCTACGGATTAAGTACTAGTATCTAATGAATAAGTACTAATAGCTAATAAATAAGTACTAGTATCTAATGAATAAGTACTAGTGTCTAATAAATAAATACTAGTATCTAATGAATAAGTATTAGTGTCTAATAAATAAGTACTAGTATCTAATAAATAAGTACTAGTATCTAAAAAATAAGTACTAGTATCGAATTAATAAGTACTAGTATCTAATGGATAAGTACTAGTGTCTAATGAATAAGTACTAGTGTCTAATGAATAAGTACTAGTATGTAATGAATAAGTACTAGTATCTAATGAATAATTACTAGTATCTCATGAATAAGTACTAGTGTCTAATGAATAAGTACTAGTATCTAATGAATAAGTACTAGTATCTAATGAATAAGTACTAGTAGCGAATGAATAAGTACTAGTATCTAATAAATAAGTACTAGTATCTAATAAATAAGTACTAGTATCTAAAAAATAAGTACTAGTATCTAATGAATAAGTACTAGTATCTAATGAATAAGTACTAGTATCTAATGAATAAGTACTAGTATCTAATAAGTACTAGTATCTCATGAATAAGTACTAGTGTCTAATGGATAAGTACTAAAATCTAATAAATAAGTACTAGTATCTAATGAATAAGTACTAGTGTCTAATAAATAAGTACTAGTATCTAATGAATAAGTACTAGTGTCTAATAAATAAGTACTAGTATCTAATAAATAAGTACTAGTATCTAAAAAATAAGTACTAGTATCGAATGAATAAGTACTAGTATCTAATGAATAAGTACTAGTGTCTAATGGATAAGTACTAGTATCTAATGAATAAGTACTAGTGTCTAATAAATAAGTACTAGTATTTAATAAATAAGTACTAGTATCTAAAAAAATAAGTACTTGTATCGAATGAATAAGTACTAGTATCTAATAAATAAGTACTAGTATCTGAAGAATAAGTACTAGTATCTAAAAAAATAAGTACTAGTATCGAATGAATAAGAACTAGTATCGAATAAATAAGTACTAGTATCTGAAGAATAAGTACTAGTATCTAATGAATAAGTACTAATATCTAATGAATAAGTACTAGTATCTAATGAATAAGTACTAGTATCTAATGAATAAGTACTAGTATCTAATAAGTACTAGTATCTCATGAATAAGTACTAGTATCTAATAAGTACTAGTATCTCATGAATAAGTACTATCATCTAATGAATAAGTACTATTATCTAATGAATAAGTACTATTATCTAATGAATAAGTACTAGTATCTAACGAATAAGTACTAGTGTCTAATAAATAAGTACTAGTATCTAATGAATAAGTACTAGTGTCTAATAAATAAGTACTAGTATCTAATAAATAAGTACTAGTATCTAAAAAATAAGTACTAGTATCGAATGAATAAGTACTAGTATCTAATGAATAAGTACTAGTGTCTAATGGATAAGTACTAGTATCTAATGAATAAGTACTAGTGTCTAATAAATAAGTACTAGTGTCTCATGAATAAGTACTAGTGTCTAATAAATAAGTACTAGCATCTAATGAATAAGTACTAGTGTCTAATGAATAAGTACTAGTGTCTAATGAATAAGTACTAGTGTCTAATGAATAAGTACTAGTATCTAATAAATAAGTACTAGTGTCTAATGAATAAGTACTAGTGTCTAATGAATAAGTACTAGTATCTAATGAATATGTACTAGTATCTAATGAATAAGTACTAGTATCTAATAAATAAGTACTAGTATCTAATGAATAAATACTAGTACTTATTACTAGTATCTAATGAATAAGTACTAGTATCAAATGAATAAGTACTAGTATCTAATAAATAAGTACTAGTATCTAATAAATAAGTACTAGTATCTAATAAAGAAGTACTAGTATCTAATTAATAAGTACTAGTATCTAATAAATAAGTACTAGAATCTAATAAATAAGTACTATCTAATAAATAAGTACTAGTATCTAATGAATAAGTACTAGTATCTAATAAAGAAGTACTAGTATCTAATGAAAATGTTCTAGTATCTAGAGATTAAGTACTAGTATATACTGAATAAGTACTAGTATCTAATAAATAAGTACTAGTATCTAATGAAAACATACTAGTATCTACGGATTAAGTACTAGTATCTAATGAGAACGTACTAGTATCTACGGATTAAGTACTAGTATCTAATGAAAACGTAATAGTATCTACGGATTAAGTACTAGTATCTAATGAATAAGTACTAATATCTAATAAATAAGTACTAGTATCTAATGAATAAGTACTAGTGTCTAATAAATAAGTACTAGTATCTGAAGAATAAGTACTAGTATCTAAAAAAATAAGTACTAGTATCGAATGAATAAGTACTAGTATCGAATAAATAAGTACTAGTATCTGAAGAATAAGTACTAGTATCTAATGAATAAGTACTAGTATCTAATGAATAAGTACTAGTATCTAATGAATAAGTACTAGTATCTAATAAGTACTAGTATCTCATGAATAAGTACTAGTATCTAATGAATAAGTACTATTATCTAATGAATAAGTACTAGTATCTCATGAATAAGTACTATTATCTAATGAATAAGTACTATTATCTAATGAATAAGTACTATTATCTAATGAATAAGTACTAGTATCTAACGAATAAGTACTAGTGTCTAATAAATAAGTACTAGTATCTAATGAATAAGTACTAGTGTCTAATAAATAAGTACTAGTATCTAATAAATAAGTACTAGTATCTAAAAAATAAGTACTAGTATCGAATGAATAAGTACTAGTATCTAATGAATAAGTACTAGTGTCTAATGGATAAGTACTAGTATCTAATGAATAAGTACTAGTGTCTAATAAATAAGTACTAGTGTCTCATGAATAAGTACTAGTGTCTAATAAATAAGTACTAGTATCTAATGAATAAGTACTAGTGTCTAATGAATAAGTACTAGTATCTAATGAATATGTACTAGTATCTAATGAATAAGTACTAGTATCTAATAAATAAGTACTAGTATCTAATGAATAAATCCTAGTACTTATTACTAGTATCTAATGAATAAGTACTAGTATCAAATGAATAAGTACTAGTATCTAATAAATAAGTACTAGTATCTAATAAATAAGTACTAGTATCTAATAAAGAAGTACTAGTATCTAATGAATAAGTACTAGTATCTAATGAATAAGTACTAGTATCTAATAAATAAGTACTAGAATCTAATAAATAAGTACTATCTAATAAATAAGTACTAGTATCTAATGAATAAGTACTAGTATCTAATAAAGAAGTACTAGTATCTAATGAAAATGTTCTAGTATCTACAGATTAAGTACTAGTATCTACTGAATAAGTACTAGTATCTAATAAATAAGTACTAGTATCTAATGAAAACATACTAGTATCTACGGATTAAGTACTAGTATCTAATGAAAACGTACTAGTATCTACGGATTAAGTACTAGTATCTAATGAAAACGTACTAGTATCTACGGATTAAGTACTAGTATCTAATGAATAAGTACTAATATCTAATAAATAAGTACTAGTATCTAATTAATAAGTACTAGTGTCTAATAAATAAGTACTAGTATCTAATGAATAAGTATTAGTGTCTAATAAATAAGTACTAGTATCTAATAAATAAGTACTAGTATCAAAAAAATAAGTACTAGTATCGAATAAATAAGTACTAGTATCTAATAAATAAGTACTAGTATCTAAAAAATAAGTACTAGTATCGAATTAATAAGTACTAGTATCTAATGGATAAGTACTAGTGTCTAATGAATAAGTACTAGTGTCTAAAAAATAAGTACTAGTATCGAATGAATAAGTACTAGTATCTAATGAATAAGTACTAGTGTCTAATGGATAAGTAATAGTATCTAATGAATAAGTACTAGTGTCTAATAATAAGTACTAGTGTCTCATGAATAAGTACTAGTGTCTAATAATAAGTACTAGTATCGAATGAATAAGTACTAGTGTCTAATGAATAAGTACTAGTGTCTAATGAATAAGTACTAGTGTCTAATGAATAAGTACTAGTATCTAATAAATAAGTACTAGTGTCTAATGAATAAGTACTAGTGTCTAATGAATAAGTACTAGTATCTAATGAATATGTACTAGTATCTAATGAATAAGTACTAGTATCTAATAAATAAGTACTAGTATCTAATGAATAAATACTAGTACTTATTACTAGTATCTAATTAATAAGTACTAGTATCAATGAATAAGTACTAGTATCTAATAAATAAGTACTAGTATCTAATAAATAAGTACTAGTATCTAATAAAGAAGTACTAGTATCTAATGAATAAGTACTAGTATCTAATGAATAAGTACTAGTATCTAATAAATAAGTACTAGAATCTAATAAATAAGTACTATCTAATAAATAAGTACTAGTATCTAATGAATAAGTACTAGTATCTAATAAAAGTACTAGTATCTAATGAAAATTCTAGTATCTACGGATTAAGTACTAGTATCTACTGAATAAGTACTAGTATCTAATAAATAAGTACTAGTATCTAATGAAAACATACTAGTATCTACGGATTAAGTACTAGTATCTAATGAAAACGTACTAGTATCTACGTATTAAGTACTAGTATCTAATGAAACGTACTAGTATCTACGGATTAAGTACTAGTATCTAATGAATAAGTACTAATATCTAATAAATAAGTACTAGTATCTAATGAATAAGTACTAGTGTCTAATAAATAAGTACTAGTATCTAATGAATAAGTATTAGTGTCTAATAAATAAGTACTAGTATCTAATAAATAAGTACTAGTATCTAAAAAATAAGTACTAGTATCGAATTAATAAGTACTAGTATCTAATAAATAAGTACTAGTATCTAAAAAATAAGTACTAGTATCGAATTAATAAGTACTAGTATCTAATGAATAAGTACTAGTGTCTAATGGATAAGTACTAGTATCTAATGAATAAGTACTAGTGTCTAATGGATAAGTACTAGTATCTAATGAATAAGTACTAGTGTCTAATAAATAAGTACTAGTATCTAATAAATAAGTACTAGTGTCTAATGAATAAGTACTAGTGTCTAATGAATAAGTACTAGTATCTAATGAATATGTACTAGTATCTAATGAATAAGTACTAGTATCTAATAAAAAGTACTAGTATCTAATAATAAATACTAGTACTTATACTAGTATCTAATTAATAAGTACTAGTATCAATAATAAGTACTAGTATCTAATAAATAAGTACTAGTATCTAATAAATAAGTACTAGTATCTAATAAAGAAGTACTAGTATCTAATGAATAAGTACTAGTATCTAATGAATAAGTACTAGTATCTAATAAATAAGTACTAGAATCTAATAAATAAGTACTATCTAATAAATAAGTACTAGTATCTAATGAATAAGTACTAGTATCTAATAAAGAAGTACTAGTATCTAATGAAAATTTCTAGTATCTACGGATTAAGTACTAGTATCTACTGAATAAGTACTAGTATCTAATAAATAAGTACTAGTATCTAATGAAAACATACTAGTATCTACGGATTAAGTACTAGTATCTAATGAAAACGTACTAGTATCTACGTATTAAGTACTAGTATCTAATGAAAACGTACTAGTATCTACGGATTAAGTACTAGTATCTAATGAATAAGTACTAATATCTAATAAATAAGTACTAGTATCTAATGAATAAGCACTAGTGTCTAATAAATAAGTACTAGTATCTAATGAATAAGTATTAGTGTCTAATAAATAAGTACTAGTATCTAATAAATAAGTACTAGTATCTAAAAAATAAGTACTAGTATCGAATTAATAAGTACTAGTATCTAATAAATAAGTACTAGTATCTAAAAAATAAGTACTAGTATCGAATTAATAAGTACTAGTATCTAATGAATAAGTACTAGTGTCTAATGGATAAGTACTAGTATCTAATGAATAAGTACTAGTGTCTAATGGATAAGTACTAGTATCTAATGAATAAGTACTAGTGTCTAATAAATAAGTACTAGTATCTAATAAATAAGTACTAGTATCTAAAAAATAAGTACTAGTATCGAATGAATAAGTACTAGTATCTAATAAGTACTAGTATCTCATGAATAAGTACTATATCTAATGAATAAGTACTATTATCTAATGAATAAGTACTAGTATCAATGAATAAGTACTAGTGTCTAATAAATAAGTACTAGTGTCTCATGAATAAGTACTAGTGTCTAATAAATAAGTACTAGTATCTAATGAATAAGTACTAGTGTCTAATGAATAAGTACTAGTGTCTAATGAATAAGTACTAGTGTCTAATGAATAAGTACTAGTATCTAATAAATAAGTACTAGTGTCTAATGAATAAGTACTAGTGTCTAATGAATAAGTACTAGTATCTAATGAATATGTACTAGTATCTAATGAATAAGTACTAGTATCTAATAAATAAGTACTAGTATCTAATGAATAAATACTAGTACTTATTACTAGTATCTAATAATAAGTACTAGTATCAAATGAATAAGTACTAGTATCTAATAAATAAGTACTAGTATCTAATAAATAAGTACTAGTATCTAATAAAGAAGTACTAGTATCTAATGAATAAGTACTAGTATCTAATGAATAAGTACTAGTATCTAATAAATAAGTACTAGAATCTAATAAATAAGTACTATCTAATAAATAAGTACTAGTATCTAATGAATAAGTACTAGTATCTAATAAAGAAGTACTAGTATCTAATGAAAATTTCTAGTATCTACGATTAAGTACTAGTATCTACTGAATAAGTACTAGTATCTAATAAATAAGTACTAGTATCTAATGAAAACATACTAGTATCTACGGATTAAGTACTAGTATCTAATGAAAACGTACTAGTATCTACGTATTAAGTACTAGTATCTAATGAAAACGTACTAGTATCTACGGATTAAGTACTAGTATCTAATGAATAAGTACTAATATCTAATAAATAAGTACTAGTATCTAATAATAAGTACTAGTGTCTAATAAATAAGTACTAGTATCTAATGAATAAGTATTAGTGTCTAATAAATAAGTACTAGTATCTAATAAATAAGTACTAGTATCAAAAAATAAGTACTAGTATCGAATAATAAGTACTAGTATCTAATAAATAAGTACTAGTATCTAAAAAATAAGTACTAGTATCGAATTAATAAGTACTAGTATCTAATGATAAGTACTAGTGTCTAATGGATAAGTACTAGTTCTAATGAATAAGTACTAGTGTCTAATGATAAGTACTAGTATCTAATAATAAGTACTATCTAAAAATAAGTACTAGTATCAATAAATAAGTACTAGTTCTAATGAATAAGTACTAGTGTCTAATGAATAAGTACTAGTATCTAATGAATAGTACTAGTCTAATAAATAAGTACTAGTATCTAATAAATAAGTACTAGTATCTAAAAAAATAAGTATTACTAGTATCAATAATAAGTACTAGTATCAATAAATAAGTACTAGTATCTAAAAATAAGTACTAGTATCATAAAAAAAATAAAAAATACTAGTATCAATGAATAAGTACTAGTATCAATAATAAGTACTAGTATCTAAAAATAAGTACTAGAATCTAATAATAAGTACTATCTAATAAATAAGTACTAGTATCTAATGAATAAGTACTAGTATCTAATAAAAGTACTAGTATCTAATGAAAATCTAGTATCTAGATTATAAGTACTAGTATCTCTGAATAAGTACTATATCTAATAATAAGTACTATATCTAATGAAAATACTATATCTAGAATAAGTACTAGTATCTAAAAAAAGTACTAGTATCTATAAATAAGTACTAGTATCTAATGAAAAGTACTAGTTCTAGATAATAAGTACTAGTATCTAAAATAAGTACTAATATCAATAAATAAGTACTAGTATCTAATGAATAAGTACTAGTGTCTAATAAATAAGTATAGTATCTAATGAATAAGTATTAGTGTCTAATAAATAAGTACTAGTTCTAATAATAAGTACTAGTTCTAAAAATAAGTACTAGTATCGAATTAATAAGTACTAGTTCTAATAAATAAGTACTAGTTCTAAAAAATAAGTACTAGTTCAATTAATAAGTACTAGTATCTAATAATAAGTACTAGTGTCTAATGGAATAAGTACTAGTTCTAATGAATAAGTACTAGTTCTAATGGATAAGTACTAGTATCTAATGAATAAGTACTAGTTCTAATAAATAAGTACTAGTATCTAATAAATAATACTAGTACTAAAATAATACTAGTATCAATAATAAGTACTAGTATCAATAATAAGTACTAGTATCTATAATAAGTACTAGTATCTAATAATAAGTACTATATCTAATAAAAGTACTAGTATCTAATGAATAAGTACTAGTTCTAATAAATAAGTACTAGTATCTAATAATAAGTACTAGATCTAATAAATAAGTACTATCTAATAAATAAGTACTAGTATCAATGAATAAGTACTAGTATCAATAAAAGTACTAGTATCTAATGAAAATCTAGTATCTAAGAATAAGTACTAGTATCTAATGAATAAGTACTAGTATCTAATAATAAGTACTAGTTCTAATAAAAATACTAGTATCTAAGAATAAGTACTAGTATCTAATGAAAAGTACTAGTTCTAAGAATAAGTACTAGTTCTAATGAAAAGTACTAGTATCTAGATAATAAGTACTAGTATCTAATGAATAAGTACTATCTAATAAATAAGTACTAGTATCTAATGAATAAGACTAGTTCTAATAATAAGTACTAGTATCTAATAAATAAGTATAGTGTCTAATAAATAAGTACTAGTATCTAATAAATAAGTACTAGTATCTAAAAAATAAGTACTAGTATCGAATTAATAAGTACTAGTATCTAATAAATAAGTACTAGTTTAAAAGATAAGTACTAGTATCAATAATAAGTACTAGTTCTAATAAATAAGTACTAGTTCTAATAGATAAGTACTAGTATCTAAAATAAGTACTAGTTCTAATGGATAAGTACTAGTATCTAATAATAAGTACTAGTTCTAATATAATAAGTACTAAGATAATCTATAAATAAGTACTAGTTCTAATGAATAAGTACTAGTTCTAATGAATAAGTACTAGTATCATAAATGACATAATAGTACTATATCTAATGAATAAGTACTAGTATCTAATAAATAAGTACTAGTATCTAATGAATAATACTAGTACTATAAATATACTAGTATCTAATTAATAAGTACTAGTATCAATGAATAAGTACTAGTATCTAATAAATAAGTACTAGTATCTAATAATAAGTACTAGTATCTAATAAAAAGTACTAGTATCTAATGAATAAGTACTAGTATCTAATGAATAAGTACTAGTATCTAATAAATAAGTACTAGATCTAATAATAAGTACTATTCTAATAAATAAGTACTAGTATCTAATGAATAAGTACTAGTATCTAATAAAAGTACTAGTTCTAATGAAAATCTAGTTCTAAGAATAAGTACTAGTATCTATGAATAAGTACTAGTATCTAATAAATAAGTACTAGTATCTAATGAAAACATACTAGTATCTAAGAATAAGTACTAGTATCTAATGAAAAGTACTAGTATCTATAAATAAGTACTAGTATCTAATAAAAAACGATTACTAGTATCTAGAATAAGTACTAGTATCAATGAATAAGTACTATATCTAATAAATAAGTACTAGTATCTAATAAATAAGACTAGTTCTAATAAATAAGTACTAGTATCTAATAATAAGTATAGTTCTAATAAATAAGTACTAGTATCTAATAAATAAGTACTAGTATCTAAAAATAAGTACTAGTTCAATAATAAGTACTAGTATCTAATAAATAAGTACTAGTATCTAAAAAAAGTACTAGTATCAATTAATAAGTACTAGTATCTAATGAATAAGTACTAGTGTCTAATGGATAAGTACTAGTATCTAATGAATAAGTACTAGTGTCTAATGGATAAGTACTAGTATCTAATGAATAAGTACTAGTGTCTAATAAATAAGTACTAGTATCTAATAATAAGTACTAGTATCTAAAAATAAGTACTAGTATCGAATGAATAAGTACTAGTATCTAATAAGTACTAGTATCTCATGAATAAGTACTATTATCTAATGAATAAGTACTATTATCTAATGAATAAGTACTAGTATCTAATGAATAAGTACTAGTGTCTAATAAATAAGTACTAGTGTCTCATGAATAAGTACTAGTGTCTAATAAATAAGTACTAGTATCGAATGAATAAGTACTAGTGTCTAATGAATAAGTACTAGTGTCTAATGAATAAGTACTAGTGTCTAATGAATAAGTACTAGTATCTAATAAATAAGTACTAGTGTCTAATGAATAAGTACTAGTGTCTAATGAATAAGTACTAGTATCTAATGAATATGTACTAGTATCTAATGAATAAGTACTAGTATCTAATAAATAAGTACTAGTATCTAATGAATAAATACTAGTACTTATTACTAGTATCTAATTAATAAGTACTAGTATCAAATGAATAAGTACTAGTATCTAATAAATAAGTACTAGTATCTAATAAATAAGTACTAGTATCTAATAAAGAAGTACTAGTATCTAATGAATAAGTACTAGTATCTAATGAATAAGTACTAGTATCTAATAAATAAGTACTAGAATCTAATAAATAAGTACTATCTAATAAATAAGTACTAGTATCTAATGAATAAGTACTAGTATCTAATAAAGAAGTACTAGTATCTAATGAAAATTTTCTAGTATCTACGGATTAAGTACTAGTATCTACTGAATAAGTACTAGTATCTAATAAATAAGTACTAGTATCTAATGAAAACATACTAGTATCTACGGATTAAGTACTAGTATCTAATGAAAACGTACTAGTATCTACGTATTAAGTACTAGTATCTAATGAAAACGTACTAGTATCTACGGATTAAGTACTAGTATCTAATGAATAAGTACTAATATCTAATAAATAAGTACTAGTATCTAATGAATAAGCACTAGTGTCTAATAAATAAGTACTAGTATCTAATGAATAAGTATTAGTGTCTAATAAATAAGTACTAGTATCTAATAAATAAGTACTAGGTATCTAAAAAAATAAGTACTAGTATCGAATTAATAAGTACTAGTATCTAATAAATAAGTACTAGTATCTAAAAAATAAGTACTAGTATCGAATTAATAAGTACTAGTATCTAATGAATAAGTACTAGTGTCTAATGGATAAGTACTAGTATCTAATGAATAAGTACTAGTGTCTAATGGATAAGTACTAGTATCTAATGAATAAGTACTAGTATCTAATTAATAAGTACTAGTATCTAATAAATAAGTACTAGTATCTAATGAATAAGTACTAGTGTCTAATGAATAAGTACTAGTATCTAATGAATATAGTACTAGTCATCTAATGAATAAGTACTAGTATCTAATAAATAAGTACTAGTATCTAATGAATAAATACTAGTACTTATTACTAGTATCTAATGAATAAGTACTAGTATCAAATGAATAAGTACTAGTATCTAATAAATAAGTACTAGTATCTAATAAATAAGTACTAGTACCTAATAAATAAGTACTAGTATCTAATGAATAAGTACTAGTATCTAATGAACAAGTACTAGTACCTAATAAATAAGTACTAGAATCTAACGAATAAGTACTAGTACCTAATAAGTACTAGTATCTAATTAATAAGTACTAGTATCTAATAAAGAAGTACTAGTATCTAATGAATAATGTACTAGTATCTACGGATAATAAGTACTAGTATCTACTGAATAAGTACTAGTATCTAATAAATAAGTACTAGTATCTAATGAATAACATACTAGTATCTAAGAATTAAGTACTAGTATCTAATGAAAAAGTACTAGTATCTACGTAAATTAAGTACTAGTATCTAATGAATAACGTACTAGTATCTACGGATAAATAAGTACTAGTATCTAATGAATAAGTACTAATATCTAATAAATAAGTACTAGTATCTAATGAATAAGCACTAGTGTCTAATAAATAAGTACTAGTATCTAATGAATAAGTACTTAGTGTCTAATAAATAAGTACTAGTATCTAATAAATAAGTACTAGTATCTAAAAATAAGTACTAGTATCGAATGAATAAGTACTAGTATCTAATAAATAAGTACTAGTATCTAAAAATAAGTACTAGTATCGAATTAATAAGTACTAGTATCTAATGAATAAGTACTAGTGTCTAATGGATAAGTACTAGTATCTAATGAATAAGTACTAGTGTCTAATGGATAAGTACTAGTATCTAATGAATAAGTACTAGTATCTAATAAATAAGTACTAGTATCTAATAAATAAGTACTAGTATCTAAAAAATAAGTACTAGTATCGAATGAATAAGTACTAGTATCAATGAATAAGTACTAGTATCTAATGAATAAGTACTAGTTATCTAATAAATAAGTACTAGTTATCTAATGAATAAGTACTAGTATCTAATGAATAAGTACTAGTATCTAATAAATAAGTACTAGTATCTAATGAATAAGTACTAGTATCTAATGAATAAGTACTAGTGTCTAATAAATAAGTACTAGTATCGAATGAATAAGTACTAGTATCGAATGAATAAGTACTAGTATCTAATGAATAAGTACTAGTATCGAATGAATAAGTACTAGTATCTAATGGATAAGTAACAGTATCTAAAAAATAAGTACTAGTGTCTAATAAATAAGTACTAGTATCTAATGAATAAGTACTAATATCTAATGAATAAGTACTAGTATCTAATGGATAAGTACTAGTATCTAATGAATAAGTACTAGTATCTAGATAAATAAGTACTAGTGTCTAATGAATAAGTACTAGTGCCTAATGAATAAGTACTAGTATCTAATGAATAAGTACTAGTATCTAATAAATAAGTACTAGTATCTAATAAATAAGTACTAGTGTCTAATAAATAAGTACTAGTATCTAATAAATAAGTACTAGTATCTAAAAAATAAGTACTAGTATCGAATTAATAAGTACTAGTATCTAATGAATAAGTACTAGTTTAATGGATAAGTACTAGTATCTAATGAATAAGTACTAGTTCTAATAAATAAGTACTAGTATCTAATAAATAAGTACTAGTATCTAAAAAATAAGTACTAGTATCGAATGAATAAGTACTAGTATCTAAAAATAAGTACTAGTATCTAATGAATACATACTAGTATCTAATGAATAAGTACTAGTATCATAATAAGTACTAGTATCTCATGAATAAGTACTAGTATCTAATGAATAAGTACTAGTATCTAATTAATAAGTACTAGTGTCTAATGAATAAGTACTATTATCTAATGAAAAGTACTATTATCTAATGAATAAGTACTAGTATCTAATGAATAAGTACTAGTGTCTAATAAATAAGTACTAGTATCTAATGAATAAGTACTAGTATCTAATGAATAAGTACTAGTGTCTAATAAATAAGTACTAGTATCTAATGAATAAGTACTAGTATCGAATGAATAAGTACTAGTATCTAATGAATAAGTACTAGTATCGAATGAATAAGTACTAGTATCTAATGGATAAGTACTAGTATCTAATGAATAAGTACTAGTGTCTAATAAATAAGTACTAGTATCTAATGAATAAGTACTAGTGTCTAATGAATAAGTACTAGTGTCTAATGAATAAGTACTAGTGTCTAATGAATAAGTACTAGTATCTAATGAATAAGTACTAGTGTCTAATGAATAAGTACTAGTGTCTAATGAATAAGTACTAGTATCTAATGAATATGTACTAGTATCTAATGAATAAGTACTAGTATCTAATAAATAAGTACTAGTATCTAATAAATAAGTACTAGTACTTATTACTAGTATCTAATGAATAAGTACTAGTATCAAATGAATAAGTACTAGTATCTAATAAATAAGTACTAGTATCTAATAAATAAGTACTAGTATCTAATAAATAAGTACTAGTATCTAATAAAGAAGTACTAGTATCTAATTAATAAGTACTATTATCTAATGAATAAGTACTAGTATCTAACAAATAAGTACTAGTGTCTAATAAATAAGTACTAGTATCTAATGAATAAGTACTAGTGTCTAATAAATAAGTACTAGTATCTAAAAAATAAGTACTAGTATCGAATGAATAAGTATTAGTATCTAATGAATAAGTACTAGTGTCTAATGGATAAGTAATAGTATCTAATGAATAAGTACTAGTGTCTAATAAATAAGTACTAGTGTCTCATGAATAAGTACTAGTGTCTAATAAATAAGTACTAGTATCGAATGAATAAGTACTAGTGTCTAATGAATAAGTACTAGTGTCTAATGAATAAGTACTAGTGTCTAATGAATAAGTACTAGTATCTAATAAATAAGTACTAGTGTCTAATGAATAAGTACTAGTGTCTAATGAATAAGTACTAGTATCTAATGAATATGTACTAGTATCTAATAAATAAGTACTAGTATCTAATGAATAAATACTAGTACTTATTACTAGTATCTAATTAATAAGTACTAGTATCAAATGAATAAGTACTAGTATCTAATAAATAAGTACTAGTATCTAATAAATAAGTACTAGTATCTAATAAAGAAGTACTAGTATCTAATGAATAAGTACTAGTATCTAATGAATAAGTACTAGTATCTAATAAATAAGTACTAGAATCTAATAAATAAGTACTATCTAATAAATAAGTACTAGTATCTAATGAATAAGTACTAGTATCTAATAAAGAAGTACTAGTATCTAATGAAAATTTTCTAGTATCTACGGATTAAGTACTAGTATCTACTGAATAAGTACTAGTATCTAATAAATAAGTACTAGTATCTAATGAAAACATACTAGTATCTACGGATTAAGTACTAGTATCTAATGAAAACGTACTAGTATCTACGTATTAAGTACTAGTATCTAATGAAAACGTACTAGTATCTACGGATTAAGTACTAGTATCTAATGAATAAGTACTAATATCTAATAAATAAGTACTAGTATCTAATGAATAAGCACTAGTGTCTAATAAATAAGTACTAGTATCTAATGAATAAGTATTAGTGTCTAATAAATAAGTACTAGTATCTAATAAATAAGTACTAGTATCTAAAAAATAAGTACTAGTATCGAATTAATAAGTACTAGTATCTAATGAATAAGTACTAGTGTCTAATGGATAAGTACTAGTATCTAATGAATAAGTACTAGTGTCTAATAAATAAGTACTAGTATCTAATAAATAAGTACTAGTATCTAAAAAATAAGTACTAGTATCGAATGAATAAGTACTAGTATCTAATAAGTACTAGTATCTCATGAATAAGTACTATTATCTAATGAATAAGTACTATTATCTAATGAATAAGTACTAGTATCTAATGAATAAGTACTAGTGTCTAATAAATAAGTACTAGTATCTAATGAATAAGTACTAGTATCTAATGAATAAGTACTAGTGTCTAATAAATAAGTACTAGTATCGAATGAATAAGTACTAGTATCGAATTAATAAGTACTAGTATCTAATGAATAAGTACTAGTATCGAATTAATAAGTACTAGTATCTAATGGATAAGTACTAGTATCTAATGAATAAGTACTAGTGTCTAATAAATAAGTACTAGTATCTAATGAATAAGTACTAGTGTCTAATGAATAAGTACTAGTGTCTAATGAATAAGTACTAGTGTCTAATGAATAAGTACTAGTATCTAATAAATAAGTACTAGTGTCTAATGAATAAGTACTAGTGCCTAATGAATAAGTACTAGTATCTAATGAATATGTACTAGTATCTAATGAATAAGTACTAGTATCTAATAAATAAGTACTAGTGTCTAATAAATAAGTACTAGTATCTAATAAATAAGTACTAGTATCTAAAAAATAAGTACTAGTATCGAATTAATAAGTACTAGTATCTAATGAATAAGTACTAGTGTTTAATGGATAAGTACTAGTATCTAATGAATAAGTACTAGTGTCTAATAAATAAGTACTAGTATCTAATAAATAAGTACTAGTATCTAAAAAATAAGTACTAGTATCGAATGAATAAGTACTAGTATCTAAAAAATAAGTACTAGTATCTAATGAATACATACTAGTATCTAATGAATAAGTACTAATATCTAATAAGTACTAGTATCTCATGAATAAGTACTAGTATCTAATGAATAAGTACTAGTATCTAATAAGTACTAGTATCTCATGAATAAGTACTATTATCTAATGAATAAGTACTATTATCTAATGAATAAGTACTAGTATCTAATGAATAAGTACTAGTGTCTAATAAATAAGTACTAGTATCTAATGAATAAGTACTAGTATCTAATGAATAAGTACTAGTGTCTAATAAATAAGTACTAGTATCTAATGAATAAGTACTAGTATCGAATGAATAAGTACTAGTATCTAATGAATAAGTACTAGTATCGAATGAATAAGTACTAGTATCTAATGGATAAGTACTAGTATCTAATGAATAAGTACTAGTGTCTAATAAATAAGTACTAGTATCTAATGAATAAGTACTAGTGTCTAATGAATAAGTACTAGTGTCTAATGAATAAGTACTAGTGTCTAATGAATAAGTACTAGTATCTAATGAATAAGTACTAGTGTCTAATGAATAAGTACTAGTGTCTAATGAATAAGTACTAGTATCTAATGAATATGTACTAGTATCTAATGAATAAGTACTAGTATCTAATAAATAAGTACTAGTATCTAATAAATAAGTACTAGTACTTATTACTAGTATCTAATGAATAAGTACTAGTATCAAATTAATAAGTACTAGTATCTAATAAATAAGTACTAGTATCTAATAAATAAGTACTAGTATCTAATAAATAAGTACTAGTATCTAATAAAGAAGTACTAGTATCTAATTAATAAGTACTAGTATCTAATAAATAAGTACTAGTATCTAATAAATAAGTACTATCTAATAAATAAGTACTAGTATCTAATGAATAAGTACTAGTATCTAATAAAGAAGTACTAGTATCTAATAAATAAGTACTAGTACTTATTACTAGTATCTAATGAATAAGTACTAGTATCAAATGAATAAGTACTAGTATCTAATAAATAAGTACTAGTATCTAATAAATAAGTACTAGTATCTAATAAATAAGTACTAGTATCTAATAAATAAGTACTAGTATCTAATTAATAAGTACTAGTATCTAATAAATAAGTACTATCTAATAAATAAGTACTAGTATCTAATGAATAAGTACTAGTATCTAATAAATAAGTACTAGTATCTACAGATTAAGTACTAGTATCTAATGAAAACGTACTAGTATCTACGGATTAAGTACTAGTATCTAATGAAAACGTACTAGTATCTACGGATTAAGTACTAGTATCTAATGAATAAGTACTAGTATCTACGGATTAAGTACTAGTATCTAATGAATAAGTACGAGTATCTAATAAATAAGTACTAGTATCTAATAAATAAGTACTAGTATCTAATGGAAATGTACTAGTATCTACTGATTAAGTACTAGTATCTAATGAATAAGTACTAGTAACTTTACAATAGACACTAGTACCTAAAGAGTAAGCACTAGTACTTAACGAATAAGCACCAGTAGTTAATGAATAAGTACCAGTACTTACTGGAAAAGATAGTAGTATCTAAAATATAAGTATTAGTAGCATGAAAATAGATACTAGTACGGCTTATAGATTAAATCTTAAAACGGCTTGCCATAGGTACGCATGAGCTAAATCATTTAGGGCCATGGGCAAATAATAATATTTTGTAACTGATACGGAACTTAATAGGTAGCCAGTGCAGAGATTGTAAAATTGGAGTAATATGATCATATTTTCTTGACCTGGTAAGGATCTGTAGCTTGTTTATTGAAGATGCAGGACAACCACCTAGCAGTGCATTACAATAGTCCAGTCTAGAGGTCATGAATGCATGAACTAACT